>ML685815.1:4651947-4717972 GCA_007922175.1 Pelusios castaneus | reverse complement strand
TGTGTGTGTGTGGTTTGCCAGAGGGCTCAGCTGCTATAGTGGGGGAGAGGGGAAGTCTGAATTAATTGGTTCTTGGAAGGCAAGTAGAGGAATGAAGGGAGATTTCAGCAACTGGGAGGGCTGCTGGTTAGGATCTTCTTTTGGGTGTCATGTTTTCCCTTTCCTATATGCAATCCCTGCATGCTGTGGTTCTAATTAACTTAATAATAACAATTTAATGACACTTTGCCCTTCTGTATTGCCAGCCATGGGGTGATCTTGGGGCACTTCACTTACATTAATGGATTAAGTCTCATAGCTCCTTGGTGAAGTAGGGAAGGATTATCCCCCCCACCTTTTACAGATAGGGAAACTGAGGCACAGAGACATAGAGCGATGCTGCAATAGGGGGCAGAAAGAGCCTGTGCGACTGCAAGGAAGCTGTGGACCTATGACTGGGTCCTTCTATCTTTTGTATGAGTCATAAATCCATGTTCGTGTAGAAAAATAGCTGGGGAGTAAACTCCTTACTGGTTCCATGTCTGCGAATGCAACATGTCCTTCTAGGACACTGAGGAGGAACCCCCCTGAGTAGAGTTGTGAGCTTTTCTAACTAGCGGCAGCCCCTGACTCAGGCAGTACTAACAGAAGACCTCTCGTGCTGGTGTAACTCTGACTTCTTGAGTCACTTGTACTTTGTTTCATTGTAAAGTTGCAGCCTTTCTCTCCCTGTGCCTGTGTCACACAGCTGGAAGTGTAAGAGATACATTTCCTTCTGGTTTGAATATTACAAGCTTCATGGCTAGTGCAGGGAGAACCTGACCATCCCTGGCGGGAGCTTTCCGACTAAGTGGGAACTGCCATGTGTCAGGCAATGTAACAACTAGAAAACAACTTCTTCTCCGGCAGTTCATGTGCAGCCACTGTTTCCTTTTTCTTTTTCTCGAGATGGCTGGAAAATGCACCCTTCCCACCCCGGAAATATTGACTGTCTGTTTAAAAAAAAAAAAAAAAAAAGCCAACAAAAAGTTGGATCTCAAAACAGATACAATTCATGAAAATCATCATTTAATTGGTGACACAGATCTCTGGGTTCCCCCCCCTCTTCCTGGCTGGTGTGTGGGAAATCTGGGACTCTAGATCCCTGGGTTTGTTAAACCTCCCAGAGCCTGAATGGAGCCCAGCCACTCCCCAAATCTTTGGGTTCCTTGGCACAGCCTTGGGGCACAAATCCTTTTTCTAGAACCCCATCCTGAGAGCTGGAACCCCCTGCCCAGTCACTTGGCATGATGGTGACTCTTCAGCCTCTTCTGTACTTTTAACAGTCTCTCCCAGAACTCCACCCCAAGGTGAGACCCTGCCGGTTTCCTTTCTAATTCTCTCCTGGAACGCAGAGTCATAGTTGTAGAACATTCAACACCCAGGGAGATACTTTGAATAAGTCCTACATATTATTTCTCTTGCATGCTTAATCCTGTAAAGCACAAGAGGACAGATCATTTACAGAACAAGAAACAGCCTATCTGCAATGTCCCTCCTTAGCTCATCCATTCCTCAGAGATCCTTAGGGGACCAACTGGGCTCAGGCAGGCAGGGCCCTCCCCCTGCCTTACACTGGCCCTTACGTGTTGAATTGTTTCCTGCCCTCTGTCATGGAGCTAGAGACCCAGTGGCCCAAGACCCCAGACACAACAGCTCTTCCCCCTTTATAAGTTTTAGCTGCCTGTCAGGTGACACCCTGCTTGGGCTTCCCAGGTGACCAGAAAACCCATTCCAAGTGATGTTGGTACCTTTCCTACTTTCAAATCCATCCTCCAGGGTAAGAGCTATGTCTTTGCCACTTGGCTGGCCAATTGTCAAAGTTTATCTACTACTCCCTATTTTTCTTTGGCCACCAGCCTTGAGAATTTCAGTCCAACATGGAGGCAAACAGGCAAGAGAAGACGCAAATGCTGCACTTCCAAAATGGAGTCTGCAATCTGACAGTTACATATGAAGTCCCCAAGATTAATCAGAATTGATAAATTGGGCAGACAGATTCCCAAATTGTCAGGCGAACCCCCAATTTTCCAGTACATTGTTGTGAAATTAAATAAAAAATTAAAATGTTTTAGGGTTAAATGCTGAATTCCAGCATCAGGCAAAATGCCCAGGGAACTCCTGAATTCCGACTGAATGAGAATGACAAAGTTGGTCCATAACACCATGTCGTTTGCAGGCATTTATGGGATGAGTCCAAAATTATTTTTTCAAGAGCAGACTCTTCTCTTACTCACATTCTCCATGGTCATGGGATGTCAGAAAATTCCAGAGCAACATTTGTATCCATGTAAGGGCCTTTCCCCCTCCAAATATTAAAAAAATGTTCTTAGTACCAAATTTATCAGGCTCTCACCACTGTACATAGCTGCCTTGTACCCAGAAACTGTCACTGGCCAAGGAACTGGGGACAGATAATTCTTTTTCTATAGAGGGCTTCTGAATGTGAACAGATGAAGACTCGAGTTCTGATCTGTCCTTAGATACAATCTCTGTCTTCTGTCTTTGTTGCTTTTCTAGAACGCTGCTCCTTTTTCTAATTTATGTCTAAACTCCATCCCATTTAATCTAGTCCCGGTATCTATTACACAGAGGAGATTGCTGCTTTTCTTACATTTGCTTTCTACACAACCTATCATGCACATATGGGAGTCCTGCTCTTGTTCTTTCCCAAGAGTTACTGCATCTTGCAAGAAACAAAGAACAACAGAAGTCCTTCTCGCTGCTCATTTTGTCCCTCGTTAATTTGTTTCCATGTTGATGCCAAAACTTCCTTCAGGCCAGTAAACTATCTGAGGGGAGGCAGCAGCAAGTGCAGCAGAAATTTCTTGACTTAATAGTTGCTGAATAATTGAAAGGCAGGACTTACCGTTCACTTTTGCATTACAAAAGCAATTAGGGACATGTCAGGTAGCCTGGAAGTAATTTTGGCGGATGGCAGCCTTTGCTGCTGTCTGGGCAGATTGAGCAGTCTGCTGTCTATGAATGCCAGCCACGCTGTATGACATTCCAGAAGACAAATGCAGCCATTTCATACTCAATTTCCCAATTCATGTGCTCTCCCCTCTTTTCTCTGATTAATGTTTTTGCCTGAACTTCTGTATGAGTGTCTGCAAATTAGCTTTTGTAAAGCAGTTCTTTAAAACTGTGCAACAGTGCAAGTGTTTGCTGCTCTAGGTCTGTGGGAGGGGATTAGTCTCCCAACTCACACAGCACTGAGCTGTGATACCACGTCTGACCTGTGAGCCAAGAATGCTGAGACTTGGACTCCTTAGATCTTTACAGGGCTGGTCCTTCCAGATGCTGCTCACTCTCTACTATCAAATCAGCAGGAGTGGAAAGTGCTCACTTTGGGGCTGATCCAAAGTCCAGTCACGTCAATGGAAAGATGCATCTTGATTTCATGGGCTTTGGACCACGCCCTATGTCACAGGATGTGCAGAATGCTGTCCTGGAACACTGTCCAATAACTTGAGGCACTTTCCTTTTTCAAGACTGAGCAAACACGCTCAGCCTTTGCCACTTTGGAAAACACAAGACCAGGGTTGGACATTTGAAAGGCAGCTATGGGATTTGGATGCCCTATTCCCACCCCTTCAGGTGTCCAGAACCTCTAGGTGTCTTTGAAAAGCTCAGTCTAAGGACTTACTTAGGACCATTGTGTGTCATAGCAGGGAGCATGGAGGCACAGCACTCATTAGAGCTGCTGGGGAAATTGTGATTCCAGGTGGCTCAGAGCCTAAAGGACGCACAGTGCTTTTAGTGGGGGCATTTAGTCCTTCATCCATTTCCGAAACCAAAAACTTGAAAGAACTCTGTGCGTTTGAGCTTTTAGTGATGTGGGAGGGAAAAGAAGCAGCTAATCTGTGTGCTGGGGACCTCAATGTCCAATGGGGCTGAAAGAAGAAAAAGTCTCATGAGCTTGGAGGGGCTTATTCCCCTGGCACCTTCCCAGCTCATCCTGATAGTTGTTTGGGCAGGTGTGAATCCTGGTGGTCTTCCACATTTATTCCTGGGGCCTGGGATTTGTTTGTTCTCTCTCCCTCCATCTCGTATAGGCCTGGCTGTCTGGCTTTCCTTTCCCAACCTGCATCCTTGGGAAACCAGCAGTGAAAGCACCTCATTGGTAGGTGCTTTCATGTAGGCAGGTAAATGCACTTGACTAATTCTCTCCACCAAGTTTGCAGCAAGTTTTGTGGCCCTTTAAACTGTACCGTAGGGCCCTCGAATCAGCTCAGCTATTTAGAAACCCCATTGTCCAATAGCAAGCAGGTGGCAGTACTTGAAAGGGAAAAATGTTTTCCAAACTTTGTTTGCAGAGTAGTTATAGCCATCTTGGTCCCAGGGTATTAGAAAGACAAGGCAGGTGAGGTAATAGCTTTTATTAGATCAATGTCTTCTGGGGAAAGAGGCAAGCTTGAAAGTTGATGAAGAGCTGTGTAGCTCAAAAACATGTCTCTTTTACCAGCACATGTTGGTCTAATAAGAGCTATTACCTCACCTGCTATGGATCTTCCAGATTTTGGATAGTTAATGGAGATGCCCTGATTCCTAGTCACTTCCTCAAGCCACTGCCGTGGTCTACGCTGCAGTAAAAAAAACCCCACAGCATGGCTGCAGCTGGCGTGGGTCAGCTGAAACCCCGCAAGACGAATGGGTCTCAAAGCCGGGGCTCCAGCCTGAGCCTGAATGTCTACATTGCAATTTTTAGCCCTGCAAACTGGAGTCAATTGACCCAGGCTCTGAGACTTGGTGCTGTAGGATTTTTATTGCAGTGTGGTCGTATCCTCAGGAAGAAGTCTCTCATCTTTTAGTATCGTAGTAAATGAAAATAATACATGGAAATACTTTTTACTTTTTACTGAAACAGGTCAAAGATCTGGAAGGTCATTATGGTATCAAATGTGATTCATCCTAATGAATGCACAAAAAATCGTTGGGCATAAAACTCCTGCTTCTAGCTAGGATGCAAACCTACTGCTTCTCTGGGTTTGTAATTAATGTATCAATGAATTTATTTAGGGCAGATTAATGGGAGCAATAACAAAGAGCATGTGCAGCACGGTCTTTGAAGCGTTGGAGTAGCTTCTTGTGCTTCATTGCCTGGAAAGGAGGTCTCTGTGTTGTTTGATTGTATCATATTTTAACAATGACCTTCACCAAAGGGTGGACTTGGAGATGGTGAAAATGTCTGGCTCTTATAGTGAATAGTTTCCTTGCAGAAAATTAGCTCCTGAAAGATGGATGGTTTCAATTATGCAAAGCACTGATACTTGAATCTGGGAGGTGATCCGTTCCAATCAGCAATATTTATTGGGGAGGCATAACTAGCAGTGACTTACTCTTGAGAGAGAATGAGGCTTCTTTGCAAGGGGCCCTGTTTAAAGCCAATAGGGTGACCAGACACCCACAAGACATTGCAGAAGTGGAGTTTGAAGTGGGATTTTCAAAGGCACTGAAATGAATTAGGTGTCTCATTCCTACCAAAGCCGGATGGCCGTCACAGCAGTTTATGAACATGCCAGGAGGGCATGGTTCTTAGTGGGTGTGGTGTACGATTGAGGAAGGGGTGCTTCTCATTGTGTTGGTCTCAGACTGATTCACAGATATGGACCAAGAAGTGGGTGAGGATGCTAAGTAGTCTGTGTTATTCCCCCTGCAATGCCACATAAATGCTCTCTTTGTTCTTCTTCGGAAAACTTATGTTTCTGCACACATGGCAGTCTCTTTATCCTTCTGCTTTATCCTTCACAAGATACATGAGAAGCAAAGCCTCTTAGCCAAGGTCCACCTTGCTTTTGATTCAGCAGCTTCCTGGGAACAAGAAGGCTAATGTTGTTGTGCTCCAGTTATCAAAGAGGCAGCCTGGTGCCATGTGCGTAAGAGATCCTGGAAAGAGTGGCTCTACTTACATCCAACCCCCAGAAAGGGACTCAGCGGACTTGTGCAGTGAAAAGTGTGTGTGTGTGCGCACGCAAAATAAACACATTCATCTTGTGAACACGCCACAGCACTGAGCATTTGTTGTAAAGATTGGTGGCTCCCAATTTAGCGATTCGTTCTGGCTCAAGGGATTAGCAATACACGAATAGAAATTGATTAGCTGCTCCCTTGCCTTCTGACCCATTCCTCACAGCTGTGCAGTTAAAAATATGACTTTGTTGTTGTTTGTTTCAAGTTAGCACATCCTTTTAATAACTGGCAGGTCATTTAAACATTGTCCCTTTCAATTCCATTGTGGTGAGGTGATGACTTCCCACTGAAATGCATGAAAATTAGACGATGCACCAGCTAGACCCATCCTCTATTGTGACATTACCCAGAGTACAGTCTGGACTGATGAATAGCTATCACCTCAGTTCTCCAACTTGGGATGCCTTTCATACTGCTTTGTTGTGAGTGCTACTATTCCTTGTCTGCTCACAAACAGCCTCTAGCATATAACTTATTCCCAGCTATACTGTTTGAATGCAATGGCCTGCCACTTTTGAATTACATTGCAGGGTATACCAGCAAATTCCCAGCCCCAGACTTTCTCCAGAATGTACATCTTATGTTGCTTAACTCTCTCCTGGACAATACAAGATCATCGAAAGCCTGTCATTTTGTTAATAGAAAATTATATGCACAAATCTTATTATCTCAAATAGTTTCCCAAACGCGTCAGTTCAAACACACTGGTTTAGATAAAACAAATGTATTACCAACAAAAGAGAGATGATAAATGAATGTAAGCAATGAGGCATAAAAGTCAGAATTGATTGCAAGAAAATGAAAATAAAATGCATCTAATGCCTACATTAACAAGCTAAGTGAGTTCAAAGCAAAGTCTCTCTCACAGGCCCAGAATAAGGGCTCTCGGTGCCACATGCTCCCCCACCAATCAGGGGCTCTCTGCCCCGTGGCATTGTGGGGCCTTAGTAGGGTGGGAGGTGTCTAAATCTGGCAGGGGTCGTAGGGGCTGGAGCCTGAGGCCCTTTTTCAGGCTGGGGTCCGGAGCTCCAGGCCCTAAGGCCCCTTTGATAATCCGGCTCTGCTCCCTCACTCCATGCTTCAGCAATCTTACTGGCTGAATTTCTTTTAGTCGGGACCCCTTTCCCTGTCCAAAGCTGTTTTCTTTGTTCTTCATGTGTTATGGATGCCATGGTTAGAGAGAAAGGAAGGAATAATTTGGGAGCATCTTCTCTCTCTTCTTATAGTTCTTTCTCTGGCTGTGTCTACACTTGCACTTTTAAGTCAACTTGGTGCGTCTACACTTAAAATTAAAGTCGACTTAAAGGGGAAACTTACAAAGTCGACCTAGAGCGTCCACACTGGATGCTCTAGGTCGACTTTGTGGGGCTAGGGGGACCTTGGGCAGGTCCACAGTGGCGGGGGGGGACACCCCCTGTGTACAATGGGGCAAAGGGGTACAGGGACCCTGGCAAGGCAGAGCCCTGTGTGTGATGCTGTCTGGATTTAGGGAGACAACAGAGTCTTGTGCCACTTTTAAAGACTAACAGATTTATTAATCGCATGAGCTTTCATGGGAGAAAATCCCACTTCGTCAGATGCTTTGAAGATAGGAAAGTTCCACGAAAGCTCATGCGATTAATAAATCTGTTAGTCTTTAAAAGTGCCACAAGACTCTGTTGTCTTTCTACAATAGACTAACACGGCTACCCCTTTGGAATTTGGATTTAGGGAAGCATTTATGATATTATTTTCTATGGATATCTCATAAATGCTATAATCCATAGGAACTATGTCATGTTTGGTATCAATAGAAAGGTAATAATTTGCTGGGAATGATTATATAGTTTATGTCTAGGAATTCTATTTCGATTAGAAGTTAAGAATTTGATGTTATATCCATACTTTAACTTGTGTCCTTCTGTACAAATGCCTTAAACGGGAGGGTGTGAACAACCATTGTCTCCTTAATGTTAAGGAATCTACCAGGTGATATGGTCCCAGGGAGTATCCTGATGAGCCATTAAGGAGACAATGGTTGTTCACACCCTCCCATCTAAGGCATTTGTCCAGAAGGACACAAGTTAAAGTATGGATATAACATCAAATTCTTAACTTCTAATCGAAATAGAATTCCTAGACATAAACTATATAATCATTCCCAGCAAATTATTACCTTTCTATTGATACCAAACATGACATAGTTCCTATGGATTATAGCATTTATGAGATATCCATAGAAAATAATATCATAAATGCTTCCCTAAATCCAGACAGTGTCACACCGTGTCCACATGCCCTGCCCTTTGGGGGGCATGCCAGGCTTCCTCTGTGCCCCCCCCCCGGCAGGGAGGGCATTGGTGTAGTCCTGGGGTAGCCCTAAATCGATTTAGGGCTACCCCAGGTCTACACTGGCTTAATTCGACGTTAGAAAGTCGAATTAAGCCTTAGGTCGAGTAAAAAGCAGGTTTAATAAAGTCGACTTAATTTTCATTGTCGACTTTATTTTGCTTAAGTCGACTTAAGCAAAGTGTAGTGAAGACGCAGGGCCAATTAAGTCGATTTAAGCCAAGCTTAAGTCAACTTAATTTGCCAGTGTAGACGCAGCCTCTTTGAGCAGTGTCTAGAACTGAGGTTCAGAAGACAGAAAGTCTGTGTTGATAGGAACCCCAAGATGTTTCTTTGCTAAGATGTGAATTTTTTTTGCCTACACTCTCTTTCCTGCTGAAGGCTGGACACTTAACAGGTGATGGTCTTTTTGATTTTTTTGACAGATGGATGAGGTGTTGAATAGCTTTTGATCCCTGGGAAACTGGTTTGTGACTGCTTCCCAGACTTGGGGATGTGTTTTAGTAATATCATACAGTAAAATCTTATATCAATATTGCCAGACATATTTTACCAGGACAATAAGGTCAGCAACTTATGAGTTTTCAAACAATACCTCCCAAGGCATACTCTGTACAAAATTTATCATAGTACTAAAAGTCCTGTAAATAGGGTGAACATAGGGGTACAGATTATCACATCTTCCTCTGCAACAGGAGACTTTAACTCAATGGACAAGAAAAGCTCTGAAGGATCAAAGGGTGCATCTACACTTGTAAATTAAGTCGATTTAAGCTTGCTTAAGTCGACTTAATTTACTCTGCGTCTACACTACATTTTCCTTAAGTCGACTTAAGCAAGTTGCTTAAGTCAACTTAAGGAAAATAAAGTTGACTTAATGAAAATTAAGTCAACTTTATTAAACATCCTTTTAGTTTGACTTTAGGCTTAAGTCGACTTTTTAAAGTCGACTTAAGCCAGTGTAGACCTGGAGTAGCCCTAAGTCAATTTAGGGCTACTCCAGGACTCCCCCCTGCCCTCCCTGCCAGGAGGGTGGCACGGGGAGCCTAGCATGCCTCCCCACAGGGCAGGGCAGAGCCCTGCCCATCCTGCCCCTATGCCCTGCCAGGGTCCCTGTCCCCTTTTGCCCCATTGTACCTATGTCCAATGGGGCAAAGGCTGAGCCCCCTGGCACTGGGCAAGGGGTGCCCCTCCTGCCACCGTGGACCTGCCCTAGGTCCCCCCAGCCCCTAGAAGTCGACCTAGGCATCCAGTGTGGATGATCTAGGTCGACTTTGTAAGATCTCCCCAAAGTCGACTTTAAATTTAGGTGTAGACATGCTAAGTCGACTTAGCTAAAGTCGACCTAAATTTACAAGTGTAGACATAGCCAAAGAGAGCACACTGAGATTTATTTTTATAACATTACATGATGGCCTCCCAGTTTAACAAAAGTCCTGCCTCAATACCAATGCAGTTGATGCCTGGGAAAGAACAGTGATGATGAGTATCAATTTGAGCGGAGCTGCAATAGCTAGTCACGTTCCTTTAAGGAATGTAATCTTGAGCTCCAGTTCTGCTCTGTTACTGAATCTAATACGTGGGGGAAATATTGCAGCAGTGGGTTCACTGATGTGGCTAGTGTTATACAATCACTTGCTCACTAAATACTGCTTTCTAGGATGGTGAATCAGGAAAGGATGCCACCACACAGCAGTGTGATGCAAAGTGGTTTCAGCAAATCTCTTCCATACCAGTCCATTATCAAACTTTCCTGTAATTTATCTGGTTTATTGTAGACAAAAGCTGGTTAAAGACAGACTTCAGAGAGTGTTTGTCAGCTGAACGTTTCTTATTTCAGATCCTCTCTCCATTATATTTTGATTTATGAGATTATGG
This sequence comes from Pelusios castaneus, assembly GCA_007922175.1. Classification (NCBI taxonomy): domain Eukaryota; kingdom Metazoa; phylum Chordata; order Testudines; family Pelomedusidae; genus Pelusios; species Pelusios castaneus. Next base: position 4,707,775 of record ML685815.1, on the reverse strand, counting down.
CATAAATTTATCTGGAGGGTAATTTGACTAATTTTCATTGAATAAACTGACAGCTCAATTATCAACTCACTTAACAGGTGATTTCTTGCATTTTAAACATAAAGAATGCTATTTTCATCCCATACTTCTGAAGGAAAATGGCTTTTGAGGAAATTGCATGGGGTGGGATGCAGCCTGGTTGCAAGTAAGTGGTTAGACTTTTTGGCAAGAGAAAATGCATTTCTACAGTATCAGAGGAAAAATGTATAGTGAGGGAATCCAAAATAAGTTAACAACAGGTATATGAATAGAAACAATTGGAGCAAATAGTAGCAGAGATAAGGATTAGAGGAACAGCCAGGAAATTGCCAGAGGCAATACTTTGGCTCTAGCATTTGAACACAGGTGGAGAAGAGAGATGGTAAAATGTGGCAGCCTTTGACAAGATCTATTGTAGCCCAGAGGGAGAACTAGGAGAACAGTTGCCTGTGATCTCAATTTTGCCTTTTTTTCCCCCCAAAAAGAGACATGGTTTCCAATAGGTTCAGTAAAGTACCCAAGGCCTAATTCAGTTCCTGGTGACATTCAGGGAAATGTTTTCATTGACTTTAATGGACATTGGGTTGGACTCTTAAAATAACTCTTTGACGAATGAGATACAGTTTTCATATGACGAAGATGCATGATGGGGATTAGTTAGCACTAAGCAAAAACTGCTGAATAGATGGAGACAGAGACAAATCCTGGCTGCACTGAAATCAATGGGAGACTGGCCATTGACTTCAGAAGGCCAGGGACTGTACCCTGTGTGGACGCTCTAGGTCGACTTTGTAAGTTCCCCCCAAAGTTGACTTAAAATTTAAGTATGGATACACTAAGTCGACTTAGTTAAAGTCGACTTAAATTCACAAGTGTAGACATAGCCTAAGAGAGTAAGAGGATGGCTGGGGGCGTGTGTGACTCTGGTGCGATACAGTCTCTCGATGGGAATGTTTTCGAAGTGCTGTCCCCTTATCACTCTCTTCTCAGCACCATACTTGTTTTGCTTCCCTGAAAGAAACCATAGCCCAGATTTTCAGAATTTTGGAAGCCTCAATTTTGGGGTGTTATTTGAGACACCTTAAAAGGTCTGATTTGAGAGTGTGGGGACTCAACACCGCCTGCAATTGGGCTTCTTTAAGGTGTCACATTTTGGGCACTCAGAAACTTAGGAAGTGAGTCACTTTTGGAATGCTGTCCTCTCACTGTGGGTCATTCCTATTGTGGGATTCTGGGCTGTGAAACAACTTCTGTGGAGAGAAAGTTGTTGATTTTTTTCCTTTTAATTCTCGTCCCAAGAGAAATGTTGCCATTCAAAATGCATTAGAAGTATAGCTGTGGGGGTGGGTAGAGTGGGGGTGTCTGACAACCGGGTATGTTCTGTACTAGCTGGTGGAATGTTAACTGGGAAATATACCTTAATTAGATAATTTCATTTATTATGCCTGTGAAGTCTATAGCATCTTGTAGAAATTGATAGCTTGTTTCTAAGGCAACTGGTTTTCATGTTATCTCTTATCTACTGGCAAAAGCTTTGTAATGAATGGACTATAGATAGCATATGGGAAAAGTGCACTTGAGTTACTGTTCAGGGCCATTTAAACCACCCATACACTTCCCATTGTAATTGTATTCTATCAAGGGAAAAGTTTTCTCTGTGTCCCCGGTACATCAAAATAGAGATGTTTTCCTCAGTAAATTGATTTTTTTTCCTGACTGAATGTGCTGATGGAAACCAGGGGCTTGCCACATAAGACAGGTTTATGAGACCATGCTGGTGTGGGGTTGGGGCAAAAGGTCAGATTGAAGAAACGGAGAAAAAACTCAGTAAAACCTGAGTATTCAAAAAATACTCAGAAAAACTAAGTATTCAGAACTGAGAATAGTGACTCTGATGCCTACTAGATACATTATATAAATAATTTTATACATAGATTAGAGTTAAGACTGGTAAAAGAAATAATGGTTCTTGGACAATCAGTAGAAGGTGGGAGATAGTGAAGATAAAATTAAATACTTTAAAGTACCGTAATAGTTGAAGAAAATAAGAAATGAGATCATGACACTACATGTCTCCTAAGAAGAAAAATGCTTTCTGGAGTTTAGATATTTAATGAATCCTCTTATTTAAAGGTTCCCAAAATGCCTGCACTAGTACATTAATTCTGTTGATTAAAGAAAACTCTCTGCTTTGAGAAAGAAATGCACTCCTGTGTAGAGGGGTCACACTTAGCCTATGCAGCATGTATGTCTCACTTAAGACTTCAAAGCACCAAGGAGGTGACTTTCATAGTAAAGTTCCACAAGCCACTACAAAGTCATTTGATAACTGTGTTAGTTAATGCTCGTACACTGGTTTGAAAATGTAAAGCAGTACAGAAGGACTAATTATTTTCTTAATTCATAGTATGGGTGTTACCGGAAGCTTCACTTTAAAATATGACAGATGCTGCATTTTTATGCTTCCTGCTGAACAACTCATCAAGAGATACTGCTGAAAGTTTAGACGTTCATGGGCTGGATTGGTATAATCAAACCAGATTCAATAATAGTGTGGGTTTTCTGTCCAGTATTTATGTCCTCACCAAATACTCATAGGCTATGTCTACACTGGCAAGTTAGTTCGAATTAAGAAAGCTTAATTCGAACTAATTTAAGCCTTGGCTACACTAGGCTTTCATTAGTTCGAATTAAGGCCTTCCTTAATTTGAACCAATAAATTCGCTTATACTTTTCAAAGTAAGGGTTAATTTGAATGTGGCCATGTTAGTTTGAACTAACATTTCCTAGTTTGAATTAAGTTAATTCGAACTAACTAAAATTAGTTAGTTTGGTAAGTGTAGACATAGCCATAGACTTTAAGGCTAGATGTGACCATCTTGATTATCTAGTCTGACCTCCTGCACATCTCAGGCCACTGAACCTCACCCATCCCTCCACTCTCCAAGAAGTCTGTGATGTCTCTCTGAGTTACTGATGTTCCCAAACCTCAATTTAAAGATGTCAATTTACAGAGAATCCACAATTTACTTTAGTTCAAATCAGCAAGTGACCCGTGCCTCACATTACAGATGAAGGCAAAAAGCTCCATCCCTCCCGCCCCCCAAAATAAAAGAAGGCCTCTGTTAATATGACTTGGGGAAAATTCCTTCCTGACCGCAAATAAAGTGATCAGTTTGAGCATATGAGCAAAACCCTATGTAATGTCCCATCTCTGGCTATTAGCAGTTGTGAAGGGTCATATGCTGCTGTGGACAACCTCATTACACCCTCTCTTCCATAACTTATCAAGTTTAGTCTTGAAACAAGTTAGCTTTTTTGTCTACACTACTCCCCTTGGGAGGCCATTCAAGAACTTCGCTTCTCTAATGGTTAGAAACCTTTGTCTAATTTCAAACCTAAACTTGTTGATAGCCAGTTTACAGTTCTTGGGCCAACATTGGCCCTTAAATTAAATAACTTATCTCCCTCTATATGGGGTGATTTTGAAATAGCAGTAAAAGGGACAAAGACCACTTGATAGTGTAATATTAATTATTAGACTTGCTAACAGCAGCTAAAATTGCTAGGCCTTTCTGCAGGCCGGTGCATGACTAAACCAGAAAGGTGGCAGGGTAGGGGTAGCGGACGGAGACCCTTTTTCTCAACCTTATCTGACTCTTGTCTCTGGTGTACCCACTGGTATCTGTGTTTTAGGAGAAAAGCAAGAAGCTTATTCATCCTCATTAGGAGATGTTTGTCAGGGCCTCAAGACATGTGGATTCTTCAGGAACACATCTGATTAATTTGTACTCTGAGGCAACCTCTTGATTAGCTTTTTAAATTGTTTGGCCCCAAAGTTTTTTCTTGATTTGTTATTGTCTACTAACAAAGCTAAATGGGTAGAGGGAGAGATTTAGACTTTTGCGGCTCTCTTCTTAGATGCAGTTTTGGAGACCCCCAAAGGCAGCTGGAAGAACCGGCCAATCAGAAAGCTACCCCTGTGCTGCTCAAGAGTCACCTCACACTTCAGTATTTATTGAGGGGTGTGTGTGTTTGATTAACCTGTTGTGGATGTGTGTAAATACTTGAGAGTAAGTGCAGTATAGCTTTTAAGCTGGCCTCTGGGCAGGACAGAGAAGTGGAGCCCAGGCTCCGGGCTAGCCTATCCTGACCCACCCCCAGGGGTGGAGCAACCGGCTATGGGGAGGGGTTGTATACGGGTTCCAGCTTCTTTGGGCCAGCCCGTCTGGCCCTCTCCTCCCCCCAGCGTGTAGGGGCCCACAGGCCAATTGGCCCCTGGCTCTGCCCCCCACCAGGGATGGCCATGCTACCACCTTCATCTTTATTTCTGTCTTTCCTGACCAGCACATACTCTTCAATAGCTGTATTCCAGTTATGACTACTATTCCACATGGGTTTCTCTTATCCCTATACACCAACACATCTAGTTCCTCCAGTTTGTCACCCAGGCACATTGCAGTGGTGTATGGACATCTTACTTGCTTCTGCTTGACCTCACTCAGATTCCTTGTCAGATAAGATAGCCATTTTACTGGTCGTATCACCTACCTGACTGTTACTGTCACTCATATCTTTGCTCTCATTGTCCACTCTCCTACCCATTTTTCCTTTCTCCATTGATATATCCTCTCTTTCTTGATTTTCCTTTCACTCAGCATTAGAATTGGGCATGGAGATTATATGAGCATTGTCCAATCACCTGCCTGAATTCTTAGTTTAAAGCTCTCTTAATCAGTTGTTCCCGCCTCCATCCTGGAAGTCTATTGCCCTGCTGATTTGGGTGGAGTCCACCCCACGAGAACAGTCCTCTCACTGTGAATGAACAGTGGTTGAACTTCCTAAAGCCCTCCTTGCAGCACCATTCTCTGGGCCCTCTGTTGATCATCTTAATCATGTCTCACCTTTGCTCTCTTCTTCTAGAGACAGGTAGAATCCCATTGAAGATGAGTGTCCACTTCCTTAAGTATCTTCCCTAGCCTGGTGAACCTCTTTCTCTACATCACAGAAACTTGTCCTTTCTCCTACATTCCTATTGCCCAGGAGATAGTACAGACTGATAATTTTTCACCTGGACTACTGCTATTTTCCCTCATTGATGTGTCCCATTCTTCAGTTCATCTAAAATGCAACTACCAAGAGTACTTTCCTTTCTTGCTGCTCTGACCACATCTCCATCCTTCTTGAAATCTCTGCAGTCATCATCACCCTTTCTTTCACATTAAATTCAAGACCCTTTGCCTCGTCTTGAAAGCTCTCCATAGCTCTGCTCCTGGCAGGCATGACAGAGGGGTAGCCAGGCTAAATCTGAGAGGTGTTGCAACCCCCTCTGTCCACATTAACCACACCTGGAGTGGGAGCTGGGCTCAACCACATGGGACAGGAGCTGCTGCTGCAGGGATTCTTTGGGACTAGTTGAACCATGAAATTCAGCTATAGGCACCCTTGTCCTGTCTGTCTTTCCTTTCATCTCCTATAATCTTCCCCATTCCATCCTTAGTGCCTGACATCTCCTAACTGCACCATTTGGTGTCATCTTTCCTTGCACCTTGTGTGATAGGAACAGGCACCTAATTAACATACCTCAATTCCTCTTCTCCAAACTTCCTAAACTCCAGCTTCTTCTCTGAAATGATTCACTGGAGCGATTGTTCAACGCTGTCTTTGCCATTCTACTGTGCTGTAATGTGCTCATTGAGCTTTCAGTCTGTGAACTCTGCAGGGCAAGGAAAGGGCTCTACTATTCATCAGGCACATTCACCTAATGGTTAATATTTGTTTAGCACTTTGAAAGCTTAAAGAGCTAGATGAGAGGAAAGTATTATTATTGTTAACAACAGTGCACTCTGCCAAGTATGAGGATTGTGCTACTATGTACAAGTGATAAATAACAATCTGCTCTTTTCTTCAGGTCAGTGTGTTATCCACATGACTTACCAGTCTCTTCTTCAGACCTGCTAAAGGGCTTTTCAAGCTACCTTTCTTTTTCCCAGCTGTTCCATTCTTTTTGTGTGCATTTGATTCCATCTGAAATGGTTTTAAATAGAATTTACTGGTCAGATTCAAGTGACCAGCCAGATATAAGCCAGTTGTTAAACTACCCTAGGAGTCCAGGGGCTAATTGCAGTTTTTAATTAACCTGTTTGACTATCAGTTACTGGCCTAGGATCTTTCTGTCCCTTATTAAAGCTCATTTACCTTTAAATGCGAACTCTGGTTCTTCCTAGCTAGAGAAGGTGAGTGAGCACACTGAGCAGTTATGCTCAGTCCTTTCATATATGCAGATATTTCTGAATAAAGCGTTTAAAAATTCCTGTATTTTGATTTCATTATCTTTAGAATCTGCGGATATCAAGGTTCACTGTGAAAGTGAAATGAACCTAGACATAGATGTCTGAATTCTTTATTTCCATGGTGAGTGAGACAGAGGTGACGTGGATCTTTACTCCAAATTTGACCCGAATCCCCCTGCGCTCCCATAAGTTAGGTTAACTTTTTAATGTTTGAGATTTCTTCATTTGCACACAACTGTGTGCTTCTGTCTTCCAGGGAACATAACAATTGCCATCCTGGGTCAAATACACGGCCCATCTGTTCTAGCATCCTCTCTATGATGGTAGCAAGTACTGTGTGCTCTAGAGAGAGGCGTATGAACCTCCTTAGTGGTAATTATGCTCATAGGGAGAGTTTCATCCTCATCCCTTTAGTTCAATGTTGGCTTATGGTGTAAAGCACAGGCAGGTGGAGCCAGAGGTGGATGTACTGAACAGCTGATTCCTGGCCCATCTGGATGCAGGAAGGACTGTGAATGTCATGAGGGAATCTGTTTGTATAAGAGCCTCAGTCCAATTTTGTAGGCCTGGGGGATCTGGAAAGCTCAGATGAGCTGCCATGTTGTGGGTGCCTTTTGTAAACAGAATCTCTAAACCCTTTGTCCAACACTGCTCTTAATCCTGACAGTGACCTGCTAGATACTCCCAGGAAATGCCTTTGCCCACTAGTGTCATCTCACCCCAAGCTCCCCACCCTATATTTAAGGCATTCCCTTAAAACTGCTATTGGAACTCATGCACTGACTGACAGCCATGAAGGAATTCAAGATAAATCTCAATTGTTTAGTCTTTAGTCTATCTAAGCATCAGGTTTTTGGTCTCCTAGGTTCCCCAGGAGTAGATGTTTGATTCCTGCCGGGGTTAAGTTCAAGCTCTCCAAGACAGGTGAATTGATTTCCCTGCATTCTAGTGGAATGGGGAGGAGGGAAGGAATCTTGTCCTTGTTAAGTGAATATCATTCCAGTGTGACAGTCTCCCCATTCAAAATGGACTTAGCTGGTTTCTCAGGAAAGCAATGGGGTCATAAGAGTGACTTCTGATATCTCTCAACGAGAGTGTTGCAAACACAGGAGGGATAGCAGTTCACAAGTTGACCGGCCAGGGACATTTTTTGGCACAGATAATAAGGCTCCCGTTCCAGGATGGTGCTGGTGGTAGTGATTAGGCACAGTGGTAGCCTTTCTTTTTCTCTTCAAGGAGGTGAGAAGGATCAGCAGATCCCTGTAAGAGAAAGGAAGAAGGGTAGCGGGACAGAGGCATGACAAGAATTTTTATAATATGGCATCCTACCTAGCTCTTACTTAAAGAAGTGAACCAGAGAAAGGGTTAATTCAGAGACAACCCAGTTGAAGGACAGTTTCCTTATGGAGCTGTGAAGTGCATTCTTTGGGGATTATGGCGCCTCTGAGAGAAACCTGTCAGTGGGTCTGGATATGGCAGATGGCACTGAGAGCCTGCTTTTCCCTAGAAGTGAGGTCCAACATAAGTGCTCACTAGTGGAGGCTGGGAAGTATTTTTGCTAATAAATGGAACAGGTTTGAAGTCATAAGTCTGTACATGCATCTGCTTTGGCTCTATGGGCTTCTAAAAACCAAGAACAATGTCACAAGAGCTAGCTACCTGTGACAGGCTACTGTAAGGGAGAACAGATAGCTCAGACCCATTTGGAAGTAATTAAATCTCTAGGGCTATGTGTACACTAGAAAAGTTAAGTTGACTTTATTAAGTCGACTTAACAAAAGTCAACTTAACTTTTCTAGTGTACACATAGCCCCTTTTTGACCTTATTAAGTTGACTTAACACTTTGTCGACTTAATACGGTAGATTTAGACGCTAATCCCTGTCCACACTGGCTTAAGTTGTCCTAATAAGGTCAATTTAAGCGTTAAGTCGATCTAAAACGAGGTGTTATTAAGTCAACTTAACTTTTCCTTAAGTTGACTTAAGGGCAGCCTGGGCTCTAGCCCCAGGGAAATGCTTAAGTCGACTTAAGGAAAGCCCAGTGTGGACGTGGAGTAGTTTAGGTTGACTTAAGCCTCCTTAAATCGACCTAACTTGTAAGTGTAGACACACCCTAGGGGACTTATGGGCAACTCGTTAGCTAGATAAAGGGCTACCTGGGCCCAGCTGAGGTGGATCCAAAGGAGAGGAAGTTTCTGAGGAAAGGGGCTCCCTGGATTCAGTCCCTAGAGCAAGAAACATGGAGGTGTGTTTGGAGGCACAGGACACTCCCAAAGAGCTGCAGCAGGTAGCCCAGGCTTTAGGAACTACTTGATGACGCAAAGAAGAGCTGCAGCTGGCAGATCTCTGCAAACCTCGGCTCTAGGAAAGGGTTTGTCCCATCCTTCAAAGCAGTGAGGGGCCTGACTCCAGGAAAAGGACATGAGTGGAGAGAGGCCTGCTGGAGGGGAGTGATGGAACCAGGTGGGAATGGATAAACTGAATGTCCCAGATAAGAAGCTTGGGTGAAAGCTTGTTACATTTTCATTGGCTCTTTGATTAATAACCTAGACCTCTCAGAAGGGGTGTTTTTTCTGTATGTAAAGCCTCTGAACTTACTGATGATGTTAGGGAAAACTGAAGTGGGGAATACCTATATAGGGCCAAATGTGTAGCACCCCCTGCAGTTCAAGGCAGCTACACCCTGTAACTTTGGACCAGTTAGCTGTGAAGTGTGTCCTTGGGTCCATCACAGCTTCATCCTCAGCTCATGTGTGCAGAGGGGACTGAGTATGCAGGGAAACCGCTCTACTTCAAACTTCCATGGCTTTCCCGCCCTCAGAGTCAAATGTTTACAGACAAATGTTCAAGTCTCAGGTATTGGATGTCCAGCATTTGGTGCTCAACATAAAGTTCTGATTTTTAGAGCTGCTGTAGCTGTGATGGGCTTCAGAGGGAATTCAGGATGGCAATTTCTTGCAATACTGAATGAAGTTTAAGTAACTTAGGAGTTTATTGTTTTAAAAACGTAAATAGGTGATATTGTGGGAATGTGTGTAACTTCTTTTAAGGGGGCAACAGGACTAATGTAAACCCTGGAAAGTGTTATGAGCTTCAAAGGACTCTTTAAAACAATGGGCCGGACAAAATAAACTTCTAATTGAGTGAGTTTTCTAGGAAATACTTGGGAGGAGAGGGAAGTGAATTACTCACCTCCAGACCTTTTGAAGCTGTGCCCTGAGGAGAAAACTATTGTCTGCTTACCACATCTTGGAGAAGGAGGCTCAAGAGTGACTCACAGTTTCATGGGCATGTTTGTTTTTAGCTAACAGCTGTTATGAATTTGCGATCACAGAAAAAGCCCGTGGTATGGTTTGATGGCGCATTCACTTGTGAGAGCCCTTGGTGGAATTGGGGTGATCTTGATGTAAGCTTATCAACAGCAGTGTAGGTTCTTTTATTGTTTTTAATGTTTTCTGGGTAATGCTTTTATCTTCAGAATAAACTACTTGCTTAGTAAGAGATGTATGGCAATTTATCATTGTGGCAATTACATTGTTTACAGCCTCTGAGAACAACAAAGCTGGTCTGCTTAGGCAGTCTGACTTGTTGGGGAATCCACAATCTAGGCAGGGTACTCTGGTGCATGGAAGCATCATTGGTTGGAGGGGAGAGAGTCTTGTATATCTGTCTGAGAGGTGATGGATGGGAAGCCAGAAGCTGGACCATGAAGGATGAAAACAGTTGCAGTTGCGATGAACTGTGATGCTCAGTGTGTCTGAAAATGAGGCCCAAGATATGTGTCTCCTTTATGGTGAGGCAGTTCAGTGACACACACAGATACATGTATAGGGACAACAGCTCTGGACAACTCAATTAATATTCTGGACCACAACCATGCTTACACACTGCAGTTGGACTTGCTTATCTAAGAGTTACTTTTTTTTGGTAACGATACAGGGAAAGAGCAAGAAGAGGAATGTTATCAGGGCAATCAACTGCTGTGAATCAGAAAAAGCTTCCTACAGTGCAATCTTTGAGATGATGGAATAGTCTCCAAAAAGGAAAGAGTGGGCATGGGACCTGGGGCCTTAAAATAAGACAAAGAACCTCTACTATATAGTGGGGACTCTAGACTGTTATCCTGTATAGGCAGGGAGATGTGTCCTGTGTTGCCATTTGCTCTCCAAATACTCACCCAAATCAAAATTCTGCTCTTGCTTCACCATTCGTATCACTTTATGCCTACTCTGCACTGTTGTAAATGACTGCACAAGTGGGAAGGCAGTGGAGAACCATGGCCTTATATTCAGTTTTGGATCTGGATCCAAGCTCCAAAATTTGGGTCTGGATCCAAATTTCCCCAGTCTTGGTTGGATTGGGTTCTAGTTTGGACCCAGGTCTACTCAGTGTCAGTGTAACAAACTAACAGCTTTCTAGAATGCAGTGAAACTCTTCTTACCTGAACTTCCCCATCCCCCTGATCCAAAAGTAGCATACAGAATATCCCCCAACATGCACCACTTACATGGAAAACACTCCCTCTGAGCTGAACCTCTTATTTATCGGAACAAATTCCATATCCCTCATTCTATCTGGATAAATAGGATTTTATTGTGCAAATAACCAGGCCAAACATCTACCAGTGAGCTACCTAGAAGACACCAAATGCTTTTCCCAAGAGATGCTGGGCCTTGAGTCAAACTTAGAATGGGTTCTTTGGGGTGTCACTTCTATTGAAGAAGTTCCTGGCAGGTTCAAGAACGTGGACAAAGTCCTTCCATGCCATCTCACACGCAGGACCCAAGTCTCTTCTCACTTATGCTGGTCTGTAAATTGGAAGTAACTCCAAGTACTATGGTAGTGGGAGCCACAAAAGCACACAGATAAATCAGTGGAGTAAAATCAGAAGAAGAGAGGAGAATCAGACCTACAGAGGTTTTTTTAAATTTTATTTTTAAAAATACATGGTGGCAAAAGGACTCCAAGCTACCAAACGTGTTTTTAAGATCAGCAATGTCAGAATGACACTTCTCTCTCAGTTACGTTTGGTATGTTGGAAGTCTGTACGTAAACAGGCAACTCAAAGCTCGTGTGACCTAAAGGCTTTCACTTTAATTATCTCTAATGATAATTGCAGTGCACCTACTGCCATTTTGGGTGGCAATTACCTGTCTCTGATGTGGGGGAAGCAGCGTGGGTGGCAAGGTGAGGGAGGAAAAGGAGGTGGTTGGAGGAAATTATGCTCATTGCATTACCTAAAGTACCCTCAGAGAAATAGGGAGAGAACATACACTTATGTAGTTTGCAGGGAGAGCTGAGAAAAGCTTTGACACCTTCTGTTTGCTTGTGCACTCAAGAGAAATACAGGGTGGTTTAGCACTGATTTCAGTTTGATACGGAAGAGGGAGAACTGATCCCTTTGGTATTTTAAAGAGCTTTTCGAAAGGGGACAGCAGGGAGGAGGTCTGTGTGTTCTCTAGCAGTGCTAGGGAATGCCCAAGACTAGAAAAGAATTGTTGTAGGGTCTGCCCCTGCCCCTTGCTTAGTCCCTCTTGCACATAAGTGCATTACCAGCCTGGCCCCCTTGTGGATGAGTGCAGGGTTTCTGGGCCTTCCCCTTGGTCACCTCCTCCTATTGATTGCCTCCAACTGTGATTTCCAGGGCTCGATTGCTTAGAAGTTCAGCCCCCTTTCAAAATATCCAAGTCCAGCTGTAACTGGACAGCTGGCTTTTCCCAGTTGCCCTCTTCAGAATTCCTTCACCTAATTTCCCCTGGGCTGGCAGCAAAGTCCTTCCAAGTCATGACAGAACTCAGGAAAGTCAAACTCTTCTTTCCAAAGTAGGAAAGGACTTCTCTTTGGGGTCCCTTAGTAGCAGTCAGAACTACAAAACACAACAGAAGCATCTTTGGCCCTTCTTTAGTCTTGAACTTCTTATTGTTCAGGTTCCTCTTCAGCTCCCAGTTTGCCTTGTGGAACACTGGCCCCAAGATTGCCACCCTGGAACATGGTCTCTTGTTCCAGGGGACCTACTACAGGAGAAGAACTCCAGTTCTGAATTAAGGCTACACTTTAGCTTTGCTTTTTGCTACAAATTGGGGATGCCATAAGAAGGCAGGGGCCTTGCTCCAGGAATTTAAATCCATCAAGAGAGAACAGGGGAGTCTGTGACAAAAGAAGAGACCTTTTCCACAGTGTATATCAAACGATAGTCTCTTTCCAGCTCCAGATTTAACATCTATGCTCCATTTGCAAAGCCTGGCAAACTAATAAGAGATTGAGTGGAGATTCTAGTCCAGGCAGGAGGGATACCCAGTAAACTCTATCACATCCCAGCTGGTGGACAACGGCAAAGCTCCTGAAAGAGACAAAGCTTTTAGATGCACAGTTAAGGTGGTGGTCGCTGAGGCATGGCAGTCCGAGTGTGGGTGTGAACTTCATGGCTCCTTTTACTGATTAAGAACTTGATCTGGCTACATATCAGCTGCAGCCTAACAAAGGTCCTGGTCTAGATGACATCTTCCACTAGTTTGCCTCTCCCTTTGAGTCAGTCACCAAAAGCTGACTTCTGAATGGTTGTGCACAGGATTGCACTATTCCAAAAGCCTGGCATAGCACAAAGGTTGTAGCTATTCTCAAGTCAGAGATACCATTGACAGATCCAAAAAAAGTCAGTATTAACCTCAGGGCAGACTGCTAAAAACCAGGGCAAAACCTTTAATTGATTCTGAGTTCTAAACTTTGATTTAATCAACCAAATGCAAACTCCTCAGGCACATTAACAGCCTTAACACAGTTCTAGACATTACACTTCCATACTCCTGTCTGTCTTGTCACCCAGGTGAGTGTGATAGATGGCTCCTTGCATCAAGAATAACAGCGTCTGACGAAGTGGGATTTTCTCCCACGAACGCTCATGCGATAAATAAATCTGTTAGTCTTTAAAAGTGCCACAGGACTCTGTTTGTTTTTCTGCAATAGACTAACACGGCTACCACTATGGAGCAATATTCACGTTATTCTTGATCCCAAAGAACCAGTCACTTATCCCAGATCAATTGCGCTTTAGGTTCACACCAAAGATGCTTGTAGCCAATCCTACAGTAAGCTAAATTAAGATGTATTAAACAGGAAAAGGAAATTTGAGACTTATTACAAGGTTAAACCAAATCAACATGGGCACACAAATGATTCACAGTCTTAGGTTTTAAAAGGTAATGTAGGCTTCTATCCTTAGCAAACTCTCAGTCTCTTTGTCGCTTAGGGCTAACCTATGCTAAGCAGTTGGGTATCTCTTGCTTAAAACACTTTGCCCACCCTCAGACAGACTCCAAGCAGCATAGAGATTCATAGTTCTTGTCTGGGGTTTTATTCGCCTTCCTGCCATGTGCTCGGAGCTTCAAACTCAGCTAATGGGAGAAATCCACTTGCATAACTCATCTTCCTGGGGAAGAGAACAGAATAACAAGATTCTTTAATCCTTTTGTTGATGGTTTCTCAATCCAGAAGTAGGGAGTTTCCAGGTGTAAGATCCAAGAAGTCAGTCACTTTAAACATCTCCATAACAGCCTTCCACAAGGTTAATGGACACACTGTTGAGTTTGTTTGTTTGTTTGACAATATGGACATTTTGGTTGGTTTTCTGTTGGAAGAACTCTTGCCTTTCTCATAAAAGCTTCAATGTCTTCTGTGATGGGGGCAAGGGGGAGGCTGTCCTTTTAAGGCCATGAGGGCCTGAGGCCAATCAGTTCTGTGCAATTAGTTCTATCCCACCTGGGCAGGGTATGGGACTTAAAGGAAGAAAGTCTAGTTTAGTAGCAGGAGTCAGATGGAGGAGGACTAGGAGTATGGATTGAAAGCCAGAAGCCCCATGAGAGGGCTAGGGTTGGTCTGGAGCTGCTGTGGACCCTGAAGCCAAAGGGCAAACAAAGGGAACCACTGACACTAGTGAGAGAGCTGTAGAGGTTCCCTGTAGAAGAGAGAAGAAGGCATGTGATGATATAAAGGAGGAGGACATATTTATATGTCCTAGTGTAAGGCCTGTGGAAACTGGTACCCTGGCAGGGGTGGAACTAAAGATAACTTAGCTGGAGGGACAAGTCACCAAAGTGTTTCAGAATATGAGAAATGTGTAAGTTTTGTGTGTCTCACTGCAAAACTCAGCACCTCATGAACAGTTCATAAACTGAAACTTGGGGACTGGGTTTTACTGGAGAGCTATTCTTGTACTGCTCCACTTATTACACTCTTCCTATTTTTTTTCAGTTTAGTAACTTTGACAACCGCTGTTCTAGAAATGACTTATTTTGTGCCTTTAGGATTTGTCAAATCCCTGAGATTTCCTAATATTAGAAATTTTAGCTCACAGAGTAATGCCACTGCAGGAAACCATTGCTATCCTGTTCACTTATATAAAAACATTCGACCTCAAAGATGTTGCAGAGACATAGAGATTCTTGCCTTTGGCTGGACGGGGGGCAAAAGGGGCAAAGCTCCTGTGCTTTGGAGCAGTAAGCAAGCATCCTCAGGATGTGTAGTTAAATATACAGATGCAGAGGTGGGCCTCTCCGTCGCCTGGGGCTGGCTCCCCCCCTGCCTGGGGCCTCAGCCCCCCTTCGCCAGCCTAGAGCCCTGGCAGACGTAGGCCAGCTCTGGGGGAAGAGAACAGGGGCCAGAGGCCAGCTGCGGCCTGGTAGTCAGCTCCCAGGGTGGTGGGGCTGACTGGCGTGCACGGTGCAGCTTCTGGTGTGGTCTGAAGGCCTTACTACACGCTCCAGTTAGTCCTGCCACCCCTGGGGGCAGAGCAGCCTGTCCCACCCCATGGGCGGGGCAGGACCACAGAGCCTGGCCTCTGGGCTGGCCCACCCTGTCCCTGGAGGCAGACCGGCTGGCCCAAGGGCAGGGCAGGATCGCAGATCCCAGCCTCTGGGACAGCCTGCCCTGCTCCCCCACAGTGCCGGCAGGGCAGAGGGCCCCATGTTGTGGTGGGCCCCTGGGCATGGGCCCTGTTGGCTCATGTGGTAATCTGCCCCAGTACATACGTTCCTAAATAAACCACTCACCTTGTTTGGGAAACAACAGAGTAGATGCCTCCACCTCCCTGCTCCAAGAATATAAGGCCCTGATCTGGCATAATGCACTGGACCAGGAGAGCTGAAAAGGAACAATTCTCCCTTAAATAGGATAGATTTTAGGAACCATATATGGGCCTAAAGTTATACCTATTGCTGTGAAAGATAATAAAAGGAACTGGGTGAAAGTATGACTGCAAAAAGTGTTTTATAGGTGCCATGAATCTGGCATTTGGCAAAACCACTTTATTTACTGAGAAAGTGGTTTTATGTGGTAACAAGGGGATTTATTACACACTCCTTATGTGAGCTGTGTTCTGATCCTCTGTGGAACAAGCCCTGTGCAAACCAAGGAGA
This sequence comes from Pelusios castaneus, assembly GCA_007922175.1. Classification (NCBI taxonomy): domain Eukaryota; kingdom Metazoa; phylum Chordata; order Testudines; family Pelomedusidae; genus Pelusios; species Pelusios castaneus. The sequence goes on along the minus strand of ML685815.1, from coordinate 4,692,053 downwards.
AGGAAGGCTTGCTTGTTTAATTTTCCTCACACCCCTATTAATCTGGATTTATTCTTTTGCCAAGGATTTTATGGAGGGATAACTTAGTTTGCTGGGCCATACTACATCACTTATTTGGATTAATTCCACCTGATGCTCTGCTAGGACTTCATAATGGGGTGTAGCTAATGTTGCAAACAGCTGCTTTGGGAACAGATTGGTAAAAATGTAAACTGATAGCTGGGTGGCTGGAGTGACAGATCAGGCTGGTATTTTCTGTGCATTCCAGTCCTAAACTGCAGTTGGAGGCAGAGCTAAGAACACACTTTCACTTACAGCGCCATTTGCCTGCTTCTTTACTCAAAATCTATTTCCCCATGACCTCCTTAGAATGGTCTTCTTGGAAAGCAATAGCTGATAAAAGACCACCCGATCTTGCTTTTGATTAGTTGCAATAAGGCATCTCTTTTGTAATACAGAACATGATAGTATTTTAAACACCTTCTCATGCCATGGCTCTGGCGAAATGTGTGTGTACATACAGTGTTTGAATACAGCCCAGGCCTCAACAAATGTGCTGCACACCGAGGACACAGCCCCCCACACCGCGATGCCTAGGTGTGCAGCACTGAAGCGGTCCCCTCCACCATCGAAAAACTACCAGGACGTCTTTTGGCAGCAGTGAGGAGTGAAAAGGGCTCCTCATGGCTGAAACCCACCACTGCCACCAATACTTCCAGCAGCGATGCAGTTCACAAAAGGCCCCTGCTGCTGAAAAAAGCTGTTGCTCGGGTGCTTCTGGCGATGGGTGGGGGCAGCACCGTTAGCTCTTTTTTTAGGCGTCAGGGTGTGTTCACCTCCCTGACTACCATGGTGCAGCTAGGTGGTGGAGGCTAATTCCTGGGCACCGTGGCAACCTGGCACCTGGGCTTTGTTGAGCCCTGATATTTGGACATATTTGGGGCCCTGCTTCATATTTAGGCCTGTGTACCCCACACAGGCTCCAAAAGGGTGGCAGGGAGAGCCAGACTTCCCTACGGCTTCAGCTGGGGAGGGGCTGGCGGACGACTATCTATGAAGGAAACTGAGAGCAGAAGGGACTAGAGAGAGAAGAAACCCAGAAGCAAGGTGGTAGGGGGTTCCCTCTCTCTGGGAAGGGCCTGGGGAAGGCAGGCTGAAGAAGGTCACGGGAATTATATTAATTCTGTGGTGGGCCCTGGAAATGGGGCAGGGCATAGAAAGGCCATCCTGAGAGTTGTTTCATCAGAGAAAGTGGGGGCTGGGAGAAGCTGGGTTAAGCCCAGGCAGCGGGAAAGCAACACCTGGGATATGTCTACACTGGCAAGTTAGTTTGAATTAAGGAAGCTTAATTTGAACTAATTTAAGCCCTGGTCACACTAGGCTTTCATTAGTTCGAATTAAGGACTTCCTTAATTCGAACTAATAAATTCGGTTATACTTTTCGAACTAATGGTTAATTCGAACTAGTTAGTTTGAATTAACCCAATGTGGCCATGTTAGTTTGAACTAAGCACTTAGTTTGAACTAACCGGCACATTGACCTTAATGCAATTGACTAATTCGAACTAAGCAAGTGCCATGCTAGTGGGGCCATGCTAGTTCGAATTAAGTTAATTCGAACCAACTAAAATTAGTTCAAATTAGTTAGTTCGAATTAACTAATTCAAACTAACTTTAGTAAGTGTAGACATAGCCCTGGAGCTCAAGCAGGAATGGCCCAGGGAAATAACACCACATAAAAAGGAACAGACTTAGCTGCTAAATACAGGGTCTCTAGGCTAAAACCCAGAGCAGAGAGTGGGCCTGGGTTCCCGTGGGGTGTACGAGCCTGATGTAAAGACAGTTAAGCTCAGGGTGGAGCTGAAAACTGAGTCTAAAGGAGATCTTGAGGACTGGCACAAGAAGGAGGGGAAGGATCTTTTGTGTTGGGTTGTTTTGGGACTTTTGTTATCATAGAAGAGGTGAGCTGAAATCATGGCGTCGCTGGAGGGCCAAATTAGGGGGAGGGGGCCACTAGAGGACAAAAGCATCCACTGCCAGCAGATGCCGGATGCGGGGAAAGACACTTCACCATCATTTGCCATGAGGAGGTGCTCCATCAGTGATTTCCCTCCGCCTTCCCTCCACACCAATCAACTATAAATCCCCTATAGCAACACAATGGGCTATCTAGGGAGGTGGTAGAATCTTCATCTTTGGAGATTTTTAAGGCTCGGTTAGACAAAACTCTGGCTGGGATAATTTAGGGGGAGTGGTCCTGCTTTTTAGCAGGGGGTTGGAATAGATGACCTCATGAGGTCCCTTCCAACCCTATTATTCTATGATTCTATGATTCTATGAACACTTATTGTCTGAGACATTGGGGGAACAAATACAGCTCCTGCTTCTTAGCCTGGCACAATCCTTATCTGGCTACAATGTTTAGGGAGGTATGCAACAAAAACTACAGAAGATTTCATGGCCCACCTTTCATACCTAGCAGGATACTCCATGCTCATAGTCCAGCATGCCAGTAGCAGTAGCACAGACTGCAGTGTTTTGGACCATTCATTTAAAATAATACAACAGTCCATTTTGTGAGGTGCTCCCCCACCTCCCAAAGTGAAAACATCTTGTATGTAGGGACTTCATGTCATTCCTCATTCCCTCACGATATTCAGAGAGCACCTGAGTTTCAACGTTTTTGGATTGTCTCATTGAAATTGTTCAGCCACCATCTTCCCCTTGCTTGGCTCTGTCAACTTCCATGGCATTCTCCCAAGAGGGGCTTCTCTCTCAAATCAGTTTCTTTTTCTTTCTGTTTCATGGGATTTGCGAGAGGAGTCCCTAGATCCCCACGTATTCAACCCTCTTCCATGGCGAAAGCAGCTGCACATCTTGCCACTGATCCCTATGACTGAGGAGTGCATGTTGTTATCCGTGCTACTCTGGGGCTGCTCAGGGAGGTTGCTTGAGAGTAACACATGAAAAATGGGTGTGCACCCTGGTAGTGACATCCCCATTTCACACTCAGCCTCCAGCAGAGCTAGGGGAAGAACTGTACATCCCCGGCTTTGCTAGGTTATGTCTACGCCTCATCTGGCTCGTGTTAGTTGGCTTGGGCTCTCTGTGATCATGCTGGGTGGCTATACAGTTACAGTGTAGACATTCAAGCTTAACCTGGAGCCTTGGCTTTGGGACCCTGTGAACCCCAGGGTGGCTTGGCCATCCTCTAGTTGCCATCAGTGTTTACCAGTGGATCATCACATCTGTCACTTTTCTCATCTTGGATATAGCACATGATGCTGCACCTTGGAAGTGTATTTGGCACCAGTGAAGGATATGATTCCCTGGGGTTTTTCATGGAAATTAATGAACCTGTTCTGCCCTGACCCCCCCATGGTTTACTGTGCATGGAAGGGGTTAAATAAAGTTTCCCAGGAGAAAAGAAATATAAACTGTTTTCTTTATTTTCCACATATTGAAACAGTGGGTTCCATTATAGCTGCAAACTCCTTGTAGTAACTCAGCTATCACTGTAGCTTTCAAGAAGGTAATGCCATAATTTAAAACATGTAAAGTAATAACGTCTTCCATCATAGCCCTGCAGGCTGTAGTTTTATCTCTTCTCACAAGCTAAATAGGCTCAGAGCTGATCCATACTGGGATGGGAAACTCCAGGAGGCTTCAGAAATCTCCCCCCTCCCATCTGCCTTTTTTGTTGTTGCAAGATTATGGGCATTAGAGTCTGTCTATACTGCAGCCACAAGGTATGGCTGCTGCTGAAGTAGACATACCTGAGCTAGCTTTACTCTAGCTAGTGAAGGTCCCAAAGCAGTGAATATGATGGGGTTTCACTGCTAGCTAGATTAAAACTGGTCAAGCTGCTTTCACAGCCTGTGACTGCAGACCCTCAGACTCGGTGTCCTGTCTGCCTGGCAGACATGAGAGCTTCTTTCTTGCAGCTCTAACTTATCTCGAGGCCAAGCAGCTTGGGGACAGGGAGCCACCATCTCCCTCAAGGTCACTGTCTCACTGCAGCTACCACGGCCGGGGCGTAATGAAGAGTCTGGTCTGCATGCCTTATCACTGTCTGTCTTCCACTCTGATAGTGTGTGAAAATGCTGCAGTGGCTCAGGCCAGAATCAGTGTGATGCCAAGTGCCGTCTCACTTCCACTCCCCACTTGCTTCTCCACTAGACTGAGGGCACCCAGAAGCTTTAAAATACCATTTGCCTCTGGGCATCTAATTATTAAGACCTCACAAACTGAACACTTTTTCTTGGCCCAGCTAGGTTCAAACCCTTCCTCCCTCAAAGTTTTCCATTTGTCCCTGTTACTGATCTTCCGGTTCCAGCTCTCTTTTGGCTCCCTAGTTCCTCTGACCAGGGGAGCTCTGCTCTGGCCAACCCCACTCCAGCCTTTGCACCTCTCTTGAGAGACCTCCCTATAGGTCTCTTCCTTGGGACTGGGTCGACTTTCTAAAGTCGACTTAAGCCAGTGTAGACGTGGAGTACCCCTAAGTCGACTTTAAGGCAACTTAGGGGACTCCAGGGCTTCCTCACTGCCCTCCCTGCCAGGGTGGCTGGCACAGGGAGAGCCTGGCATGCCCCCCCAAAGGGAAGAGCCCTGTCCACCCTGCCCCTATGCCCTGCCAGGGTCCCTGTCCCCCTTTGCCCCATTGTACCAAGGTACAATGGGGCAAAGGCTGAGGCCCCTGGCACTTGGCAAAGGGTGCCCCCCCCGCCACCGTAGACCTGTCCCAGGTCCACCTAGACCCTACAAGTCGACTTAGGTGTCCAGTGTGGATGCTCTAGGTCGATTTTGTAGGGTCCCCTCAAAGTTGACTTAAAATTTAAGTGTGGACATGCTAAGTCAACTCTAAGTCGACTTAGCTAAATCGACCTAAATTAACAAGTGTAGACATAGCCCATATTAGGGGATTTTTCTTATACAGATGCCTATTGCCCCCACCCCCGTCCTGATTTTTCACAGTTGCTATCTGGTCACTCTAGTCCAGATATGCTGCAGTCACATCTTTGAGTGCAGTGTCGACATACCCTCCTTGATCAGCTGCTTGCAGTGGTACAGTGGACAGGAACATCATTTGGCAGTCTGTGGAAGGCGGGGAACTTGAGCTTTGCAGTGAAGGGGTAAAGCCTGTAGTATAAATAGCTTTGGCAGTATTCAATTTTTATTTTTATAATTTCCATACACAACATCAATGTTTATTTTTAAGCTTTTTTATTTTTATGTATTTAAATTTTCACAGCTGTAAGAAATTGGGAGTGAATCAGACAATAATTATGTAATGACAGTAGATGCTGAGATTCAAACTGTTAAAGCTTCATAGCCATTAAGACACAAATTGTCATAATCACATGTCAAAATATACAAATTAAATATCCTTGCATTAAACTCTAATAAGTTCTCAAGCAGCAGTTTTGCTTACTTTGCCTACCTGTAAATTTTGATTATTGTAGAGATGGGGATATTTTTTCATCTGCTGGCATGTGTGTGTGAAAAGGGATGTTTATTGACATACCGATACAAATTCAATCTTGCCAATCTAAATATAAACTTTCTATTTACTGCAGCGGCTTTCAAAAGACATGCTTAATAAAGGGATGCTTCTCTTAGAACACAGTGCTATGCTATACTGAAGCATTCTTATTATGGAGATTGGCTGTCCTTGATCTTGTGTAAACTGCTGTTTACAGTACAAAATAGCCTTTCTAGTGTATGGTACTGATTGCATGTGCAATAAGTGGCGGCTGAATAGCTGTGTCATGTCACCGTACGGTATGGATGTTGTGTGATGCTAATTACCATGACTGTAGGGCACAGAAGAGTCTAATTTGCAAATTCATTACAGCATTCTAGCAGGCGCCTTTTTGACTTTTCACAGACAATTGTGTCGCTGATTAACTTTTCAGTTCCTCGGGAAAGAAAACATTTCCAGGTGTTAACAGTCCTCGATTTTAAAGGGACAGGATCACAGTTCACAAGCAGCAGAGTTTCATGCTGACTTTTTATGATGACTAAGAAGATAAATTGGAGCAGAATCCTGGAGGTTTGGAAAGTGCCAGGCAGTTCAGTGCAACTACAGCAATAACAGACCCCATCCTTGGCCCAATACTCACCTCTACTGACATGAAAAGAGGGGAGTAGATCAGGGGTTAACTTGGAAACGGGGAGGCTGGCTCTGTGACTTCTACCATGTGGTGGAGCAGAAGTGAGGAACATAGACAGGCTGAGTTAGCAGGATCTTTTGCTTCCATTCAGGTGCTCGCACAGATATGCAGTGGTTAAAGTATAATTTGACGGGCCCCGGAACCCTCCTAATCTCCAGGGCCCTCTTCCCGTATTGTTTGGGCCCCCTTCATGCATGTGTGTGCCCCAGCCCTGGGCATTTGAAACCACTTCTGAGTACCACATGCATCGATTATTGTTCCATAAAAATATTTATAATTTTATATGGCATTTATGTCTATAGCAATCATTGTCACAAACTAGCAAACACTGCATAACACAGTAAGTATTGTGATTAACAATGTGATAATTAAATAAAAGGTGATATGTAAGCAAATAGACACACAAAATTTTGCATTATATATTAGTAGATCCCAACCTTTGAGGGCCCAAAATACAGAATTTAAAACCCTGAAGGGCCCCCAGTTTGTTTAATTAATATTAAATTAAGAATTAATTAATTACATTTAAGTGGATTGTAATTAAAAGTAATTGTTTACATTTTAATTAATTGAATTTGAAAAATTTTAATTTATATTTAATTTTTAGAAAAGTTTTTTAAAAAGCCTTTTTTAAAAAGGTATTTCTTTTTTTAAAAAAAGCTTTAAAAATTAGTTTTAATTAAAGATGAAAGAAAAGGAAAGAAAGAAGAGAAAGAAAGGGCTGCATGCATCCCCAAGCCCGGAGGGGAGGCAAGCAGCCATAGCCCAGCTCCCAGCTGCACGCCGGGACTGGGCAGGAGGCAGGTGCGGGCCAGGCAGAACCCCCCATGGAAACCCTTCCCACACCCCCAGGCCTCTTAGATCTAGGCCCTGGCCACCTGCTACGGCCCCCGCCGGGACTCTGGGGCCAGTCTGCCTGATCCGGACCCACTGAGGCTGAGGACCCAGGTCCGGTCACCGCCAGCAGCCCAATGCAGCCCCTGCCAGGGTAAGGGCTGGGGACCCAAGCTTGGGGATGGCCCCATGTAGTCCCGGCCAGGGCCTGGCTGCCATGGACAGCCTAATCTGGCCCCCACCAGGACCAGGGACCCAGGCCTGACCTGACTGCAGCCCAGGCCGCGAATCCAGTGCCCCCACTGGAAGGAAGAGAAAGAAGGAAGGAAGGAAGGAAAGAAAGAAAAGGAAGGTAAGGAAGAAAGAGAAGGAAGGAAAGAAAAAGAAAAGGAAGGAAAGAAAGAAAGGAAGAAAGAAAAGGAAGGAAAGAAAGAAAGAAATAAGGAAGAAAGAGGAAGGAAGAGAAAAGAAGAAAAGAATGAAGGAAGGAAGGAAGAGAAAAAAAGAAGGGAGAAAGAAAAGAAGGAGAAAGAAAGAAGGCAGCCCCGGAGCCCAGCTGACCGGCTTGTGGGGAAGGTGGGGGCTGCCCCGGCAGAGCAGCAGCCCCGGGGAGCCCAGCTGCCAGGCTCTGGGGGGTGATGGGGGTCCCTCTAAGCTGTGCGGGGGGCACCCGTGCAGCTTAGAGAGAACATAGCTCCACAGCCCCTTGCCCAGGTTCTCTCCTCCCCCTCCCGCTCTGCTTACCCAACCTGGAGCTACAGGTGTGGCCGGCCTCTCCTGCCCTGAGCACGCTCCGTCTGAGCGTGCTCAGGGTGGGAGACTTGAAACTCCGCAGCCGGCGGCAGCAGGACAGGGCGGAACAAGCGTTCCACCTGAGTCTGCTGCTTCGTGGGCCCCCTGGGCAGAACACACCGGAGCGAAGCGTTCTGCCTAGTTTTTCTATTTTTAGGGGCCCCGGAGTGCTGGCCCTCCAAATCTGTGGGCCCCAGAACGGCGTTCCGGCATACTTTAACCCCTGCAGATATGTCTCCTTGGTTTCAGGCTGTGTCAGACTAACCCCAGATATGAGCCTTACCATTGGTTGAAAGCTGACTGTATGCCAAGGCATAGAGATCTGGAAACTCTTGCTGACATGTCTGCACTGCCCAGATCCCAAAGCCAGAAGGATCCAAGCCCTGCTCTGAGCAGACACTCATTTACTAACAGGGAGATCCATCTGCCGATCTTCCAGGAGGGTAGAGTTTACCATGGGTGCCTATGTCTGCAAAGTGTGTAGGGGACGGGCTGAACCTCTTCCTGCCAGTCTGACCATCCTAGTGCCCCTGAGCATCCCTGCAGCCTGGCTATCCTCTTCCCCCACAGCATTTGCTCCTCCTGGAGCTCCTCTCTCCCCCTGACTTCCTGACCTGCTCTGCTTCTTACCTTCCTGGCTGGCGAGGCTGAAAGGAGATGGATCTGTTCTGCTTCCTGGACCCAGCTAGCCCCAGCAGTGAGAAGAGCTGTGGCCAGGGTTTTGGCAGCCAGTAGGTGGCATCTGGCATGACACAGCGTGGAAGCTGTCCAGCGCACTACATGTGACAGAGAGCAGATTGGGGCCGGGTGCCTGCTAGAGAATGTAGCACACTCCCTCTCACCCTGATTTTAAAAAATGTGGAGGTGGGTGGGTGGGGAGGAGACAATGGCCCTTTGGTCCCCTTATTCGTGCCTCTGGAGGTTACTCGTTTTGCTAGGCCCCTTGTGGGAACATGGACAAGCCTGAGTGTTTTCTGGCAGCAAGAGGCCTTGGCAAGGCAATGCGTACGAAAACAATGGAGCTGCCTAGATTCGCATGGCAAAGTGCAACTGCAGCTGTACACAGCAATAATCATCAGGCCAAATGCTTGGGGACTTTTACACAGCAAGTGATGGGGCTGCCTGGTGCAAAGTGATGTGGATTAAAATACAGGAACTGTGACATGATGCCTTGAAATTCCAAAGGGGTAGCCGTGTTAGTCTATTGTAGAAAGACAACAGAGTCCTGTGGCACTTTTAAAGACTAACAGATTTATTTATCGCTATGTCATACACTCCCCTGCATTTAATTTCCTCCCACTCTGTAACTTTCCTATCTTCAAAGCGTCTGACGAAGTGGGATTTTCTCCCACGAAAGCTCATGCGATAAATAAATCTGTTAGTCTTTAAAAGTGCCACAGGACTCTGTTGTCTTCATGATGCCTTGAGTTCAGAGTGAAGAACAGACGCCTCTGTTCTCCTTTAAAGACTGCTGCTGCTTTTGCTCTCAGAATTTCAGCATTGCTTATTTAAATGTAATCACAGCAAGTTTCCATTTCCCCGAGTGCTTTGCTGCTAATGCAGCAGCTACTGTCCAGGGGGACAGCCATTAGGAATGTGTCTGGGGGCATCTCGTGAGTGAAGGTGGAACCAAGAGGCCACTGTTCCAAGGTGGTGTCCGGGGAATGATCTCTGCTGGTGAATAGATGAATGTTCACCTCTTGAGTTTCAGAAGGAATTAGACTCAGCCCTGCCCACAGGGATTCCTCTACCTAGATTTAATATTATGCACATTTCCAAAGCAGCCCCCTAAAAAGAAACTCCCCCCAGACAGAAGCCACGTGTCTCAGGTAGTTGGTAATGGAATTTAGCTCCTTTTTTTCTAGTTTGCTGGCTTGACTTCTGCCCAGTTTGACAGTAACTAAAAGTCTTTACTATTTGATGGCTCTATGAGCAAAGAGCTCCTAGTTCTATCTTGCTAGTGTTCCCTGGGTGTCCCCTCCTGTGCAATAGTTTCTCTATTCCTTTAATGGGAATAGGATTACATCTGTATTTTGTAAAGTGATACAGGTTCCTTCAAGCTGGAAATCACTTTATATTCATTAAGTTGGGTGTTACAATTAAATCACCATTCACAGGCCAAGGATTTAGAAGCTGGGAAAATTTCTCCAGGTGGTAAAAGGTTTGTGGTTAGATTATTTAAGATCCTTTGAATATAAAAGATTTATGGAAAGGTGACAAAAATAAAGTAACTGGCCAAAGCTTTCCACCCTTTAGCTATCCATCAGAAATTTAGAAGGACATAGTCTCTCTTCTGATTTCAACCACAGAAGCAAATGGCTCGAGCAGTGAAAAATATTTCAACTTCTACCCACAGTTCAGGGCAAGGTAAATCTTGAACTGTTTGCTAACCTTAATTTGTTGGTATTATTAACTGGAAATTACCTTCTATGAACAGGCTTTCAATAAAAGGCGAATTGACATCTCAGAAAAAGAATTCTGAGTAGATGTCTGCAACGGATACCTGGTAAATGAATTTTCCATTCAGATCCCCCCGGGCTGCTGTTTGAACCTCACCACAAGCAAGGTTTTCGATTAAAAAGAACCTCAGGCCAAATTGCTGCAGTCTCAGCTTGTTTGATTCTGGTCTTGCTGGCAGGAATAAAAGAAATGCAGTCAAGTGAGATTTTATTTTCTAAGAAGATGTCATGCAAAGACTTTATCAGCAAGTTTTTTAAAAAAAAAAAGGTTGAAGGGAGACTCATGACCAAGATGAAGAGAGGGTTCAGGGGCATAGTTGGATACTGCACACATTCCTGGGCTCAGATGTTGAACACAGATCTTCCAGGAGTCAATTTAGCTTGTGTGGAAACACTGTTCCCATTTAGTTTCAATCGCTGATGCATTTTCTGTGATGGGATGAGATGAGATCGCACCATTGAATGTTTCCTTTTGCAGCCAGCTAGGTCAAACAGAATGAGCCCAATTGGCTCACACAGCAAGGGGAAAATGAGTTTGGTAGTGCTGGTGGAAATAAAGTGCATCGCTCACTTCAGACAATTAAAATCTATAACAGACAATGAAACCTTCAGCTGCTATCTGAGGCACCAGTGAGAAGGGCCGAGGGTCAGAGCTGCATAATTCAGTTTCTTACACACTCATTATTGTCTCTGCAGTAAAGAGCATCTCTTATTGTCAGAACTCCCCTTCCTCGCTGAATCTTACTTCTTTATTTCATTTTTATACCCTGCCCTCAGTTTTTAAAAACACATCAGTTTTCTGGAGGGTTAATTTTACTTGGACACTGAGGTTATGTCTACGCTTGTTAATTTAAGTCGACTTAGCATGTCCACACTTAAATTTTAAGTCGACTTAGAGGGGACCCTACAAAATCGACCTAGAGCGTCCACACTGGATGCCTAGGTCGACTTCTAGGGGCTAGGTGGACCTGGGACAGGTCCACGGCAGCAGGGGGGGCACCCCTTGCCAAATGCCAGGGGGCTCAGCCTTTGCCCTATTGTACCTTGGTACAATGGGGCAAAGGGGGGGGACAGGGACCCTGGCAGGGCATGTGGGCAGGGTGGGGGGCATGCCATGCCAGGCTGTGGCTGTGCCAGCCACCCTGGCAGGGAGGGCAGTGGGGAAACCCTGGAGCCCCCTAAGTCGACTTAGGGCTACTCCACATCTACACTGGCTTAAGTTGACTTTCTAAAGTCGACTTAAGCAGCAAGTCGACTTAAAAAGAGGTTTAAGAAAGTCGACTTAATTTTTCCTTAAGTTGACTTAAGCAGCTGCTTAAGTCGACTTAAGGAAAGTGTAGTGTAGACGCAGAGTAGACACACCCTGAGTGCTGCCCCTCCTCTTTGCCAGAGACCTAGCGCAGCACCTCTGTATATTTTTGTGTCTTCTCCCACCTTCCTTGGCCGTGGTGGCTCCTGACTGGTGCCCTGGCAGTCTTTCCAGTGTGGCTGTGGAGTTGACCAGTGCTCTGTTTTCACAGGGTAGGGGAGAAGTGTGTGTGTGAGAGAGAGAGGCAGAGAGTGGTATTAACTTACTTTGCCACAGCCTGGAGGCCAGCTTCTGGCATAAAGCAGAGCAGCCCCAGAAGCTCCGTGTGGCCCTTTCTTCTGTCTCCTGCTCATAGACCCTCTGACGCCTCTTCAAGGGAGGTTGGGAGGAAGGGAGCAGCACATTCCAGTTTCACACAACTCCCGCATGGGCTGAACTCTTCCCTTGGGCTGTTGCGGTCTCTTTAAGGTCCCTATTTGCTGCCAGAGCCTATTCTGAACTATGACCCCGCAGCTGTCCTTCCTGCCAAGTAATACAGTGTCCCATGGATTTTTGTCATTCCACCGTGTGTCCGCTGTTCTTATCACCATGTCCACTCTGTCAAAAACTGTGAGGTCCCAGAAGAATGTACCACATACGCATCTCTTCATATTTTGGTTCCTGTTCTTTGAGCATCACAGGCTGTTAGTTTTCCAGGAGATACTGGGAGAAGAGGAGACAAAACTGTGGCTTGATTTATGGCATTCACACTAAAACTCAGGCCTGTAAACTTTCCCTGGAAAATGATTCAATAATGGCAAAAGCTGATGTTCTCTGATGAAATGACTTTGATGGGTGTTGTTAGAGGAGCTGATGAGTTCAATCTCATGCTGATGCACAAGGGTTTTCCGAGAATACATGGAAATACATGGAATACATGGAAATAAGGTTGCAAAATATTTGCGTATTGGATCACATGAGGTGGGGGAACAATCTGCTCAGCAAAGCTCTTGCACGTGCAATATTGTATTAAAGTCATTTACAAATGCCAAGACTGAAGCACAGAGAGTTTAAGTGACTTGTCCAAGATCTTTTGATATGGCAGGGCTGGGGTTAGAACCTAGTTATTCTAACTCTCAGCCCCTTGGGGCATTAGTAATCAGTAGCTTTACAGATGATACTACAACATAGGGCAGTGATACCCGGACCTTAGTGGTTCAGGAGCCAAATTAGTGATCAGAATTACCCAAAAAGCCAGAGTAGTGTGAATTCATTGTCTCATTTACTATATGTATTTGTTCTTGGTTATTCTGACCAAGTATTGTTATTTTATCAAGTACAGTTGGTTAATAACATAGTAAAAACATCCTGATTGGTTAATAACTTAGATTGGTTAATAATTAAATCACACATTTTAATATCATGTGGTGCAAAGAGCTGCAGGAGACACATTAAAGAGCTGCTTGTGGCTCCCGAGTCAGAATCTGAGTCTCACTGCTGTAATGATAATATACTTGGGTTGGTTCCAGGTGAGGGAAGCTCTATTAGTTTTTCATTGTGGCATTCTTCTTCTGTGCACCCCTCACCTGACCTGGAATGTCCCCTTGTAATGGCAAGAGTGTAATTCAGTCTCCATGACTCATTCAGTACTTAGCCTTTCTGTTGAGACTTGCCACAAAGATGCAAACTGGAGCAGCATGTCTGAATTGTGGACACTTGTTCAGTAGGAGCTAAATTATCATCATCACCTGCTCTAAACCCTTCCACACAGAGCAGCAAACAGTGGGGAAGAGCTTTCAGTCACTGTCCATCAGGGCTAGAAGCAAGTCAACAAGCTAAAGACGAAAGGCTGAGTAGTTCATTAACAACTGCCTGATCCATCCTGTTTCAGATGTGTACAGAGTCATTGGTCAATAGTGGCCTGTCTAGCTCTCATGCAAACACAGTATTTATGAACTGAGCCCACAGAAATCAGTAGAAAGATTCCCATTGCTACACTCTGCAGCTCAGATTAGCATGTAGTCTATGGTTGTTGAAGATCTAAGTAGCAATTCTATAGCCACCATTTTGCTTTGAATATGGCTTATGCTGCTGGTACTAGAGGGTGTTTCTGACCATTTGTGATTTCCTTTTACTAGGAGAAAATGGTAAGACAAGGGAATTACTTGGGGTAATACACGTAAAAGACAGTTGAAGAAAAGGGCTGAGAGAGATCGGGACAGACAGGGATGAGCTCGCAGTGGAACATCAGCTCTAAAATCCCTCAGACTTTGGGGGCATTCAGAATTGGGTCCAAATACCACAGTTCAGCTATTCTCTCTTATAAGGCTCCAAACCAGAGCACCAGGGCCATGACCACTCAAGCTTTGTGGATATTCAGATCTGGAATCAGACCCAGTTATACCAAGTGTCACAGTTTGGCTCAGTCTTGGGTGGAAGTAAAAAGCTGAGATTAAGACCAAGAGATGAGAGTTAGGCAGTAAGTTTTGTGCTGTCCGCTTGATTTAGAAGACTGTAAGCTTCTTAGGACAGGTATTTCTTACTCTGTCTTGTACTTTGGATGCCTAACAGTTTTTTTAAAATCAATAATGAATAATGCATTCTATTCTAGTAAGGATGGGGAACAAAAAGAAGAGAGTTCCCATTACCAAAACCTAAACATCTGGAATCTAAGCAAAGGACACAAACACAGAACCAAAGAATCTACCAAAGGTGCAGGTTCCCTTTAAAACAGGATGAACATGAGCCAAACCAAAATCTGGATTTGAACCCCCTCTAAAGTTTGGACATGGAACTTTTGGAGCTCAGGCTCTTTTTAGCTTTAAATTAAGACTCATTACTTGTCCCACATTAACTGTGTGAGTTGCCAATGATCAATCAGGGCTAGTAGTTTTTAATTGCTCACAGATACCCAGGAATCTGCCTTTCCAAATCAACAGACACAACTTTCCTCCTGCTTTCGAACAAATCCTTGGTGGATGAGCTGATGATCTGCATCTAACTATGCTTTATTGGGATCTACTCACCCTGAACATTGCCCCATCTACCCGCTAATTTATTGTTTTGTTCAACAATGGAAATCGTTTGTCTCCCTCAAGCTCTAACTCTTTGGTAGCAGAACGTTCTCAGTGTAAAATCACAAGCAATGCCCAGTTTGCAGCACACATTGCGCCGAGGCACTGCAATTGTCCAGCACTGAATTCAGTTTAGAGGGATTGGCAAATATTCAGAGCAGAAGTGTCCCAAGTATCCCAGCTCCATAAGGAGCCGTTGGGTGACTTTCACTGTGGAAACTGGCATGCTTGCTCTTATAAGGCTGTGATTTTGGCATGGGTATATTTATTAAGAGTCATGGACAGGACGCAGGCAGTAAATCACAGAAAGGAAGCCCTGAGCTCTGCTGCCCAAGGCTGAATGATTGGAATTTTGCAGACGTCACAGTGGTCTCGTAAAATCATGGAATCCACGATCTCTGTGACAGAGTCATAGCCTTAGTCACTAAGCTACCGCTCTTCTTGTTCAGACCCATCTCCCCTTGCTTCAGTCTGTCTATCTTCAGCATAACCTTGTCACAGACATCTCCAGACTTCATTCTTGGGGCAACGGTGCTTTGATGCCTTCCCTCCTAACCACAAGCATTACCAGCTGGCATGTCAGTTCTGTCTCACCCACGAAGCTCCCGGCCATCAAAGCTTTTAAAGACTCCAGTTGACATGCCAGAGGAGATGTCATATGACTTTCTCTTGCACCACTGGCTTCCATGCCAGGTCAGGCCATTTTTTTCACAATGCTGCCATTTTCCAAATTCTGCTAGTTACTGTGAGGGCTGGTGATGTGCTGCCAGGAGGATCTCACTGAAGTTGCCCTCTTTGATTATGTCTAGACTGGTAAAATAGGCAGAGCTGTGTAACAAGGTATTACCCACGCCAACATCAGATCCTGTACCACCTCAATTTGGCTTCCAACATCATATAAATCAAATATCACCTTTTCTGTATGAAAGTTGGGGTGGCTTATTTACTTCAAATGTAAATGTGAATCAAAATAAGTCTTTCCCTAATTCTCTAGTTTCCTCAACTGTTGCTGGGATGAACAGTTCTCCAATAAGAAGACATAGTTACCAGCAAGCAAAACATTCCAATATTTAACTGTTAAAATATTGGATACAAAAACCCAGAGAAAATGAAATGGAAATTAGGTCTCTTTTGCATTGTGCAAAACAGAAGCAGCTGCAAGCTATCTATTTTGTGTGTGTGTGAAATTGTGTTTCTATTTTGCAACCCATTTGAAAAATCAGCTATTTTTAAAAACTTGTTAGTTAACATGTTTGAATTAAAAGGTTTTTAAATCCTAGTGTAGACAGGACAAGTCGTATTTAAACACATTAGCTGGTCCTAGTCAGCTCTAACCACCCAACTACTCTTAATGGGAGCTGCTGAGCTCCTTTGAAAAATCTGGCCTGAAATCTAGCGCTCATTGACTTCAGTGACAAAACTCCCATTGGCTTCAATAGTACTAGGATGTCATCTACTGTTAAGCACTGAACAGATGTTATATCCCAAACTGAGTGCCTCCATGCCTTGGTCTACACTGCAATTAGGTTGATGTAAGACAGCTTATATTGACCTCACTATGTAAGCATCTACACGAAAATGCAGCTCCCATTGATGTAATTCACTCACTGCCCTGACTTACTTACTCAGCCTGGCTGCATCTACACTTGTAAAGTAAGTCGACTTAATTTACCTTGTGTCTACACTACAGTTTTCTTAAGTCGACTTAAGCAGCTTGCTTAAGTCGACTTAAGGAAAATAAAGTTGACTTAATGAACATTACGTCGACTTTATAAAACCTAGAATTACTTCGACTTAAGGCTTAATTCGACTTTTTAAGGTTGTATTAAGCCAGTGTAGACGTGGGGTAGCCCTAAGTCGACTTAGGGCTACCCCAGGACTACACCAATGCCCTCCCTGCTGGGGGGGGGGGCACAGGGGGAGCCTGGCATGCCCCCCCACAGGGCAGGGCAGAGCCCTGCCCACTCTGCCCCTATGCCCTGCCAGTGTCCCTGTCCCCCTTTGCCCCATTGTACCTATGTCCAATGGGGCAAAGGCTGAGCCCCCTGGCACTCGGCAAGGGGTGCCCCCTGACCCCGTGGACCTGCCGTAGGTCCCTGTAGCCCCTAGAAGTCGACCTAGGTGTCCAGTGTGGATGCTCTAGGTCAACTTTGTAAGTTCCCCACAAAGTCGATTTAAAATTTAAGTGTAGACTCACTAAGTCGACTTAAATTTCCAAGTGTAGACATAGCCCCTGAGAGTAAGAGAGAGGTGTAGTACTTAAGTGGACATAGTTAGCAATGCAGTGTGTCTACACCTACACTGACTGTTGCTGCTTTTCAGAAGCCACCCCACAATGCCCCACACTGGCTGTTAATTCAGTGCAAGAGCTCCTGGTGAGGACTTGCCCCACCCAACACAAGGACCGTAATGTGGACATGCAAAAGCAGTTTAATTCCTATAGTGGCAGTATGTTGATGTAACTGAAGTTGACTTAATTTTGTAGTGCAGACTTGCCCTTCAGTCAAACTACTCAGCAAGTTCTGTGTATTTTTTTGTTGGTTTCCTTTTCTTGATATATACATTATCCTTCAATCCCACACCCCTTGGCATTTGAGAACGCTGGCAATGTAAGATTTTGCTTTGCCATGCAGCTGCCCCAGAAGCTACTCTACACACACATAAATGAATAAAGGCAGCAGAGTCAAATGTAGTGGCTGTGAATCTGAGTCAGGAGCGGAAATGACTTGCTGGAACAGAGCTGAAAAATAAACTGTTATCTGTGCTGCGCTTTAAAAGTGCATAACAAGTAAATTTATTCCAAGCTGTTTTCATCTGGCAGCAGCACTCAAGGGCTTTACACTTCACTGAGAAAGGAAGCACTGCTTAATTTTATGCACTATTCTGGTGTCTGGCAGAAAATCCCCATTCATGAGGAACATGCCTTCTAGTGCAGGGCTCTGGACCGGTGGGAACCTTGGGACAACTGTGGCTACACATTAACTTTGCTAGCTAGGGTTTCTTCCTTCATGTTTGACTTGGTTTCTTCTCATGTGGTGGTGGGAGAAGGGAGAGGGGTCCGACATAGCCAAATTTGTAGAGGTAAATGCAGCTTGGTGACTGTAGATCAAATTCAATTATTTGACTTCCTTCCAGGATTTAGTGCAAGTGAAGTGATGCCCAAACTTTGTGCTGACTGAATGGTGATGTGAGACAGATTTCATCTCTCTCTTGCACCCTCCAGTACATTTTCTACTGTCACTCAGGGCTTCTGGCCTTCACAGCACCAGTGCATAGAGAAGCACAAGGTAAACTGAAAAGCAGGACAGGGAGCCCAGACGAAGTGAATACAGTAGTAATGAGACACTCTTCCTCCCATCCTCCCCCAATGGATGTCTAGTAGACCCAGCAGAGTCTAAGAGGGAACCACACAAAGGGTCTGCTGTGACACTGGCATGCAAAATGGCATCCTCCCTGTGGCATGACCTTGCATGTGATGTCACACTGGGTGGAGGACACCATTTTGTTTGGGGACCTGATTTGTCCCATGGGCATAGTTGGTCCTGATGCATGCAATTCATGCCTTAGGTACATTGGTGGCACTGGATAATACATAGCAATCATACACGTCTTCTCTGCCCATTGTGCTTCAGGTGTAAGTCCTCAGACAGGCTCATTCTCTATCTAGATTCTAGCCCTTTTCTATCCTTAGCTCTTGACAGTAATGGATTTAGAATACAAAGGGATTGAAAATGCCACTCACTGAAGAGAATATGTCTTGTGCTGAGCCTCATTTACGTCCATCCATCTATCCATTCCCTTTGCTCTAATATACACTGTTGCTCCGTGGTGCATGCAGCACATTTGCTTTACAGGTCAAGACTGTCACATGATTGGTGATTTTTCTTTTAAACATATGCCAGGAGTCAGATTTTGAAAATACTTTAAAAAATACTTTTCGGGAATAAAAAAAATGTGGCAAGGCTAGACCAAAGGGGAGACCAGCAATGCTGAGCAAATGCAACGAAGGGAGGAAGCCTTCCACTGCATGCTCTGCTCTAAATCTGTCACGTCCAGAAGAGGGTGCCCTAGTTAATCATTAACTTTGGCTAGGTCTACACTTGCTAAAATTAGTTCGAATTAGTTAGTTCGAACTAACTAATTCGAACTAATTTTAGTTAGTTTGAATTAGCTTAATTCGAACTAGAAAAAGTTAGTTCGAACTAAGCAAGTGCCATTCATGGCACTTGCTTAGTTTGAATTAGTGATCCCCATTCATTTCAATGACCGGTTAGTTCGAAGAAAGAAATTAGTTTGAATTAACATGGCCACATTGGCTAATTTGAACTAGTTAGTTTGAATTAAAGCCTTACTTCTGAAGCCCTATTTGAACTTATTAGTTCGAATTAAGGAAACCCTTAATTCGAACTAACTAAAGCCTACTGTAGCCATGGCTCTAGTTAGTTCGAATTAAGCCTCCTTAATTTGAACTAACTTGCCAGTGTAATCATAGCCTTTATGTCCAGACTGGAGGCTCTGTTAAATTGACTTAACAAGGTCCACTTTAAGTCAATTTAAAGTTGACCTTGTTAAGTCAACGTAGAGAGTCTACTCTGAAAACTCTTGTCGACTGCCTGCGTCCACACTGGCAGGTGCTAGGTCGACAGAGGAGTGGTGCATTGAGGCCAGTTAGGTTGACTTAAGGCCACTCCCCATCTACACTGGATTAAGTTGACTTAATAAGATCAATTTAAGTGTTAAGTCGACCGTAAGAGGTGGTGTATTAAGTCGACTTAAGGAAGCCCTTAAGTCCACTTAATAAAAGCCCAATGTGGAGCAGGAGTCTGTAGGTCGACTTAACCTTCTTTAAGTCGACCTAAGGCTCCAGTGTAGATGTACCCTAGCCTTATTACACCTAGGACTGCTATCACTGACTGAATCTGGCCTCAGTGACAGTGGCCCAAGAAGAAAGCACAAGCAGCAGCTGCAAAAAAACACAGGACACAAAGTAAAACTAATGAATAATGCTGGGTATTTCTATGAACAGATATTTTGGGGCAGATTCTTGCCTCAGAGCTAAATCCAGAGCAATTACATTGATCTCAATGGGCTTACTCCAGATTTATAGTGGAGTAACTGAGATCAGAATAAGGCTTTTAGAATCCATAAGGCAAATTTTGGCCCTAAAATACAGTGACCTTCACAATGTGAATTACTTTGTCATTTTATGGCAAACTGAACGTGGTCTATGTAGGACAATATAATTCTTTCACAATGTACTTACAGGGTAATTTCCCTGGAACTACACAGCAGTTTTATCATTATATGAATTGGTCCCGGATGAACATTTGTGTGCTGTATAATCAACTGCCACAAGCGCATTTCCTTTACATTTACAGTAGATGATGAATACTTAGGCCCAAATCTGGGACTTAATGACAAAGTAGAGCATGTACCATCCTGTGCTGAGGTCAGGAATTTACTGTCATGTGTTTACAGGCCAATCACATAATGGTATTTGTCATCAGCAATGAAGAACAGAGTCCCTGGGCATCGCTTTTGGTCACACAGAGAATTAACCAGAGATGAGCCTGAACAAAAAAGCCCCAGAATCAACCAACCTCAAATTTTGAGAAATTCAGATCTGAATCTGCTTCTGGGTCAAAACTTGGCACCTGGCTCTGTTTTATAATGGATGATGCAGCAGCCCTAAACATGAATGCTCCTGTATTTTGGGACAGTTTGGTTTTGGCTCAGGTCTATCCCTAAAACTGTCAGTTGACTTGTAGGACTATGTCATCATTACTCTAAGTCTAACTGGTATGTTATACTGGTCAACACTATCAGGGGTAAGGATGCTGGAAAACATCCATTGCTTCTTCAATCCTGACAGCCAGTGCAGCAATCCAGGGGGAAGGCTCTGTGCGTGCGTGTGTGTGTGTGTTCCTTTTAAAATTTAGCAGCCAGAACCTCTGAGTAGTGTGTGATTAGCAGAAAAGGGCCTGATCCAAAGCCCATTGAAATCAGTGGAAAGACCCAGAATACGGGCTTGATTTTAAAAAATGCTGCTCAACCTTAATGCCAACTGAAGTTAATGGAAGTGCCAGATACTCAGCATCTCTGGAAATCAAGCCCTAAGTGTCTGCTCCCCATCATTTTGTTTCTCTGTATTTCTACATTGATTTAACTGTATTATATTTCCTGCATATTTTATTATTCTTAAAGTCAGTATTTTTCTCCATTCATTGTTTCCAATTTTTTTTAAACCATCTATTTGAACTTTTGGAGTTAGCCATGGAAATATTTGCTTAGGACTGATCAGCATATTACCCACAACTTTGTACAAAATACAAAGACCTTAATAATATTAAGTGTAATCTGATTATTTACCCAAGCTTTAGGGCTACGTCTACACTGGCAATTTAAATTGACTTAAGGAGGCTTAAGATGACTTAAATTAAGGCACATCCACATTAGGCTTTCATTAAGTCAACTTAATGAAAGCTTAAGTCGACTTAGTTACTACCACTCCTTAAGTCGACTTAAGCCTTACGTCGACTCCTTAACTTAACAAAGTGGACTAAGTCGACCTAAAGTCGACTTAAAGCTAAGTCGACTGTCTACTTTGTTGACTTTAATAAGGTCGACTTTAAGTCGACTTAAAGTCAACCTTATTAAAGTCGACTTAACAAAGTCAACTTAACTTTTGTAGTGTAGACATAGCCTAGTAGTAGTAGACATATTAAACGGCAGTGGTATATGTTTTTCACTATGGAAATAAGAAGAAAAATTGCAATTCTCTCATGGTTAAGCTGTTGGATCTCTTGGGGCATAATGAAAGGTATGTGAATTACTCAGAAAACTACATCCACCTTGGGTTTTGGTGGATAAATTTTTCAGGGCTACTTTGTGGATTCTTATTTTTCCACAAAATATTGCAAAAGTATATTTATGAAAGTTAACGGGAAATATGACTGGATGCATGCCAAGTTGCTATAGAATATGAGTTAACAGGACCAACTTTATTGCTTCTACACACTACCACCTGTTGGCAAAAACCAGATTCTGTTTATTTGTATTATCCTTTAATTGGGTTAGAATTATTATTATTTGTAAAAGTAGACTCATTAGCAGATACAGAATGGAGTCTTGTGGAAGTCTTGTCTCAGAGGAAGTTAAGTAACAAAGCTCCAGTCCTGTTTAATGGAGACTAGTTGGAGGACAGATGAAGAACAGTTGTGATGCAAGTGAAGGGTCTTGATTTTGTTCAGTTATCCTTGGACCCAAATATTTGAGAATATGATTGTAGAACACAGAACAAAATTTTAACAGACATTTCTATAAACAGATTGTATATTCATGATGCTTTTATAAGGGGAGGCAGATCATCTGCACAAAGAACTGGCTTACTTTGCATGTCCTTTCTTTCAAATCCAGGAATGTAAGAATTTGTTTCTATTGCTATAACTGGTAGACTAGCCAATAACATACCATTAGGAGACAAAGTAGGACATCTTTGTTTTATCCTTATACAGAAGTCCCAGTCCAGCATTCCATTCTATGGCTCCCAAAACCTCCCTTTGACTTCAATGGAGCCTTAGGGGCACCAACTAAAGAGGCTTGGAAGAGGGAAAGAGTTTGGCATATGATCACGATCAAGAATTTCTGATGAAAGACATTCTATCAAATACAAGAATGGGAATCCAACTCCGAGCCAGAAATGCAAGTGGAATGAACATCCCATTCTACTAGACTGGATCTTCTCAATATCCATCTAAAGACTGGCAGCAGCACAATTTGACTTGCTGGCCAATTGTGCTACATCATAATCACATAGGGTATGATAAAAATAACCACTGAAACTGGATCAGAGCCCTATGTTCTAATACGCTAATTTGTTCATTTACGTATAAGATTTTTCTCCCCCTCTCCCCCATGTTTGAAAAGCCCATGATTTGTACATGGGCTATAGCTTTAAAATAATTCCCTATTGCATTATGGGAAATAGGAGGTCAGAGGAAGAGTTCAGTTCAAAATAGGTTGCAGTATTTGTTTTATTTTCTTTTTGGTAGTTGTCTGGAATATTTTATTACTTCATACAGTCAAATTGAAATGCCAAATGGCCCAAGTTTTGTTTATGCCGCCAGGGAGATAACATTTCATACTGATGTGTACTCGATCAGATAGACCAACATATCCAGTTTGTTTGGTCACCACATAGTCTAATCACTACCCTAAGAAAAATGAAATCTATCTTGAAATAGAGAGTGAGAAAGCAAGGAGAAACAACACGTCCTATTCTGAGAAGTTTTGACATGTCAGGCATCAGTAAAGTTCGGTTCCTGGGTTGTTTTGTAAAAGCTCCTGTAGTTCAAAAGCTAGTCTGGTGCTGAGGTCTATGCAGTATTTATGGAGGCAAAATCCTCCTGACTTCAACAAGGATTGGGCAAGACTCTCAGCCTATGGCTTTGTATATTAAGAACTACATGGCTAATCAAAAGTCCCACTCCTGCAGTTCTCACTCCAGCAGAATGCCCATTCATGGTAAATGGGAGATGGGCCTGAAATGACATCCTGGGTTTGGATCTGCATTTACAGACTGACGCTGTGATCCTGCCATGGGACTTTCTGCAGATAGACTCTTGCCCCAGTCTCTTTTTAGTTAATGGTGCTCTGCACAAGAGGAAGCCAATACACAGTTTCAGGACTGGAGCTCAAGTCTAGAACCTGGAATTTTAACTTCGTCTTAAGCAAGTGTTTGGTGCAGGGTAGAATGATACCTAAATCTTGTTTATCTGTTTAAACAGAGAGGTCCAGGCAACAGTACTCCTGTGAAACTGTATTTTGTCATTGAAGAAGAATTTCCAGTCCCCAGAGGGAGAAATATACTTACTAGAGATGGGCCTGACCCAACATCCCAGATCCAACCTCTCTTGAACTTCAGAGATGTTTGAAACCAAACTTTACCTCTGTCCCCTCTTTGTAATAAGATGAAACCAAAGCCTGGCTCTCAACACCCCTGACTCCTGGGAATATGGGGATCTGGAGCCAAGTTTGTAGCCTGACAGACCCCTTTCAAAAATGTACCAGCAGACATGCCAGCCATTTATCACAAGAGATGCCATTTCTAAAGTGAAATTAAACCTCATGCGTGAGCTCACAAAAGAACTCTTAAATCTCAGGATTGTTTTTCTATTGGCGTAATTTGCCTGAAACTTCTCGTGGGAGCACCGCAGGAGGTGACACCTCTAGCTTGCACCAGGGGCTCTCGAGAGTCCTTGGCACTTTGTGCCCATTCCTAGCAGCACCACATGCTCCGTCACACGAAGAACGCCAGCGTGTAGGGGAGTTGGGTGCTTGGCTCAGTGAGGGAGATAGATGGGGGCTCTGCTCTACTGTCTCTCTGGGCACCCTTACCTGGGCTGCAGCTGAAACAGCCTGTGCAGGAGAAGCCACGCTCAGCTGACAGTGCAAGAGGGAGCACTCTGACTGCCAGATGCTGTGGCTGCCCCTGCCCCCCTGGGCCAGCCACTATCAGCATCTCTCCCTGTGTGGGCTCCCAGCATGTTAGGGCTTGGCTGGTGCTCCCCAGGCCTGTCCCCATTGCAGTGTAAGGCAAGGCAGCTTGGTGTCTCGCCTGCACTCCTGAGCCTTCATCACTGCAGCCACTAACATTAGCCTCATAGTCTTCCATGCCCAGGGCCTCCCCTCCTGCCTCAACAGCCTGGCAGGCCCTAGGGCTGGGGGAGGCTGCATGAAACTTCAGCCCAGGCTGAATGCAGCTGCGCCAAGGGGTTTGGCCCTTCTCAGCTAGAGCAGCAGGTCCTGCCTTCGCACAAATAGCTCAGAGCAGGGCAGTCGGACAACACAGATGGAAAGCGCCTTTTGGATTCATAAAGCTGGGGCCTGCCAGTAAACGGAGAGACATAGCAAGGTTTCCCAACAGGTGAGAATTTAAAAAAGTTTTTCTGAAGCATTTTCAGGTGCAGTGATTTGGTTTCTGTAAAGAGCTCTGACCTGTTAGAAATTACATTAGCCACTAATGAGATTTACAAAGCCACTGTCCACATATCTGTACTGATTTGAGATTGAAAAAATAGTAATTCATGATTAAT
This sequence comes from Pelusios castaneus, assembly GCA_007922175.1. Lineage (NCBI taxonomy): Eukaryota > Metazoa > Chordata > Testudines > Pelomedusidae > Pelusios > Pelusios castaneus. The sequence continues at coordinate 4,667,339 of ML685815.1, read as the reverse complement.
GCACCACAGCTCTTGATTTTTCAGCATTTGTCTCTTGATTTACGAGATGGGGATTGGCAGCATTTTACCAGCGCCCTCAGCTCCAGATCTCTAGTCTTGATGCTCTTTTTGAAGCTGTGTCTTTGCCTGTGAAGGGCTGCAGGATGAGAACCCCAAGAGGGTATTTTGTGATAACTTAATCTGGTCAACAGGTTTGAAGAACAGTCCGTTCTTGTTTGATAATTAATGTCAGGGAAACTCAGTAAATGTCATAGTGCTTAAGAATAACCTTCCAGTTTTCTTATGCTCAATGAGGCTTGCTTAGATGCTCTGCTATTTCATTATCAAAGCATGATTCATTCCAGTAGCTCTTTCCAAGTGCCATAAGGTTCCCTAATGCACTGGCCCTGATAAACCAGCTAAACAGTGAGCCTCAATGAATGGGAAGGGAAAGATTCCACTGAGCTTCCCTCCTGCCAGCTGGGCCTGGGCAGAATTTAGTCATTAAGTGGCTATGCAATGGCTCAGAAGAGAATTTCTGCTTCCATCTGGGGTAAGAGTTAAAACTCTCCCGTCTTTCTCTCTTAGTCATTCAGTGTGTTACATAGGAAATAGCTGCAATCATCATGTAACTGCCAGTTATCAGGTGAGATTTACAGCATCTTGAAATCTCCCATGATTCCTAGGTGTTAGCTGTCAGGTGTTGGGGGTCCTCAATGAACACCACCACCAGGGGTGGGCAACTGCTTCAGAAAAAATAAGTCTCTTTCAATCCCCTTGCCTTGTCCAGTGCCGGCCTGGTCTATGAATTCATTTCCAGGCTGCTCTCCCTTGATTAGTATGGAGCTGTTGTCTGCAGACGTGACATGAGAAAAATACTTCATGTAAATAACTTGCAAGGGGGATACTCATTTTTACCACAGACGTTTGTGAGGAAGGCAAAAGCAAACAAAATGCACCAGCAAGAATCTTTAATGAGAATGTCATTAAGAGATTAAGACTGCAGCTCACAAGGTTATCCAGCGTGCACCCGACTGACTTTTCTGCTTCTCTGTTTCTTTCCTGTCCGCTAAACATAAAACTGCCCTTTTGGGTACATTTCCGCAAATTATGGGTCTCACTCCACAGCTTTACCAGAAGCTGGTGTCAGGCAGACGTGGGTTAAAACACTGTGCCAGTGTGGGCAACTTACAGGGCAGAGGAAGGGAGGAGGTAAACAAGAAAGTGCAGCACAGATGGAATTGTGGGATAACATGGGATGACTAACAGTTCTTACTCTGTGCTCTCACTGCAAAGGAGGCAGATTGCCTGGCAAGACCACAGTGTAATTTGAACTCAAGCCTATGCGATCAACCATGCCTGCTAACTCAGGCTTAAACCACCCTCAAGCCAATGTCAGGGGTTTTTCTGAATGGAGAGAAGGGTGGGAGTTATGGGCAACACCCTTTCCAGAGCCCAGGCTAACTTTACAGTGAAGATATACCCAGGGCTGCCCACTTTTACTCCCCCCCCCACCAAAGTGGCGCCCAGCCTAGGGGCAGGGTAGCCCGGCCTGACCAGTGCTGGGGGCCAGGGTCTAGGGCTGAGGGTGGACCACAGCCTGCCTGGCACTGCCTGGGGATCTAGAGCTGAGGGGGCCTGTAAACCAGCTGGTGCTGGGGGTGGGGTTATGGGGCCCGCTGGCATTGCGTTGTGGAAGGCCCACAGCTCAGTGGTTCGGGGGGGGAGGGGCAGGGTCTGGGGCCATTGGCTCAGCCAGCGGCTGGGTGTGGCCCTTGGGTCAAAGTCCATGGCACTCTTGCCCCACTCTTAGGCCAGCAGGTCTGGAGCAGATCAGCCAGCCTGGGGACAGGGCAGGCAGGCCCATGGTGGGCAGTGGTAGTGCGCTGCTCAGCCGGATTTTGGTGGGGCCACGAGGGTCACCTGTAGGGCGTGACTCTATATTGGGCTGTTTAGAGCCACTATTTAAGGCTTAGACCTTAACAGTGTGATACAGTGCCTCCTTAACACTTACATACAGCAAAAAAGCACATCTGGATGAGTTCCAAAGGGGGAGCCGTGTTAGTCTAGTTCAGCAAAACAAACAAGGAGTCCAGTGGCACTTTTAAAGACTAACACATTTATTTATCGCATGTGCTTTCATGGGAGAAAAATCCCACTTTCTTCCACGAAAGCTCATGAGATAAATAAATGTTATCTTTAGAAGTCTTTAGAAGTGTTAGTCTTTAGAAGTGCCACAGGACTCCTTGTTTGTGTGTCTGGATAAATTACTGCAAGCTATAGCAGCTTGTTTCCTTCCTAGTCAATTTACAGAACTCATCCATCAAATATAGTGGGGCAAAATAAAGGGACAAGGTTTAGCCGCTGGTAATTCCCAAAGAATTCTGATGTCCATTAACATGAGTCTGTTCTAATAGATGTTGTTATAATAGGCCCAAAGGACAGGCTAATTCTGTTAATTGCTAAGCATAACAAAGTAAAGGCCAGATGTCACCAATCTGGGATTGTGCAAATAAGAAATAATAAGAAATAAAAAAAATCTAATATATATATATATATATATATATACATAGAGAGAGAGAGAGAGAGAGAGAGAGAGAGAGAGAGAGAGAGAGGGAGAGAGTGAGAGTGATAACGCTTGTGTAAGTGGGGGAGAGTAAGACGCTTGTCTTAGGGTGGCAGTTTGGACAGATGTTTGCCTGGTTAGGGGCAGGGTGAGAGTTATTCAGCTTGGGAAAGTAGATATTTGTATTACCTGAGCTGTTCATTTCACTAGGGGAGTAAACTTAACTAGGGGACTGGTTTGAAGAAGAGTCTTGGGCAGGTGGCTAATGAGAGTGGAAAGAGGTATGGGTTGGCACAGGATTGTGAAAGATGCTCAAGCAGTGCCGTTAGAAACCCCAGCTCACTCCCTCCAACCCGGAGACTCTGTCCTCGTCTGGAGTTGGAAAGACGAACCCCTCCAGGAACGGTGGAAAGGGCCCTTTACAGTTCTCCTGGTTACACACACCGCGGCGAAAGTCCAAGGACACAAGAATTGGATCCACTACTCCCGACTAAAGCTGGTGCCCCAGTCTCCAGCCCCAGTCACGTGGACTGTGCAGCCTGTTAAGGACTCGGACAAAATGGATTTTGGGCTAAAATTACTATTCAAGCGGCATCCCTCTTAGGTTCATGGGATCGGCGCCCCGGTCACAATCGCAAGTGTTATGAAAGGGGGGGGGGGGGGGCCTCTTTAAATTTGGGTCCCAGGCATTCCTTTCCATGGTACTTCTTTTTTTCCCCCTTGGGATCCAAGGATACCACTATGTCCAGGGCGGCAGCGTTGCTCCTGGTTATCCTCTGGATACCGGAGGTTGCGGCGGCACCGCCCGACCACGCAGGCTGGCAGAAGGATTTGCCATCCCTAAAGACCAACACCAACACCTTTGAGGCCCTAAAACGGCAATTTGCTTACTCCTTTAATCTTACCAGTTGTTGGATCTGCTCCCAGATCCCTTTTCATGTGGCCGGATTACCCTGGAGGGCTCTACCCTTTAACTGGTCCGATTTCTGTCAAAGCGCCATTGCGGGGGAGTGGGATTTCACCCGGGATGGCCACAACCTCACCAACTTCCTCCGCAATTGCACCCAGGAAGCCGATTATTCCCTCATTGACCGTTGTGGCTTGGGAAAAAGGCCCGTTAACCACGTTTGGAAGCCTGGTTATGACCCAAACCGAAAGCCCGTCCCTATTAGGTTAAGGACCCCTCCCTTCGGCTTGCTATGTTATCGTACTCACATCACCAAAACTGCAAACATCTCGTGGTTTGCAGGGAATAGCACCTGCCAATATTACCTTGCCCCCTGGGGCAATCTGTCCATCCCTATCCTTGACCCTTCCGGGAAGGACACAGGGGAAGGTCTTTTAACTTGGTTCCCTGGTTCCTCAAATTCAGCCTTAAAGAACAGTTTGGTTGCTGATGCCAACACCTTTTATATCTGTGGCCGCAACGCTTACCAGTGGCTTCCCCACGGGTGGTACGGCAGTTGCTACGTAGGGGTTATGGTACCTCCGCTGCGGGTACTGCCCCATGCCCCTGTTGGGCACCCTCGGTGGCAAAGAGCTCTGCCTAGTACCCTGGAGCCGACTGGGGAGGGTGATCGCTTTGGGATGATAGTCCTTCCCCAGTATGGGGTGGCCCGCTTAGCCCAACTGTATCGAAAGCTGTCTTTATTCCTCACCCAGTTTGCAATGACACCTTAAAAATAGGGACAGATCTCAATGCTGAACTTTACCAACTTCGGCTCCTGGCTCTTCAAAACAGGCAGGCTCTCGATTTCGTCTTCGCTGCACGGGGGGGGAGGGGGGGAGGTTTGCGCTCTTATCAGAGAGGAGTGCTGCACTTATGTGCCTGAAAACTCGGCTGATATAAACGCTCATATCCTCTCAGCCCAAAAGGCCCTAGATCAATGGAAAGCCGAGGAGCGGGAACCCACCTTTTTCGACACCCTTTGGGGTTGGCTCCCCAACTTGGGCCTGGGTAACATAGGGTCAGGCATAGTTCGCCTTGTTCGTACGGTGCTGGTTCTTTGTGTCTGCTCCCTCCTGCTATTGGTATGTTGTAAGGCTGTGCTAGCGCGACTTTGTTCCTCCCCCACCCCCACCGTTCCGACCTTGTATGCAAACACCGAATCTTCCTCTGGACTTAATATTCTGCTGTCTAATAAATATGAGAGGACTTAGGCTTCTAGAATCTGAGTCTTCTGAAAGGGGGGACTTGTTGGTGACCTGACCGACCCCTGGCTGCATCTGGGCAGATGTCACTGGGTAACTCAAGGGGGTGGAAGGCCATGAGTGCCAGTGAAGCCCCCTTGCTCCAGGCTCAGTCGCAGCCAGTACAAAATATCACCATATAGGGAGGTCACTCGGCGCCAGGAAGATAGCAGATAACACGTCCTGAAAATACCAGTAAAAACCGGTCAAAGTTTGCTCTCTAACTGTAGCCTAAGAAAGAAGAAGAAGGGGGGGTATTTCCACACGTAACAAGGGAAAAGTACTGAAGTAAACAATCTGCATATATAAGGGTCACTGCAACTGGGTGGGGGCGCGCATGATTTGAGACGTGCCTGTCTCTGTGTGCCGGCTTGAGATCTCAAATAAAACTTGGTGTGCTTCTCCGCCCCGGTGTCGTTATTGGTGCTACGCACTCCGGGCACTGAACCCCAAACTGTTGCTAGCCCCGGCCCGTCTCCGGGCGTCCTTACCTGCAACAGGTGAAAGCGTTACAGAGAACACTCATTACAAACAATGAAAGAACTCATACACGTGCTAATAAGTGTATCAGAGATCACCCATCACTAGGCCAAGGCATTCCAACCTTTTTGTGGGATTCGGCCTCACTGTCCTGGACAAGAGATCCTGTCCTGTCCATTCACTGGACTAGAAGACGACCCTGAGTCAGCTTCAACTAAGGCTATTTATCCAAAACTCATTTCTTTGTCTGTTGGTCTCTGTGGAATCTTGTCCATGCAAGTCTCCCAAGAAGTGGTACCTCGTTGAGTAGTCACACATCCTGGCTGATTTGCCTTAATTACCACATACTGTTTTTAGTTCCTGGAGGAGCTGGAGTAGCATTTGCCCTAGAGCAGGACAAAATCATGCATAAACCATTCGTGTAAAACAATGGACCTGAAGATACTGCACTGGATTGCAATCTTTGTCCCACAATCATACATAAACTTAATGCCATAAGTGCTTTGAAGGCTACTGCAAGTAACTGTGATACACAGCATATGGAACAGGAGAGGCTGTTCCATTATTTGAGGCTGCTGGTTGGCTCTTCCAAACTTCCTTACCAATACCAATGCACAATAGGACAAAATTAAAGGGGAACCAGCCTGTGGAAGCTGGTTTCCTTCACCTTTATGCATTTGAGACAGGATCCTTCACATGTAATTATGTGGCTTTTCTTATTATAAAAAGCAGCCATGGATTTCAAATTCCAAAGGAGATCTTTAAACACTGGTTGTTCCATTGAGCCCAGATATTATACTGTAACACTTGGTTGCAGTTTGAATGAGGTTCTCTAGTTGATGTCAGAGGTATAAGGCCAATAGGCCTTTCAGATAAGTGCCTTCATGAGTCATTGAAATAAAAGAATAATTTGCAGGGCAAACACACAAATTATAATTCACAGTCTACACTGAAGAATTAAATGCGTATTCTTATTTGCAATGCAAAATTATAAAAGACTTTGACAAATTGAGTGTGAAAGGTGAGTCTCATACATTATAAAGGCTTGTCAATGTTCATTCCATTCCCGTGGACCTCAGCGTGTGTCTGAATGTGATGTATTTCTTTATAGCTCTTTGCTGATTAAATGACTATAGACAACTAATGAAAATAAGGTTAACATTCAACCACACACAAAAACACAATGGGGCAGATCCTCACCTGGCTGTGAACTGGCCTGACTCCAGTGACTTCAATAGAGCTATGCTGATTTACACCAATAGAATAATTAAGTGCACAAACTTTATTTAACTGCAAGGAGGAGATTTTATAGGGTTTTCATAATCCTGGAGGGTGGGTCTACACCGCTCAGGTCCCAGCAAGAAGGAAGCCCTGTGGTCAAGTCAAGAAGGAAACAACGGGCTTCCTTCTCCCTGGGACCCGTGCTCCAGCTGCCGGCTGCCAAGGAGCTAGAGTTCAGTCTCGGCTAGCAGGTAGAGTGGGGCTCCCTCTTAGCCGGGACTGAGCGGTCCTGGCCGGGAGGGAGCATGGGGCTCCCTCCTAGCTGGGACCGAGCGGTCCTGGCCGAAGGGAGCCCTGCACGCCCTCCTAGCCGGACCGAGACCCAGGGAGAAGGAAGCCCACGCTCCAGCTGCCGGCTGCTGAGCAGCTGAAGCGCGGGTCTCCCGCTCTTCCTCCTGGCCGGGACCACTCGGGTTCCGGGGAAGTTCTTCCCAGGACCCGAGCAGTCCCGGCTAGAAGGGTTCCCTTCTGCCTGGGACCTGAGAAGTCCCGAGCAGAAGGGAGCCAGTTGTCTGGGGCAGAAGGGAGCTCCACACTTCCTTCTCCCCCGGACCACTCAGGGGCTTGCTGCTCAGGGGCTGGCTCTCCCCTGGACAGCTCAGGGTACTGCTCAGGGGCTGGCTCTCCCTGGACCGAACTAGTCGACTTAGAGAGTCTAGTATAGACTCTCTAAGTTGAGTTATTAAGGTCCACTTTAAGTCGATTTAGAAGTCCTGTGCGGACTCTCTAAGTCGACTTAATAAGATCGACTTAAAGTCGACTTATTAAAGTCGACATAGTTAAGTCGACCTAAATTCCCCAGTGTAGACATAGCCTTAGATAGCATCTTTCATGTCAGGATGTGCCAGCATTTTATAAATATTCATTTAGTGAGCCTCTTGACAATGTTGTAAGGCAGGGAATAAGCACAGAATAGTTGTGACTTCACTAATTGTATAAATTGTATAAATGGAGGCCCTGAAACTAGAAATGCCTGGCTCTAACCATTATACCCACTCACATAAATGGAGACTAGGTAAAAACTGTCCCAGGCAAAACATGTTGTTCATTTGGCGCTATAGCTCTAAGTACGATCACCCAGACTGGAGACTTATACATGTGAGTAGAACACTGTAGATATAAGAGAAGCAAACAGAACTGGGCTGGGCAGAGTTTAGGATATTCATAAGACGAAATCCAAATATTTGGAAGAATGGAGCTTCAAAACTGACGCCCTCAACCAACACCTGACACAGCCTTCTATCATTGTGCTCGTTATGCCTATGTTGTAAGAGATGGTTTTTTTTTTAATCAAGAATCATTTATCAGTGCTTTAAAAAGACAACACTCATAGTGTATGGTTGTGTTAAAGCCCTGACCTTGCAACAGGCTGCCTGCAGGCAGACTCTGCTGTGCCATTCCAAGGCCTATAGAAGTCAAATTTGAGCTTTGCATGTGTGTGTTCAAATGAGAAGTTCTTACCCACTCATCCAGTCTGGAAACAGAAGCAATATCATGTGACTTTTCTGACCAATTACACCTAATCTTTACAGTTCCACTATCTTATCCACATTAGCAAGGCTTTAAAATATTGTGAATAAGTTTATTGAACACTTCCAAAGAACAAATGCATTTCAGGAGTGTGCGATCATGTCACCAAGAATAGAAAAAATGTTAGTTTGATTGATTGCTCGTTGGTCCAAGTGAAATGTTGTCATCCATCTGTCCCTGGTAGTTCTCAGGCACCTAGCAGAGTGATATCGTAACTCAGTACACTCATTCATGCTAGGAGGCTGCAGTTGTCTATAAGTGGAATACCAAAGAAGTGTCAATTGAACTAGTGGACTGGATCAGCATCAAAATGCATATTCAGAATTTAACAATTGTTGCAGGAAACCTGAGTTTGCAAGGTACATGGTATAACCAGCTGATCTCATTGCTTTTGAGAGTTTGCCCATTCCTTTTGCATCCTGTGCCTGTCAAGACAATTACAACAATTGCAGCAGTCTTCTTTTCTTTAGCCTTTGAAGGCATTACACAACTCAGAGTTAAGTGAAAGCTAAAACTTCTCTACGTTTTATAAAGTCACATTCAGTATGAGGAAGACATCTGTCCAGTTCTGACTGGTGATAGGAAGAAGGGCCTGTGGAAATTGGACAGGACATTGTTCCACAAATTTTTGCAGAATTTTTGACCAAATTTTGGCAAAAATGTTTGTAAAATGTGCAGAAGGTTTACAATTCAGTTCTCTCAGCAAGTATAAAGACTAACAAACAGAGTTCTGTGGCATTTTAAAAGACTAACAGACTTCAAAGACTTCAAAGCGTCTGATGAAGTGGGATTTTCTCCCACAAAAGCTCATGCGATAAATAAATCTGTTAGCCTTTAAAAGTGCCACAGGACTCTGTTTTTCTGCAATAGACTAACAGGGCTACCCCTTTGGAACTTGATTATAAAGACTAAGTCATTGTTGCTTTCTGGACTTGTATCTATTCACCTATCTGCGGCTTGCAGCACAGAGGCTGACCCTAAGAGTAGAAAAGAGCAAGCTAACATTTGCTGCATTTGAGCTGACTGGGAGTTTAACCTAATAAATTGCTCAGTTGTTTATTTGTATCTTTATGGAACAATTTAAAAATAATATTGACTTTTTTTGCTCACCCATGTTTGGAAGCATGGAGTGCTGACATTTTAGTTGTTTCAGCATCTTGGATAACAATTAACAAGACCCACATGAAATAAAAAGCAGCTACAGGCTTCAGACTTCATGTTAAATGTTCTCTCTGCTCTACTTCTTACTCCGTCTGCTACTGAAACCATATTTCTGGACTGCTGCCCAGCTATCCCAGAATACCGTGCAATGGGCAACAGCATCCTCATAGGCGGTCTTAGCGGGTGGGCAGTGCGGGCAGCTGCCCATGGCCTTAGAGGGGGATGGGGCCCCACCTGCTAAGACTGCCTATGGTGGGGGCCAGTTTGGGACCACAGCCGGGCTCTGGACCATGGGGGGAGAGCAGTAGGGGCTGGCGGGGGGCTACGGCTGGGTTCGGGTACCCCTGCGGGCACTGTGGTGGGGCCAGGAGGTGGGCAGTGAGGGCCATGGTGGAGCCCCAGCAATACTGGCCGTGGTGGGGCTGGGCACCCCAGTGGGGGAGGGCAGGCACTGCAGTGGGGCAGCAGGGGCCGGGAAGGCCCTGGAGATGCTGGCTGTGGTGGGGCCGGGGGTGGGTTGGCAGGGCTGGGCACCCTGGCAGGGGGTGGGGTGAGGACCGCAGCTGGGGTGGGGTGGCCCCGGGGAGGCTGACAGTGTGGCCAGCCCCTGGTAAGAGGGTCAGGTGGGCCCAAGGGCTGGGGGGCCAGAAGTCAAAGATGGGGCCCCAACATGGTGTGTGTGGGGCATTTTTGACTTTTGCCCTGGGCCTCAGAAACCCTAAGGCTGCCGCTGCTCATTCTGCCCTGTCTATGTGCCTCAAATGCTGCGTTCAGTTCAGGCAGCACCAAATGTGGCTCCAGCAAAATCCACGTTCATGCACATGAGGTGGCAATTCCATACTCGGGTTGGTTACATCTCTCTATCATTCGTTGGTCTTTAAGACCCTCCCTACCCTTTCATTCCCCTCCAGATTAAACCCACCCTCCCTCGTTCTTGAGACCTCTTGAGTCTTCTCTCTTTGCTTCCCTTGTACAGCCAGAGATTTTGTTAATAAAAAGAAGGCACTTGTCTAAAACAGCAAAGGAGCCCCTTTGTGTGTTTGACCTCTACCAAGCTGTCAGCCTTCCCAGAGGTTTTTCATTCACCTTTTTAGCTGTTACTGTGACTGCAAAACACCCAACACATCACAGTGCTGGATCCCCCGCATCTCTTGGGGGGGCAGGTTTTGCATGCTAAGCGCTCCAAGTGGGCCTTCGTTTTTATTACAGAAGTTTGTGTTGATGCATATGCAAGATGCTCACTTCCCTGTTTTGGTGTCTCGCTTGAGCCTTTCATTCACTGACCCATCCTCATCCATCAGCATGTTCTTTTCCAGCACTGTGAGGTAGAACTCCTGTACTGTATGGCCCCTCCTCACTCTCTGTACAAGGCTTCCATTTCCCTGGGGAAGAGATATCATGAGCAAATGACCCCTTGAAATAACAAGCTGTCACTGCTGGAAAGCTGTCAGCAGTGGAGTTCAGAGATGCTCTTTTGAAGGGGCTGAGAGCATGTGACACCAGGGATACGTTAAATTAGATTGCCAGGATTTTACACCCTTTAAAGAAAACGAAGCAATTATTTCAGGTTGGAGCCAGAGGTAAAAAGATGGAAAATGTAGGAGGCTTGGCTGAAGCTTACAAGGTAATGAAACCTTATCTTTAGGTTTTTCCCTGGAATGGCGAGCTCTCATCATTTATCTGATGAAGGCCACATGTCCCTGGGATTGCAATGGTCACATATCCATTCCTCTGAGACCGCTGCCCTCTTTCTGTGGGAAGGATACATGATGATACTTGTCCCATTAGGACAAGGAATTTACACAATTTAACTGACCTTAACCCTTGCAATTCTGTTGATAGGTAGGTCAGGAAGTCTGGCTGTCTCCAGTTGCCAGAAGGAGGTGACGAGGCAGAGTGGTTAGAGAGACTGTGTAAAATCTTCAAAGGTAAATATCTTATATAACAGGGCAGAGGGGAACCTTAGCCTGGACCTAAGGGGCTTTAGCAGTGAAGATAAAAGCTGCAGCCCCTGTTTACGCTGGGTTTGTGCCTGGCCTAATGAAGGAATAGGGAATTGGAAAGCTGGCTGGAGGAGATAAATGGGCCAGCACCAGAAGCCAAAGAGAGGTGTGGCCATGCAGAGCAGGGAAGTCTGGGAGACAGGCTGTCCGCTGGTCAGGGGGGAGATCAAACTCTGAGCCCCTAAGGTGCCTGGGGCTGGAAGTGGGACTACATTGTATTTGCATTGTAAGTAAAGAAGTATGGGTGTTTGCAACAGACAACCATGTGATGAGTCCTTTGGGCCAGGCAGGGAGGACCCTGTGGATGGAAAAGGACCAGGCACCTGGCCTGCTACAGTCACTTAAGTGCCTAAACCTAATTATAAGTCAACAGGACTTGGGTGCCTAACTCACTTATGGCCAGACTTTGAAAGGCATTTAGACAACTAACTGCATTAAAATAACTAGAAGTGAAGTGCCTAAATACCTGTAGAAATCTGATCGTTAGATACTTCAGTGGACAGGCACTTTTGAGCATTTTACCCACAGTCAACATCAAATTTATACTGAAAAAATGACTGCCTCTGTTACTACTAGCAATTTATACATCAGCAGTGAAGGTTTTAATCCAGCGCCCATTTCATTCTAAGTGCTGATTGTTTGCTTTTACTTTTCAGGCCAGTTAAACAAAGGCTCCCTTCCCCTTCTGGTTACCCAAGAGGGGAAAAACTACTTCTCTTTAGCCATTTTTAAAATGCCATGAAAACATCTCTTTTCCATATCAGGGTTTTTTAAGCTTCCTCCTGCCCAAACTTTGTGCCTTGAAGTGAGCTGGCTGTGGCCACGAAGTTGGCTGGTGTACCAGCCAAGCACAGAACAGAAGAGTTCCTGACTCCCAGACATGTGCTCAGCCCATTTGAGCTGATCTCCCCATCAGACCAAGCGGTGGTCTCCACTGTCAGCCACCCGACATTCATGCAGATGGGAGACTTGGAGGAGTTCATTGCTTAAGGTGGAAGATACAGGAATATGCCCCTCATCCCTACAAGAGTAATTATGTCTTGAGTCATCACAGCAGAGAGGCCCGCTTCTGCACAAGCCTAGAATTAGGCGTTCTTTCAGCCCTAGTGTTGAGCTGAAATCCATTCAAATAAACAGGAGTCTTTCCACTGGCTTTAATGAATTTGGGCCAGATTTTGAAGTGAGAGCAGAGGCTTTGTCTGGTGGCAGGGCGGGGAAGCTTTCTCTGTGGCTGGCCAGCACTAAATTCACTAGGAAGAATGTAAAAGGCCATTTAAATATAAATAATTGACGTTACACAAGGTGAGAGGGGAGACCCAGGTAGGAATATTCCATATACTCTGCTACTTACGACCTCCTGCAGTGCTGAGCAGCATGGACTAGCTATACCTGGTTCACCCAGGACAGCCCCAGAGCAGACCACATTCTAGACTGGCAGTAGCTCTGGGAAGGCTGCAAGGTGAAGGATTTCCCCTCTCTGCACACACCTTGCATTCCTGCTCAGAGGCAAGGACCATCCAGGGCTACCCAGCGCTGCTCTCCCCAAAGGAGATGAAGAGGGATGAGGCAAAGGCAGGGCTTGCTCATTCAACCTCCATCCAAAACCACCTACAGCTCAGAGGCGTCTTTGCTGGTCACCCTGGGCAGTTTATTTACAATGTTAGTTTCCACCACACTTGACACATTCGATCACCTCACACCTACAGTCCTAGGGAGCTCTCAGCTCCAGAGGCAAGAAGGGAAGAGCGATCCCTTTATTTCTGTCTCCTCCCCTCCTTTTCCCCACTTCCTTCCTGTGCCTTTCATGTCGTCTTTTTAATGGCCCCATTCGCCTCTTAGTTCTCCCCAACCCGTCAGTCAGGCACAGCTCTTCCTAATGAGGTCTGCACTAGGATAACTAATGAGAGCTGCCTGACCAGAGTGTTTGCTTAGATGCTGTGGCCCTGCACTCTGTCACAAAGGGCCCACCCAGGAGGCAGTCGGAGTGGAGGTCCCTCTGGGTTTCCTACCCCTGGCAGCTCCTCCCCCTCTGCTCAGCATTCTGCTGGGGGTTGAACTGTGATCTAACCTTACACAAGCATCACTCAGAGAGGGAGGAGTGGGCCTGATGCAATGCCTGGAGGCGTTCAGTTTGGGCATCTCTCTAGATGTATCACTTACTATCTGACTCCTTGTCAAGGAGCCAGGGGTGCAGGCTGTGACAGACTGACAGTATCTTGTACTATCCTGAACAAACCTTGTAGAGTTAAGATAAACTTTATTGAATTGGGGTTAATACCTTTGGGGTCCATTGTATTAAACAAGCAATTGATGTGCTGTTGTTCCAGTGTATGGATGCTAATAAACTTCCTCTCTTAACAGCCCTGAACCATTGAGGGGAGATACAGAGCAGTTCCCTGAACTGTGACATAAGTCTTTCCAAAGGATAGCCAGATAAGGGCTTGTCTACACACAGCTGTATGGCTTAACTCAGACAGATATAATTAACCAGTGAAACTTTTGGTGCGGATTCTCTCTATAAGTCTAATACTGATGATATTGCTGCAGCTTGTTTGTAAATTTACCCATGCAGATTAACCATCTGTCAATCAGAGTTGAACTGATAGATCGTCCACACACAAAGTAGCACTGGTTTAACTAAATCACAGTGAAACCAGACCTTTAGTTAACCCTGTACAAGTAGGGAAATTACCACTTTCAAAGGATCGCTATTCAAGGCAAGATCAGAACACCAGGGACATTCAGACTCAAACTCACGCTCCTTTGCCCTGTGATCCCAGACCTCTCTCCACATTCCCAAAATCTAACAGGCAAGCTAAGGGCAGATAATCTACTTGCAGGCATGGATCTGTGGTTCCATGTCCCCTGCCTGCCCCAAATCCTCACTGTTTAATTCCAGTGCCTCTTATTTACAATCCTTTGTAATTGCCTTTTTGCTCATTTGTTTTATCACTCAGAATGTAATACATGAGAAAGATGATATTGATTTGGTGTCATTAGCCTCTACTGGATTAACAAGGCCCTTCAATAAGCAGAGTGATTACATGCATTTAGTCCAATTAGGAACATAGTGACAGTTCTGAGGAGAAGCTTTGCCTTTTTGTTTCTGAATGGAGATGGATTTTGTGCAAGAGCTCAAGGCTTTTAGCCCTTCTACATCCATATAGCTCCTGTGAAAAAGAAAATCACGAGCAAACTATCTAGCACCATATGATGCTGTTAGAAAGCAGGATATGCAGTTGCCTGCTGTGACCAATAGACCATGCTACATCAGTAGCCCTTAGGCTGGACCAGGACACTGATGTTCAAACAACAGTGACACATGCAAGGCTGTAGGAGCAAGAGGGGAGGCTGTCAGCCCAACAGGATATAAATGGAGGGTGGTTGGGAAAGGAAAGATGCTGGTGGGCAAAGATGGCAGCTGCCCACAGCCCCGCGGGGAGGGGGGTCCCCATGCCACTCCAGCGGGGAATTGGGGCCAGTGGTGGGGCTGTGGAGCCCGGTGGGGGCCTGTGGCAGCCTGCAGCGGGGCCAGGGAGCCGAGTGGCAGCCTGTGGCAAGGCTGGCAGTGGGGCCTGGGAGCCCAGCAGTGGCTCATGGCAAGACAGGTGGTGGGCTGGGGAGCCTGGTGGTGGGGGATGGAGGTTCAGCAGTATGGCCCTTGGGGCACTGGGGACCCTGGTGGCGGGTGTGGTGGGAGGCAGGGGGCCCTACAAGGCTGGTGGGGGTCTGATGAGGTGCGGGGCATGGTGAGGGCCTGTGGTGCAGGCCTAGGGAGCCCAGCAGGGGGCCAGGACCCCTTTGAGGGGATGGGGGCATGGTGGGGCCCCAGCAAGGGGGGGCAAAAGTCAAACCCCATGCGTAGGATTACCATATTTGAACTTTCCAAAAAGAGGACACTCTGGAGAGGGGGATGTCAGGCCAGTCCTGCACCAGGGGGCACCAGCTTGGCTCCACACCAAGGAGGGGCCCTGACCCTGGCTGCCCAGTTTCTGGGCACCACCCAGTGCCCCACTCTCCACTCGTTCAGCAGGGATGTTGCTAGCTACAAAAAACACTCAGGGCATGGCCTCAACCCCCCACCCCCACCATGCTTGCTCCCCTGACCGTGCTGCCTCCAATCCTCCACCCCCTGAATCCCCCACCTTCCACCACAATGGAACCTCACTCCTGTAGCCAAGCTTGCCTCCCAAATGCAGTGG
>ML685815.1:4623841-4651847 GCA_007922175.1 Pelusios castaneus | reverse complement strand
CCCCCCCCACCGCACTCATTTGCTGCCAGGGCCTACCAAAGTTCACACGTAGGACAGGTGTTAGGGCTAAAGCAGCTCCTCTCTTGCCCCCGGATACAAAAGGAACCCAGCTGGACAGAGAGATTATGCTGGACATATGGTAACCCTACCCAAGTGGCATGGAGGGCCCCATCCTTGACTTTTGCCCCAGGCCCTGGAATCACAAAGACCACCCCTAGGTGTACATAGCAAGCAGTAAGAGAAGAAGAGTTTTGCCCCAAGGTTAAGGAAGATCGGATAATAAAGGGATGGAGAGAGGAAACACTTGCCCAAGCAAGCAAAACCACTAGCAATAAAAGGCTGTGCAATAAAAGACCTCAGCATCCTAACAGCCACAGCTAGTGCATGACCCTGTTGAGTGCTTATAACAAATGAGTTAGGCACATGACTAGCCCAACACCTGCTTTAAAGTTCTGGATTCTTGGTCATCTGACTCTGGTCAGATGACCAAGGGTCATGTGATGGCAGCCTTTAAAAGGGAGCTTGTTTAGCCGGAGGAAAGAGAGGATTTAGTGTTAGAGGAAGGTGGGGATAGGTGTTAGTTGCAGTGGCTGTTGTTTTATTGTCCCAGCTAGGTAGAAAGTCTGGTAAGCTGCAACTGTAGGAAGCAGGAGAAAAAGCCTTAGTTGGGAAAGGCTTTAGGAAGAAAGGATCCTGGGGGAGAGGGCTGTCAGATTTGTGTTTGAGGTGATTGTAATGACCGCCCTGGCTCAGTGCAGGGGTACACCAAACCTCCCTAGCTGTATGGCAGGGTACTGTGACCAGAGGCAAGCTCTGAAGGCCTGTTAGGTGTTAGCCCTGGAGGATCCCAGTAACCATGCAGACACACGTACAAGGGTAGATTACAAGAGCAGGCAGAAAAAAGGAAAGGCTGCAAATTCCCTAGGAACAGGGAGCAAAGATTGTTCTTGTTTGGGTCACTGGGGGAAGCCCTATTGACAGCCTCTTCAGGGCTGGTGCCTTGTCCTGTCCATTCTCTGTTCTAAGCTAATAGGAGTGTTAGGTCAGGTCAGGCCAGGATCACTTGGTGATGGATCACTAGATCCTCTGCACATGGGTTCCTTACATAGCCACTGCTTTCACACATGCAAGTTTGCAACCAATAGTAAAGGCCAGCAGTCACTCCCTGTTCCACATGTGGCTTGGAATACAGTTTCTGGGGGTTCCTGATTGTACTCTGCAGCTCCTGGCTAGCCATGCAGCTGCTTCCAAAAGTGCCCTGTCACCACCCCCCCCCCCCCCCACCCTTTCCTGGGCTGGAGGAATGGGATGTTCAGTGAAGAGGGGGTTGATGAGAATTGTAGTCTCTTGCTTGGCAGATCCATCACATGATGTGAAACTGTTCTGTTTTGTTAATGAATCAGACCACAAGGAGGGGTTGATATGTGAACCACATGAGCCTACGTATATTTAGTGGGAAAGTGAGGCAGCGGCCATTTAACTAACATAGGCCAACCCATGCTCCAGGCTGAAGGTAGAACATGGCTGCAGCCAATGGGACACCTCATATTACCTGGGCAGCAGTTCCTCGGTCTCTTTATTTCCTCAATAATCAGAAGCCTTTTTGGCTGTTCGGGACCAGGGCACTTAACTCAGCTTCCGGATGACGGGTCCATCACAGGAGCTGGACTTTGAAGGGAGAGCATTCTCCTGGGTGATGGGAATGGAATGAACTGCGTTCAGAGCAATGTGCAACACACTTCCCTGATGTCTCTTTCCCACGGTACCTCTATCATATCCACAACACACAAAACCCTTTTAAAACAAATCAGGCTATTTCTCCTACAGGCTGGGGTGCAGGACAGAGCTTTTACTACTGCTATTTTCATTTTTAACCCTTTGGAGGCACTTGGATTGAGACGCTCCAGTGGTGGGAGCCGTATAAATACATAGATAGATGACATTCAGTGTTCCCCTTCACCAGCGGTTGCTGTGCTTGCTCGGGAGGGGAAGGGGTGTGGGTACTTCAGATAACTGAGGGAGTTGGCAGAAGCCCATTTTTTGTGTTAGGGTCAAAGTGTATGAAATGAAAAGCAGCAACAAACATAAGTCTCCAGCAAGCATCTGCTTCTTTAAATAGGATTAAAAGGGACAGGCTGGGAATTAGAAAAGCTAAAGGTAAGGTTCTGCTGCCCTTGTTAGTGGTGACCCTTACTGATAGGAAGGGAGGCAGGGTATAGCCCTAAGATGACAACCAGAATTTTTTTGCCAGGTATTCAGTACTAAGAAAAATACTGTGTTCTGTGCTAGCCAGCACCGCCTGAGGACAAGGTCTAGTTACTCAGATGAGGACTCCCCTGTGTAGCTGGTTTAGCTCGGGGTAGTGGAATGGAGCTGTGAGTGCTACTGGAAAATGCTCAGATTCAGGAGGGGGTACAAGATGTACTAGCAAGCTATTAAATCAAAGAGTATATTGAGAGGAAGAGAGAGCACAAACTGGGTTTGTGCTGGGGAGGTGAAAGAAGCAGCAGGTGTTCTGGACAGCAGACTCCAAAGCCAACCCAGTCTTCTAGAAACACATTCATGGGCCATGGCTTCTTGCAAAAATAAAATCTAGCGCCAAGGAAAATGAAACAGTGCCAATGAGCCTAACTCAAAGGAGGAGGACTGGGATCGGATTGACAGCTGCCTTCGGGAGGGCAAACAGTGGGTGAATTGCATTGCTCATGCCAGTTCTCTTTGAGAGGCTGTGGAGTGGGGGGGTTTGAACAGAGCGTCCTGAATGATAATGTTGATTCTGAATTAGGAAAGAGGAAGGGGCAGCATTGCATGGAAATGTCACAGCTTTTCTGGGGGAAGACTGCACATCCAGTTGTCTTTTCTGGATTGCATTTGGATATTAATATACAATGGATTCATGTAGCTTCTTCTTTCTACCCCCACCCTACCTCTGTGGTGCCCCTGGGGCACTTTAATGCTCTGATTCTCTCTCACCCCTGTGAAGAAAGGCAGTGTCATTACCACTAATTGACAGATGAGGCCTTGAGTAACTTGGCCAAGATCACACAGGGCATTTGGGACAGTGCAGGGAAGTGTTCTGACCACAAGACGGTCCTTTCTTCTAAACATTTTCTTAACATAGAGTGATTTTTTTTTAGCCTGTAATTCCCACCTTTATCTTTCAATGGAGCTTGTAAGTAGGCTTCCCCTTCAGCCCATGCAGACTGAACTCCAGCCAAGACAAGGTCAGCTCAGATTGTAGCAACTTAATAGCTCTCTTTTGGCCCACAGTCTGCTCACCTTGATTCAGGAACTGCAGTTGCTAGTGGGGGAATAACACTAAGTGGTCACCACCACACTTGTGTCTGGTGAGAACTGACAGACAACAGGTACCTCTATGATAAGTTTGTTTTAGTCACATGATCTTTGACCTTCCTTTATCTACTCTGCTGATGAGCTGTTGGTTTGAAATAAGAGTTGGATGAAATCAAGCTGACTTCCGCATTCCCACATGCCACTGTATGACCTCGGGCCAGCCCTATGACAATAATTTGCTGTATTAAAGGTCCATGACTAGCGTGAATGAAAGGAACCATCCAAGAAATGGGAGAAGAGGATTCAACTTCTTGACTTGCAGGGCAGAATTGAGTAGCATCACAAGCTTTCTGTATTTGTGTGTGTCTTCTCTGGAACATCCCCCAGATGGAATTCACTTGGAGCAAGTAATGCCAGAAACAGTTGCAGAGCAGATGTTGCCTGGTTAAATACAAGCCACAAATCAGAGACAAAACCTTCACCTGAAAAGCTGCAGAAAGGCAAAGGAATAGTAGGAGACTCTCGAAAGAAAGCCAGGCCTGGATGGACGACTAAAATTAATTAAAAGTAAGTGCTTCAGAGATGTCCAAGTTCAGACAAGGTTACTGTGATATATTTTAGTTCAGTCACTGAAATCTTGCAGTTAAAAGGAAAAATTGATACTCTATACAATTCAGCACAATATCTTTCTGTCATTTTAAAAATAAATAATTTGAAAGACACAGAAATTCCTTAGAGCATCCAGAATATTCACTTTCCATCTCTCCACATCTTCTCAGCCCTTCATACGAAAGGAAGGAGAACCGGTTTTCAAAACTTCTCTTCTTTCCACACTTACACATGTCAACAGACATTTGACAGCGGACACTGGGACTGATCTAATGCCAACTGAAGTGACTTGAAAGACTTCCTACCATCCCCATCAACTTTGGATGAGACCCATAAAGAGAATTTGCTTTCCATTTTACCTTTGAAGTTTTACCACCGGAAGAATGAACTCTAATTTGGTATCTTCGCACTCTTATTAACTTCCCTCAAAAGGGTCTATTTTAAATGAATGTGTCTGTTTCACTGGGTACGCAGATGTATGAGCTGAAGTCACCTTTTTGTATGATCTGGTATTTTTTTATGGCACCCTGCTCTGCAGGAAGGTTAGTTTGTGCTTAGGCTGGACCTCACCTCTGTGTTTCTGTTGATGAGATAAGAAAGAAGCTGCTGTGTTACTTGTGGTGTTTAAATGATCTGCACAACACTTTCTGTACTAGACACACAGAATGGGTGGACAGAATTGAAATCTAGCAGAGCTTAAGGGGCCCTATGTAACAGTTCTTGCGGATGGGTTATATTGGTCTTGCTCTCTTGGTTCTATATGAGATGAATGATTATGATCCAAAGATAGCTTAGAGCATCATCAAACCCTACTTATATGCAGGATTTTGGTTCAGAACCATGTCTAGGTGAGAGGGTGCTTTGCTTAACTGGGTAAAATACAGGATATTGTGAGGTATTTGCCTTTTCTCTGTTCAGATTAACTTTCGCTACCACTCTCAGGTGTCAGGGTTTGATGCCCTAAACCTGCAATGATTTAAATACAGTTCAAGTTCTCCTTATGACCTCAAGTTCTACTTATTACCTGAAACTCAAGTTCTACTTATTACCTGAAATATTTTGGGGGTAGTGTGCTGCATTTCTGTTCCTATGTCCTGAGCTGGAAGAAATCCCTTTAAGGGGAGAGAAGCGCTGTGTCTCTGCCAACAATTAATGCCTATGTAATGCTGGTTGAGGACATAGGAAGTAGACTGAGGTTTTCACTTCTCTTTGGACAATGAACAGCCAGACATAAAAAATTTTCCCCACTGCCAACTTGGGCTGAATAAAAACTATTGATCTCAAAATGAAAGGTTCCATGTGTGATGACCAGTTCTCTACTGTCATTACATACCTTGCATAGTGCCGGTAAGAGAGACGAGCTTTTCCTACCATTCTTTGAATAGTCCCCCTATTAATAGCCCTGGATATGCCCCTTAATTGACTTGAAATTAAATTTTCCAATATTTTAGGTGTTCAATAGGATATATTTTATAATCGGGAAGCTGAGAAGAAGCTCAGGATCTGTTCCAATGTAACATTCTCTCCATGTTGAGTGGGAATTTTCAGTTCAGTAGCTATTTGGAGAGTGAAACATTGTGGTTGGCAGAGATTGCTTGCAATCCCACTTACGTGGACGTACTGGAGTTAACTGACTACCAGTTTCCTGGCATAAAAAGTTTTTAGGCTCCTTTTTTATCTCAGGTGTGGCTGGAGGCTAGTACTATGCTGAAATGAGCAGGTCATGAATTAATTCTGGACACTTAGGGTACGTCTACGCTGGAGCCTTAGGTTGACTTAAGGAGGGTTAAGTCGACCCAAAGAACCCTGTGTCCACACTGGGCTTTTATTAAGTTGACTTAAGTGTTTCCTTAAGTCAACTTAAAAACACCACCTCTGAAGGTCAACTTAAGCCAGTGTAGATGGGGAATAGCCCTTAAGTCGACCTAATTGGCCTCCAATATTAATTTGCTAATTAATGAATTAATTCTCTCCCCTTCTCCCCAGCCTGATCTCCCCAGCTGTGGCTCTCCCCTTCTCCCAGCCTGATCTCCCCGGCCGTGGCTCTCCCCAGCCCAATCTCCCTGTCCGCAGCTCTCCCCTTCTCCCCAGCCCGATTGCCCTGGCTGCAGCTCTCCTCAGCCTGATGGCCACAGCTCTTTTTCTTCTGTCCAGCCTGACCGATAGTACATTAATAAAACTACAATATTTCATTTAAACATTTTTATTAAAGTTCAAATGAAAAGACAACATTTATGCATTTCTTTTGACTTAAAGTACTTAGACTTGCTGTTGCTTCCAGTGCCAAAAAACTGTTGCCTCACAAATTGCCACTCAACAAGTATGATATCTTGCTCAGCTGCATCATCAGCTTAGAGGGAAAATTGGCCCCTTCCCAGAGTTACTGGTCACTCCTCCATGGATCTAGGACCTGCCAGTGTTGATGCAGGCAGTCGACTGGAGTTTTCAGAGTGGACGCTCTAAGTCGACTTAAATTCGACCTTGTTAAGTCGACTTAACAGAGCCTCCAGTGTAGACATACCCTTAGAGTCTTGATTGTGTCAGTCCATATCTTCTCCCCAAATATGGGACCAACCTGATTTTCTTCCTTTTGTCTTAAGTCCTGTATCCTCCAAATCCCTGACTTTCTTAGCACACAGCCCTCACTCCAGCTTAATTCTGTTGCTGTGAGTCTTGTAATGCTGCATCATGACTTCAAGGCATAGTATGCCAACTGCATTTACATTAATCAAAATAATTATGTCAAGAGCTGTTAACGAGGATAGAAACCAGCAGGGATCAGGAAGAAATTTCCAGCCATTTTGCACAACTAGACTGTGGGTTTTGTGTCTTACTGTAAAACAGGACATCAGAGTAGATGCATCTTCAGTCTATGCCAGGACACAAGACCCAGGATGCTCCAGTGTTATATCTTTTGGGCCATACTACAGGATTTCTGGCATTCCAGTGTCACAGCGTCATTGTGTATTTCTATCTCGGTTGAGCTTTGTGAAGTGTGGCGACCCAAGTTATCAGTGAAAATGAGGCTGATTCATTTCAATCCAGTCACCAATAGATGTATGTCTTTATTATAGAAACCACCACATAATTTTGCTTCAGTCTCTGATCAAGTGAACCTCACAACTGGAACAAGAGGGGCTGCTGCAAGCCTGGATTGAGGTACAGCAGTTGATCTGTGCCTGCGAAGCCTGCACAGAGGCCTGCTTGCACTCTTCTTGGTTCTAGCCAGAAACTCAGCCAAGAATACTGAAAGAAGGATAAAAGAAAAAGATTAGATATTATTTTCTTGCATTCCAGAACCATGAAAAATGAGCCTGTTATACAACTCAGCCAAATTCCTGTGGAACCAGCAGTATTAGGCAAGGTTCCCTTTGGTATAGTGAGCTGGCTGATTTCCCCCCCACTTCCCCCCAGTCATTGTGCTCTGCAGAGCTTTGGGACATAAGACCTTGTACTGACATCTCATTCCCAAGCATATGCACAAGAGACATACTCATATGCCCAAGTCTTTTCACCATATATGAAGAGTTGCGTCCATCCGTATGGGCACAGGGATAGTGAGGAAAACGGATGACTGTCTACAGCCAGGAGTGTCCTACCTATGGAAGAGCAACCCAAGATAACTTTGGGGAATGGTGAATGCAGTCACTATCATGGCAAATTTTGCTGCCCTTCAAGACATAGCGACAAAACTCTGCTTTTTTTCAGGAAGGTGGGGGTTGGAGGCCAGTGTTGTATATTGCCCCTACTTGCTATGGCACAGCATATGGAAACATTTCAGCAAGCACTAACATTCGTTGAGTGGGGAGACTCGCTGGAGTGGTGGTGATCAGGTGATGACCAGCCAGGGGCTGGGTAGGGGGTCTTTGGGTGCGTCTCCACTACAGTTTCCTTAAGTCAACTTAACCAAGTTGCTTAAGTCGACTTAAGGAAAATAAAGTTGACTTAATGAAAATTAAATCGACTTTATTAAACCTCATTTTAGTTCGACTTAAGCCTAAAGTCGACTTTTTAAAGTCGACTTAGGCCAGTGTAGACCTGGAGTAGCCCGAAGTCGACTTAGGGCTACCCCAGAACTCCACCACTGCCCTCCCTGCTGGGGGTGGGGTCACAGGGGGAGCCTGTAAGTTCCCCCCAAAGTCGACTTTAAATTTAGGTGTAGACATGCTAAGTCGACTTTAAGTCGACTTAGTTAAGTTGACTTAGTTAAAGTCGACCTAAATTTACAAGTGTAGACATAGCCTTTGAGTCTGCCGTCAGTGCTCCTAGAGGTGCTAGCAAGCTCTTCAAGTAAAGCTCACTGAAATCTCTCATCCAGTCCTGCACCTCCATTTTAAGAGTTTCCCTTGGCACTTTTGCTAATGATCAGAGATATTTCTTGTTTAGTTGTTGGACCTTCCCCCCTCCCGCTTCCTGTCTGCTGCTGCCTGTTTACTCTCCTCTGTAGCCAAGTCATAAATCTGAATGTGTAGCCTCCTGATGATTCCCAGGCCAGCAGACAGTGAGAGCACAGGCATAGGTGTATGACTTCTTTAAGGGGTTTGGTTTAAAGAAGTTGGCCCCTGAAGCAGAGTAAAAGAAATAACAAAGGAGCCCAGAAATGTCTAGCCAGTTGAATTGATCTTCTCTCTTTTCAAGTTCTGCCTTTATGTGAAAGCTTTTTAACCTCTACTCTTCCCCTGCAAACCAGAGGAGTGCATTTGGGACCTGATGTTGGGATTCCCTCATGGACCATTTCCATTTGACATATCCAGAACCCCTCATCCGGTTCTGGGAGAGCATTTCATCCAGTTCTCTGGGATCCAGAAACTAAGTCCGACTCCAAGCTTGTCACTCTGGTTACTGTATTAGGAATGTGACTGGTCTATACTGATGCTGGCCGGGCCCAGACATAGGAGGTTTAGGTACAGACTGGTACCGCAATTCCAATCCATTTCTCACACCACACAGTTTATATACCGTTTTTGTTTCTACTGACATCTCTGCTTCTTGAAACTAATTGGCTGGATATTGTACAGCTCATGTAAGGACCAATTGCTTATGTCCTAACCTTATGTACAGTCTGAGTTTATCAGTTCAATTCAATTTCTCTTAGGTCACCTGAAAACCCCTCTTCAGCACACAGCCTGTCACACCCCTGTTTACAGTTTAACCTTGCACTCAAATCAAACTGTAAGCAAGTTTTACTTGTGCCCAGCTAGATCTATGTGTATATGTAATTAATCCAAATATCTCACTACTTGTATTTGATTGATTTTTCATGGGCTATTTCCTTCCTTTCGTGGGTCATTTATGGGGCCAACATATAGAATGAGATTTGATCTTCTCAAGATATTGTCACCATTCGGGAACCAAAATACCGTATGATCAGATTACATGTTATTCTAGCCGTTAGAGACATTGCAAAATCTTATGAATAACAAAGAGGATACATTTCCTTTTTACCTTCAGGATTCCTCAAAGTTGAGAATGAAGGGAATAGTTATGTCTGTTTGGATCTTTTCACAGTGTCAATGAGAAGTAACACTATAGTGGTCAGTGGAGAGTTATAGCTGAATGAAGCCAGTGTAAGGAAGATCGGATCAGGTCCTTATGTCTGGATGCCAGAAGAGGTTTGTAGCAGAAAAAGCAGCCACAGATTCAGCTCTGTTGGTGGTATTGTTATTCAAAACCATGCCAGCCTGCTCCAGGGCTATCCATAGCTTGGATCTGCAGGTCTTTCTCAGATAAAGGCTAATGGTATCTAAAGGGGGAAATATGGGAACTTTATTATGGCAATTGACTTGGAAATTGTATTACGGATGTTGAGAATTTCAGTGCAGCAAGGCTCTAAAGTTTATGGAGCAGATAATGACCCTGGGCTGTCCTGTGGCTTTCATTTGCATGCCTGATATCTCATTACAGTTTAGTGAAGCGACTTTCTTTAAAAGCATAAAGGAGCTATGAACACAAGAAGATCCTGGCTAGACTCAGGGCTAGAGACTGTTGCGGGAATAATACTTAACTCTTATTTTGAGCCTTTCATCTGGAGATCTCAAAGCACTTTACAAAGAAGGGCAGTATCATTGTCCCCATTTCATAGATGGGAAAACTGAGGTACAGAAAGGAGCAGTAGCTTGCTCATGATCACCCCGCCAGCTAGTGGGAGAGTGGTGACTAGAACCCATATCATTTGATTCCCAATCTAGTGCCCCAACTGATTGCTGAAATTGGGCTAATCCAAATTTCAAAGAAGGCTCCAGTCTATCACTTTGCACCCTGTTTTCAGCGGTATGCTTGACATAAAAATCACAATATTCTGCTCTCATCTGTATTTTTTTTAGTCCATGATCTCAAAGTGCTGTACTGATTCATTAACTGATTAAGCTCATTCATTGATTAAACTCACAACGTGGACAAGTGGAATCATTTGCTTCCAATAATTTATTGGATGAACTTAGCTTTTCTGTTAGAGCATTGTCCAGGAGCAGCTTATGATTTGCTTGAATGTGTTTGTGATTCAGAGTTGTTCACCAAATAATTTCTGGTCTGTAAATTGCAGAGAGTGGCGCAAGAACAAATGCTCAATCTGAATTTCAGTACGTGTTGTTTAACTTGGGATAGGATGCAGCAGTACCACCAAAAAGCACAAACAACATCTGCTCATCCTGTTGCTTGGAGAAAAAACATTTTAGACCTGCCATAGCAAAAAGGTTTCTATACAGCTTTCAAACTTTAAAATATTTCTAGATGGCACGTGAATAAAAGAATTTTCTCTGAGAGGAAAGAATTTTTCCAAACCTGTTTTGCTGCTTATAATAGATACCTCTTCTAAGACTGTGTGTGCTGTTTTGGCAAGTAATATTTAAGTCTAATATTCTGGGGCCATTTGTCCCTTTGAGATTCTTTTCTTTGCTTTACGAGACATCACTTACAAAGTCCCTTTTGTGATACTGAGTGAGGAAAGTAATAGTCACACTAGTCCACTGCCAGATAAAACATGTACATGAAAGGAGGAAAACAGCTGGTAGAATGTGCTACAATCTGTACAGCCTGGGCTCCAATTAAAATCCAAATCTCTCTCTCTCTCTCTCTCTGAAAGAGGCATTTCAGACTGTGAAGGATTTGAATGGCATCAGTTTGGAGTCAGGAGGCATCAACCTTCTCATGAAACTATAAACTCAAGACAAAACTCAGAGGGTCTTAGATCCAGCTTATTGGAACAGGCCAATCTCTATCAAGCACCTTTCCATTCAAAGCGCTAGTGTTGCATCCAAGGGCACTTTCTCTTGGATTAAGACATTGTTTCTACTGGAGTACTTCTTGCTTTTAGAAGCATTTGCAAGATTCTGGAAACCTCGGTAGCAGTGGAATCATGTGACATCTCATTCAGTCCACTGGGTTTTGCTAACTGTGCAGTCCCCATGCCAGTGGGCATCATGTGGCTAACACCTTGTGTAGTCCTTTGAGAATTCACTCCCAAGTGATTTAAAGCTTCACCATGACAGGAGACAGAAGTCCCTGTCATACAGGAGATCACTGGACTGTGGATAAGAAGATTCATGTCTGAATGTGGTAGTTCACAGTCAGGGCTGGCAAGGAACTTTGTATAAATCAACTCCTCAGAACATTTTGGCTGCACCAAGTACCATTTGGCCTAGGGAAAGAATTCTTTCCCCCTCATTGTCTGTTGTATCTCACTGCGCTGAGCTTGGATCCTCGAGCATGGCTTCAGTGGAGACACTGCGCCTAAATTACCTGTCAGCTGTAACCCACAGGCTATTTATTTGTAGGCACTTGTCACAAAGCACAAAGATTATGAACTGTTCCCATTTGGTCTCTGGACCTACTCCCTATTGTGATGACATGAAAGCTGTTTTTGTGACTGGTACAATTAGCCATTCATGGTAAATATCTGAATTGTTTCCTTGACTGGGAACTGGGAGCTCAGATCACTGTGCAGTGAGAAGTGTTTATCTGCATTCTCTGAATAAATGCATCCAACTTCCCCAGTAGCAAATGTTCAAGAGCTGCAACATAAGCAGCAAAATAAATGTCTGGCCCAGAAAGATCATTACACAGTGTATGAAGCCAAGCTAGAGACCCAAACTTGAATCATACAGAGATGAATGTGCAGGGGCAGGAAGCTCTATAGTGCCTCCTGGAGGATCCTATGTGAGGGGAAGGGAAAAGAGACTGTGTCATTTAATATCAACGTACAGCAGCAGCACAGATTGACTTCACAGTTGTCTTTGTAACAGAGATGAGCCTGAACCAAACCTTTAGGCGTGACTGCCACGAAGTTTGAGGGAACAGAGACCCAGATCAGGTGCCGTGGCTATTCCCTGCAGTATAACAGGCCTAGGTTTGTGGGGAGGTTTGGGTCTGAACTGGTACATCAGGTGCATCCCTACTCTGTAATGTACCATGAGATCCAGGAACATGTCAGAGGGTTTGGCTTCTCTGTGGAATTAACTCGAGTTATCTACAACTGACTTTCTAGCTCAAGTGAGAGCAGCCACATTCCCCAAAGTTGTGTCCAGTTTCTGTCACTGAACGTTCTCAGGCATGATTAAGTAAAGAGACCATTCACATATTCTAGCCCAGCTGAGGGCACAACTTTAGCTTATTGCACAGCACTGAACTGGTTCACAGTAACAATATGCATATGTATTAATAAAGAGCAGGGATTTAAGTGTTACTAACCAGAGATACTGAAAACAGAAATAGTTACAAATAAAGCAAATTAAAACACACTTTCTAATGGGTAAAATTTGACAGATTACAATCCTGCTCTCAGGCACCTACAATCAGTTCTCAGCATCTTCCATCCACAGAACTGAGGGATCCATCTTTCACAGATGGATGGATAAAAAGGGATGGATAAATAAGGGGTTCTCTCCCCTTCCTTTTCTAGTTCAGTAAACCTTTGAAATATGTTCTTTCAAAGTCCATCTCCAGATAGGCTTTGTCCTGTGCTACTTGCGTCCCAGGAAGCCAATGTAAACCTGTCTTCAGCATCCTTCTCACAATTTGCTTTTCCTGCAGGATCAGATCCATTATCTCTGGCATCACCTTGCTCAGTGACACAGGTAAAGGGACAAAACAATGTTCCTTCATCCAAAACAGACAAACATTTATCAACTGTCTCCATAACATAAGTTAGGAACATATTACTAGCATACACACATAATTCTTTAGATGCAACCCCTTCATTCATCATGCAATGATATTCATGACCAGTGTGTCAATTCTGTGGTACCTTACGTGCTGCTGTCTGGCTAAATAGTCTGACAACTGTGTGTTGGGTTGTCCTTTGCCAGCTAGCATAAAGGGGCTGTTAGAGTCACAGAAACCTTTTTCCCCCTTTGTGTCTTCATTGTTCATGTATTCTTCCCTTTTGGTACTGAAGGGACTGGACTCTGGCACAATGAAAAAATAGAAGGGTTTGTTGTACTGCAGCCTCAGAACATGGGAGTGGGGACCCTGTGTTTCTCTTCAGCTCACAGATGAACTAAAACTCAACCTGCGCTGTCCAATGTCACTGTGCCAAGTCTCCCTAAGTGCTGGCTTGGACTCAGCCATCATGGGCAGGTCTGTTGAATACACTGCAGCCAAGAAAGTGCCATGAGTCCTACTGCACCTGTCTGAAAGGTGTTTCTCCTTTAGCTGGTGTTCCTGGAGCAGAAAGATACGTGTCCCTGCCCTGGAGTCTGGAGTGCAGGCAGTGATGACTGGCAAGTCCTAGGTGTACATGGTTCTCTACTAGTGCATTTGGAAATTGTTTTTTACTCCTGTGTTCTCCCTTGGGCTATCCAATGAGACTCCTTGTTCAGAAATCCCAGCCAGCAGGCTGAATGTAAGTCCACGTGTAGGCTAATGGGATGGGCAGATGTCTTCTTCCAAAATGCCTCCTAATGGGATTTCCAGGCTGCATTAACAGTCTGCTAGCTGGGTCCCATATACCCCACATCACTATCGCCCCTTGGGTGTGAGAGCCTTGTGACCTCGGTTGATGCTCAGCAAACTGGTGTTTATTGACTCAGGAGGAGAGAGAGACTCCTTATGCTTGCCTGGTGCCACCTTGCGGTGCAGATTATTCAATTGTTGATCAGCCACGGCGTGGTAACAGAGCAGGGATCTATTTTGCTCTCTGTCAAACAGCTTATGATCAGTGGCAGGCTGTGCTGGCAGCAACACTGTCCTCTAGAGACCTGCTGTGATGCCCGCATGCCATGGATGGTCTTACTGGTACCTCAAAGGATGAAGGTCACCTCAGTAAAACACGCTGTGTTTTCCAGTCTCTTGTAAGCCCAGAAGAATTACTGTAATGCAGACTCTGCTGAGTGATAACGTATCACTGCAACACCGTCTCTCGGGTGCCACATTCCTTCTCTGGAGTCGGCAGTCTGAAAATAGCTGTCCGGGCACGTACTGTTCCCTCAGCTCATAATTTGGCACAGAGCCTTTGTAAGGCTACAGGCAAGTCACTCATTAGCACGCCGACACCAACCCAACGCCAACTCCTTCATCTGTGGCCTTGGCTGTTGGCTTAGTGGGCTAAACTTCCGGTTTGAAATACCTCAACTCCCTTGAGTCACTGGCTCACATTCTAGCAGAGCTGACTCAGACCTTTGTTATTCGGAGGCAGCTCATGCTGTTATGGATCTTTCAGATGAAAACGCAATCAGGCAGCTCTCCACACCGTGCCTTGGCATGTTTGCTAACAGTATGGCTTTGTCTGGCCTTGGCCAGCTTTTCTGGACACCCCACTGTTGCGCAGTGTGCTACGCATTGGTTGTGCATTGGACTTTTCTTCTCAACGCTAGAGAGCTGCACTACAGTTGTGCTGGTAAAGTGCTATGGGATTCTTTGGGCTGAAATGGGTTGAAGAATGAATTACTGTTATTACCTCGTGTGCCCTTTGCATTGAAAGGGGCACGTTAAGATGGGATTGGAGGGTGGCATAGCTTCCTTTTCTTTGCTGTGTGAAAGGTTGAGCTATTTTCTACCTCAAGGAGCAGGTGGAGGTGACCCTGCCCGCTTAGGGTAACCACCTGAAAATGCCAAGATCAGGGCGAGCTGCAAAAAGGAGAGTAGATTCTCCCAGTATTGGTGGGTGACCTAAAGTCAGAACTTCCCCAACCAGCTATAAACAATGCTTCTGATTCCTCACACTGGTTATCAAGAAGCCACAACAAAATACAAACAGCCCCCTTTACTGCATTTGAGCCTCTGGTTCCCAAACAGCCACTGGATCTAGAAAAGTGACAAGTTACTTAAAACTCCATGCTCTTTACCAGAAGAGTTCTTTTGACCCCAAAGGAACAGTCACATTATCAGATCAATATAGGTTTGGATCTTACCCAAAAGACTACGCTGCATCCAATCCTTTAGTAACTAAACTTAAGTTTTATTATACAAGGAAAGAAACAAACTGAGAGTACTGTTAAATGGTTAAAATAGTCACATGCATACAATGATTTGAATGTCCATATACATCAGGTTTCCAGTAGAATTTGGAGTTTGCTGATGTGTATAGTCCCTTGGGTGCATATACAGTATCTGGATGGATTAAAGTCCTTTGTTTCACAGCTTCAGTTGTTAGAAATCCAGTTCAAAGGAAAGTAGACTAAATAGTTCATGTATAGAATTTATTCTAATTCTCCCATGAGCAATGGTTTCAAATTACAGCTGGGGAGGTCAAGGTTGGATATTAGGAAAAACTTTCTCACTAGGAGGGTGGTGAAGCATTGGAATGGGCTATCTAGGGAGGTGGTAGAATCTCCATCGTTGGAGATTTTTAAGGCTCGGTTAGACAAAACCCTGGCTCGGGTGATTTAGTGGGAGTGGTCCTGCTTTTTAGCAGGGGGTTGGACTAGATGACCTCGTGAGGTCCTTTCCAACCCTATGATTCTATGATTCTAGGTCGGTGCCAGCTGGGATCTCAATCTTGTGGCCCAAACTTTCCCTGAGAAGCTTGGACAGATGTGAGATAAAAGAATTATATTCCAAGCTTCCTTTATAGCTGTAGCAAAGTGGGTATTTGCAGGTAATTTCCTCATCTGTGCTTATCAGACAGTTTACATTGTTACATATAGATGTTAATGTTCCCTTAGACTTCTTTGAATAGAAGAACAGGAACAGACTTTTTTCCCCCATTTTCAAGCGTCTGATGAAGTGGGATCTCTCCCATGAAAGCTCATGAGATAAATAAATGTGTTAGTCTTTAAAAGTGCCACAGGAATCCTTGTTTATTTTGCTGAACTAGACTAACACAACTACCTGTTTGGAACTAGACAGGAAAACAGTTTATCTATCTTGCTAACCTTTAATAGGGTAGATGTAAACATCATTAAATAGCTATCAACAATATACTTGCATATCAGGGCTCTAGTTATGTCTAAGACTAACGTGTTTTCCTATAATATGTTTTTAAAGGTTAGGTTTGGGTCATGTATTAACAAGGTTGCTCTGCCTTTTCAGGCCTAGCATGAAGGAGGGTTTTGTTTTCTGCTTTCAGTATGTAGGTAGACCTGCATGGCCCTTTAGAAGTCTGATACAAACAGGCTTCAGAGAACTCACTAGAGCGTGGCACCATTTTTTCTACTGAGCCAAGTAATCAATTGCCTGCTTTTGACTGAGGCGTTAGCACAGCACATATAATCCACCTGGCCCATACAGTATATTGGTATAGTGGGGTCACACCAGGGACGAAGTCACTCTTTCATCTCCCAGAGTGAATGCTCTAGGCTTCTCGGCTGTCCTCTACCTGCATGTTTATCTGTTGTTAAACAAAGATCAGATTTCTAAAGGTGCACTTGGTGGCCTGTTGGGCTTTCCAAAGGTGCTTTGATGCTTTTATAAATCCAAGTAGGCACCTATCTGCATTAGGTGCCTATATGTCTTTACTGATCTGAGCCCTAAAACCTTGCAGTGGCCTGAATGACACTGAAATGGAGCAAAGAATGGAAAGTGTGAGTTTCAGTCAAGTGTATGATAGAAAAAGGCCCGACTCTGTCTGCCCCTGGGGAAGATTCAGCTTATGTGGATTAGACCCATCTCCAGTGCCTGGTAGGCATCCACTCACCTCACAACCGTCAATACATGCACCTTTTGTTATTGCTCAAGGACTGAGCGCCAACATTTAACCAGCTCCTCCCAACTAAAACACAAAAGGACATTGGCAATAATTCTACAGAAAGACTGAAAGCAGCCAGCCCTAAGTTTTACCCTCCTTGATTTTGAGGCCTAATCGAGTCCCATTTTTAAATCAATTATGCCTGCATGTAACCTTTCGCCAAGGGAGAGTTCAGCAAACAGCTCCATAAATCATGGTCACAATTAAACAAACAGTAGTTTCGCCTTGAAACAGCTTTTTCGTCTCACAAATGGGAACCCTCATATCGCCTCATGCAAAACTCTCATAAAACATCCTGGCTCAAAGCAGCGCCCTGAAGACAGGAGGCTGCTTTACATTCATTCCCCTCTGGCAATGTGCTGACTAGTTTGTGGCCATTTCTTTTTGTGGGTGGTCCAAGTGGATGTCAAAACACTCGGTGATCTATTACAAGAAAGGCCAAGGGACAAGCCAGCAGTGCAGCCCGGTGTCTTACAGCGGTAGCTGTGAGACCAGCAAACACTTCTGAGTTGAAAGCAATTTTCTTGCACTTATAAGATTTTTCTGGAATTTATATTTCTTAATGGCATGTGTATATGTGTGCTCGCTTCCTAAGGGGCTGTATCACTTCCACAATTCTTAATCATCCCAGCTGAGGAGAACTAAATAGACCATATGAAGAGTCTTCTCTTCCCCCTGTAAAATATTTATTTTGCACCCTTGAATAAAACACAGCAGTTAGAATCCATTTAGGTCCAGAGGTGTAAGGCCTTTCGCAGCAGGTGGGTAGCAAAATGCCTCCCACACCACAAATGAAAGGAAGCCAAAGACAGTACTTCCATCACTGACAGTTTTGTCATGAACTTTGCGATATTTGGTTTTCTTTCATATACTCTTTGCTGCTGATGTCATGGTATTACATGACAATCTCTACTTTCATTATCCCCCTCCTTTTAGTAAATTTCTTGTGGTTCTGGGGAAACACTTGAAAACACAACCCCTAAAGACCAGGAAGCAAATTAAAAACTTGCTTGTTTGTGAATATTTTTTTTTTCCTTCCCCAAATCTCATGATTTCAAGATACTCTTCTGATTTTGGGGGCTTAACTCATGACTTTGGAATGCTTGGCTCTGACATTAATGGAAAGGGCCCAGGGCAGAGACACAAAAGAATGCTGAGGTGAATGGATTGGTGGCTACAGGAACAGAGAATGAAATTCATGGGTCCAACTGAGCAACACTTAGTACAGAACTTGGGTTGGGGGAGGGGACACTGCTTGTCTGGCCCCTTCCTCCAGCCCTGGGGCTGCCTAGTTCAGTTCCAAGCACAATTTAGAGCAGCCTCAGGCTTTACTTAGTCCCTGTGCCAGACCTAGTGAAGCCTGGTGCAACTGCGTGAAGCACTCTGCAGGATCAGGGCTGTAGTTCGTAAATGTCTTAGAGCAAGACCTGTCTCTTTCCTTCATGTCTGCACAGCGCCAGGCACACCCTCATCCCTAACCGAAGGCTTTAGGCCCTGCTGGAATATACACAGTCTCTAAAGATGAATGGGAGGTGGGCAGCGAAAGTGAAGTGGGGTCCAGGGCAAGAAGGCAAGCCTCGATCACCTGTCACAACAGCCGGATCTAACAAAACTGGTCTATGGATCAGTCATTGGGAACCACTGTACTGGAGCCTTGCTTCCATGCTGACACCCATAGAATTCAGTAGGAGATGGAGGAGGCACAGGGTAAAACTCCTATTCTGAAAGCTGCTCTGGGTGTTCCTCTGAGAGGATCCTAGTGGGGGGCAGGCCACAACCAGCAGCTGTGGAGGATGTTTACGTGCCAGAAGTGCAGCTGAATGTTTCAAATTCTCCAGGGCTGTGCCTATGATTACCTCATGAAAAACTGAGAGCTCCATAATGACTGCTCGCAGGTGATTAAGAGATAATTGTTATAATTGGAGCCCTTACAACTGTGATTTTGTGGAAAGGGGAAGAAAGTACCAATTTTTTGGCAGGAAACAAAACTGGCAATTTAGGGAAAGGCAGCAATTAAGCAGCAAAAATGACAAAGAATTTCCTGGAATATAGTTAGAATAAAATTTTGCTCTGCTTTGCGCATGTGTGGAGGGGAGAAGGGTAGAGGGCAAGAGAGCACAAAGACACTTCATTTCCCACCATGGATTCTCACCCAGTGCTCTCTTACACACGAGGCAGGGCACTGGGAGCTGCCTATTGCACAGGAAGCAGTTTGCAGGCTTTGTTGCCGGTTTCAAACCATTACAGGAGTGCTCTGCAAAGGAGAAGTCTGTACTTTAGTTAGTAGATAAGGTACAAGTAGATGCCACCTAAGAACATGCAGCATTGTTTCAGAGTTTTGCAGGACCAATACAACTTCCTTCTGTCATGCGCTGAAGATGGCTGCTTCTTTGCAATTCTTCACATCGGCTCTTTGCGTGGTGTCAGAGTAAAAGGGTTCTTACTGCTTTGATTCTTTGCCATGACTGAGCAGAGATACTGGGTCATTTCATCAACGGCTAAGAGGAAGCTTCCACTCTCTGCTATAAAGTTCCCTCGTTGTTTCAAAGACTGGGATGTGAGCAGTCCCAGGGAGAAGGGAGTCAGGACGAGGCACTAGCGGCTTGTCCTGGGGAGAGCCCGTCCCACACGGGACAGGCTGTTCCCAGGACAAGGTGCTAGCAGCTTCCTGGGGAGAAGGGAGCAGGGGTTCCCTTTTTCCCCTGCCCTAAGTCGACTAAGTTTACTTAGGACGTCCACACTGCTTAAGCAGGTTTATTAAGTCAACTTTAAATTTCCTAAAGTCGACTTAAGGAAACTACAGTGTGGACACAGAGTAAATTAAGTTGACTTAAGCCTGCTTAAGTCGACTTAATTTACAAGGGTAGATGCACCCTATAAGCCCCTGGGTCAAGGGCAGCATGGCGTAGTGGCCAGAGTAATAGAATCAAAGAAACTGGAAGGGACCATGACAGGTCATCAAGTCCAGTCCCCTGCACTCATGGCAGGACCAAGTACCCCCATTAAACCATCCCTGACAGATGTTGGTCTATCATCTGTGATTAAGGAGAACAATTTTTCTCCTTCTTCCTCATAATGACCTTTTAGGTATTTGAAGACTGTTATATCCCCTCAGTCTCCTTTTTTCTAAACTAAAAAAACCTAGCTCTTTCAATCTTCTCTCAGAGGTCAAATGTTCCTAACCTCTAATAATTTTTTTTGCCCTTCTCTGGACTTTCTCTAATTTTTCAACATCCTTTTTGAAATGAGGTGCCCAAAACTGGACACAGTACTCATGTTTAGGCCTAATCAGTGCAGAGTAGAGTGGAAGATTTACTTCTCGTGTCTTACTCATAATACTCCTGTTGATATACCCCAGAATGGCATTTGCTTTTTTTGCAACAGTATTACACTGCTGACTCATATTTAGCTTGTGGTCCACTATTACACCTACATCCCTTTCTGCAGTACTACTTCCTAGGCAGTCATTGCCAATTTTGTATGTGTGCAATGGGTTGTTCAACCCTAAGTGGAGTACTTGGCACTTATCTTTATTGAATTTCATTCTATTTATCTCAGACCATTTCACCAGTTTGTCCAAATCATTTTGAATTGTGATCCTATCCTTCAAAGCACTCGCAACCCCTCCCAGCTTGGTATCATTTGCAAACTTTATAACTTTGCTCTCAATGCCATCATCTAAGTCATTGATAAAAATGTTGAACAAAACCAAACCCAGGACAGATCCCTGCAGCACCCCGCTTGTTATGTCCTTCCAGCCTGAATGTGAACCATTGATAACTACTCTCTCGGAGCTGCTATCCAACCAGTTTTCCACCCATCTTATAGTAGCTCCATCTAGTTTGTACCTCCTTAGTTTATTAATGAGAATATGATGCGAGACCGTATCAAATGCCTTACGAAAGTCTAGGTATACCACATCTACCACTTCCCCTCTATCCACAAGGCTCGTTACCCCATCATAGAAAGCTGCCAAGTTGGTACAACGGCCAATTGGGCAGCAAGAGACTAAGGAATAAATCAGCATTACAACACAGTCATAAAACCCCGCTCAAAATACTTTGCATTACAAACTAACCAGCTTCATCCTGTCTTCCAGATGACATTACCTTTGATTCTTTTTCCACACTAAAACCAATAGCATCCACATGCCACAGACCTTTCCCAGGTAGCTTGATATTCCTTAGCACTATATGAAGAAAGGGTATGGTATTTCAAAGGGAAAAGAAATATGAATGCATCTGATGAAGTGGGTTGCAGCCCACGAAAGCTTTTGCCCGATTAAATTTGTTAATCTTTAAGGTGCTGCAGGATGCTTGTTGTTTTGCTGTACACAGACTAACATGGCTCCCCCCTCTGGAAATAGAATTAGGAAGGTTACTAGCATTGGTTACCATTTTGTGAGCATCAATAAAGTGCTGAGCGCTGTTCATACCTACATACATAGGTGCGGCCCCATCTGAGGGAGTTTACATCTCTGATGCACCCAGTGCAGTACAGATAAAAATGGAAAATGTGGACTTCATTCCAGGAGGGAGGCTGTTGTGCTGGCTGGGGTTGGTAGCAGTCAGTATGGCTATGTCTACACTTGCTAAAATTAGTTTGAATTAGTTAGTTCAAACTAACTTATTAGCTTAATTCGAACTAGGAAAACTTAGTTCAACCATTCATGGCACTTGTTTAGTTCGAATTAGCGATCCCCATTCATTTCAATGGCCGGTTAGTTCGAACTAAAAAGTTAGTTTGAATTAACATGGCCACATTGGCTAATTCGAACTAGTTAGTTCGAATTAAAGCCTTACTTCTGAAGCCCTATTCGAATTTATTAGTTCGAATTAAGGAAGCCCTTAATTTGAACTAACTAAAGCCTACTGTAGCCATGGCTTTATTTAGTTTGAATTAAGCCTCTTTAATTAGAATTAACTTGCCAGTGTAGACATAGCCTATGTGTGTAAAATCATGAGGTATGGGCAATCACAGACCATGCTGAAACTGATGAGTTTTCCAGTCATGTTCCCTCATTTCATTTAGCCTGAATGAGGGAACAATTAAATGCTCATTTTTAGCTGAAAAATAGAAGTCACCACCCAGATCCTGGACCAACATGGCAAGGCTGGTGTAGAAGCAGAGCCATGTGGCTGGAGCCACATGCACACAGCTACAGTCCAGTCAGTCCCCGTATTCTCAGTGTGTGAGAAACAGAAAGCCATTAGAGAAGAAGCATGTCCTGGGAGGAAGCCTGGAGAGAGATTGTCTTTTGGGGAGGGTGCTGGCTGGAAAGGCAGGCTTGGAATTCTGAGTAAAGAAACCACCTGTTCTTTGTTCCTGCTGTGTCCAGGGAAAGAAGTCTTTGTTTGTGTTTATTATAAATAAACAGCATTGCACCCTAGAAATACCTGATCCATACCCTCAATTTCTCCTCTTAGCAGAAATAATTCACAAGGCCTGGAACACTTGCAGAAGGGGCATATGTGTTATACTGACTCTTCCTGACCATTCAGCCTAATTCTGATACCAGTGACCGGACTGTTGAAAAACAACAAAGCTGTGCCCCCAAGTTAGGACAGCGAGCCTAACCAGACCATTGCTGAGGGTAGGTAGTAAGAGAAGGAACTTGAAACCTTTATCTCCTAGCACTGTAGTCTTGTGTCCTTGCCATCACCAACCCATCTTTAAGGCAGTCTAGATGTATTTACCTGTTTCCATTTCCCCTAAAGAGTAACATCTTTGCAGGATCATCCAAACAATCTTCCAGCTAGGAAGCAAAGCAGAACTTTTTAAATGACACTGAAGAGCATGCCCTGCTTTCTTCACTCCATACAGCAGAGAGAGAGCAGAGCTGAGCATTTAAAACAACAGAGATAAGCATTTAATTAAGGTGACTTTGATTGTTTCTTTGTTCTAAAATCACAGACCTACAGATCCTGAATTTCTGTAGGTGGATATAGGAGTCACCTTCTGGTCCCTAATCAAAACTGCCCTTGTTAAAGCTACTATTGCATTGCCAAAGGTAATGTCATCTGGAAGACAGGATGAAGTTGGTTAGTTTGTAATGCAAAGTATTATTGAGTGGGGTTTTATGACTGTGTTGTAATGCTGATTTATTCCTTGGTTTCTTGCTGCCCAATTGGCTGTTGTACAAGTACACCCAAACCCTCAAGAATTAGGCTTAGTAAGCAGCATAAACAAGTGGACTGTGGATTCCTGCCATAGGTAACAGAAGAGCACATACATTGCTTGACTGGCCAGACTTCGTTATGCTGAATGTCTGCTGCAGAGTTTAGCCAGCACTCCCTGCTATTTCAGGGACCATGCTGTGTGTCTGTCTCTGCACAAGCACTTCACATGGGTTTGGGGGTTTTTTGTGAATATTCATGGCCACTTCATATTTCCTCCTGAATGCAGGCTGGTCTCTGTGTGAACAGAAAGGCATGTTCAGCCTTTGTGCGGTCAAGGAATGTAGACTTGGCCCATAGGTGCCTCAGATGAGGTCTTGGGATCTCTCCTAACCCTGCTCCCAAGCCTGTGTGGGTGGCCTCGGCCTACTAGCTTCAAGGTGAGTTGTGACGGGGGTAGCCATGTTGTCTCCAAACACTCTGACACCGAACTAAACAGCAGCAGACTATAAGCTTTCAGGCTGCCGGCCTCCATCGACGCTACAACAGGGACCACCCTGCATCCATCACCTCGCGGCACTCCTGCTTTGGAAGAGAAGCACTCCTGGCTGGAGATGTCAAAGGGCCCAGTGTGAACTGTGGGGAGCAGGCGGACTTAAAGGTCTGCTATAGCATATTGCTTTGCTGTGTCTCTTTTTATCCTTACAATAGCCAAAGGATTCTGAGATGTGGTTGACTTTGTGCCTGGTTTGGGGGTCTCTGATAGTGAAGCGTTGACAACCCTGGCCTTTGGGACCTGCTCAGTTCCTCCCGAAATCTGCTCCAACACTTTGGTTTATTGTTGTCTGTCTAGGTGAGTGTTTATTACAACTCCAGGCTGCTTGTGGGCTCACTTCAATATCAAAGAGCCTTATTTAAACACAGGACAATAATGCTACTTCTAGTGACTTGCTGGGAGTTGAGATTAACTTCCTCCAGATCAGCTGAAGGCCAGACAAGACTTCTAGGAAGAGTTATGAGGGATCTGCTAATGCCAGACTGGTCCTCGCTAGAAGTGTGCAGGTATAAAATTTCCTTACAGAGGTTTCTGGATTAAGTAAAATGTGGATCTTTTATCTGAAAGCCTCCAGTAATCCTCTGGATGTGTGTGTGGTGGGGAGAGGCAAGGCAATAGGGTTAGTGCAATCCTACACTACCAGACACAGCTGAATGTAGTTTCTTGACAGGGGAGTCTTGTTCTAGGATGTAGTCTATTCATATCCGTGTACACATTTGGGACCAGGTCCTTGTATTGAAATAGTGAATTGAATAATCTCCTGCATTATCTGTCCTAGTAATTTTGTCTGTTACCCATTCTTCTCCCCTGATCTGTACTACCTATGAAACTCCTTTCTGGAGTGGCCATCAATCAGACGTGACATTTTCCTTTGGAAAGCTGAGAGCAGCTTTTGGTGTATATCAGTCTTCTAGCCCAGTGGTTTTCGAACCACTGGATGGGACCCAGTACTGGGTCGCAGACCCTCAGGTAGTGGGTTGCGGCGCCTCCTGCTGCCACCACCGAAAGACTGGAATGTATTACTGAAAGATGTAATTGTTGGATCGTGGGCATAAATGATTTTTTTTTCAACTCGGTCCCCAGGAAAAAAGTTTGAAAACCACTGTTCTAGCCAGTCATAAACTTCCAAGCAAAAATCTCCTCTTTAGTTATGATACCTCTCAAGTCCCTTTCAATGAGCTATAAATCCAAGGTCAGATGGAGGCAATTAATACCCTATTGGTAGTCTGAGTAGAACATAATTATATTGTCACTATGGAGCACAATATAAATTAGTCTTTACTGCTATTTATTGAGTCAATAGCTTCCCAATCATTTTTCTGTGGCGATAAATGGAGTTGCAGTATTAGCTTCATCACTCTGGCAATCACTCGACCACATCTAAGCTCTCATTAGTTGCTCCAAGGGCCTGATATATAATTAGGTGTGGGGAAACTTTCTCTAGAAGAGTTGGAATCTGTCCTGAAAACCCACTATTGTTGGCAGCACCATATTGAGGGAGCGTGTAATGTTAAGCACACAAAGAGCAATGTCAGACACATCTCCTTACAGGAACCCTGGTAAGGTAAAAATTACTTCTCTCTTGGGGACAGAAGTTCAGGTCTGCCTGGTTCTTTCCCGGGGAGAGAGTCCATAACAGGGGCTAAGGGAAGGGTCTGACCTTTTACCTTTATTTAACTGTGTCCTTATTGATTTCTCGCCATTCACGTTAGTTAACCCACTGTGAAACACTGCTCAGGATTTGGAACTAGCATGGATGCAATTTAACACCCATAAGAACCATTCAGGGGTGACTGTAAGCAGGGAACTGGGGCTGGTCAATTGATAAGACCAGTCAATGCTTCACTGCTAAGATGTTTATTGTATGTGCTAAATATAGTGGCCAGGGACTCACTGGAACAGGCTGCTAGGGTGGGTCGAGCTCAGATCTGTTGGCTGGGGTGATTAAGTGTGTGATATATTTTACTTCGTACCCCAATCAGGACTCCAGCCGGTGTGGGCTGTATGCTGCTACCTGACAAGATAGGTCAGAAAGGAGCCCTCACTCATGCTAAGTAGCAAGGGGGCTAAGGGCTTCCCACCAGAATTTACTCTTGCCTACATCACTCTTTTGGGTTGGTGAACCAGCCAGCTGTTTCATCAGGTGCAATCATTTGGCTTTGACTCAGAATCCAGATGAGGCCCAGATGTGGGAAAACAGTATGGCCCAGAGTGTAGACACGGTGTATCCTGTTGTGATAAGCAGAGCTGTACAGTGTATTATGCTCAGATTT
Organism: Pelusios castaneus; assembly: GCA_007922175.1. Lineage (NCBI taxonomy): Eukaryota > Metazoa > Chordata > Testudines > Pelomedusidae > Pelusios > Pelusios castaneus. Next base: position 4,625,879 of record ML685815.1, on the reverse strand, counting down.
CACAGCTCTGTGTCTGAAGTCAGATGGCATGATCCTGTTTGCTCAGGATGGAGGTTGCAGCGAATGCTTGTTTTCTTTTGAATCTCTACCTCTCTTTCTCTGGCTGATGCCAGACACCATTTGGCAAAGAAACTGCAGGGCAAAGCCAGGGCTAATGGCCAGGCTGCCCTGTTTTCACATTCCAGGACAGCAGTTGCGGAGGCCGTTTATGCCATCAAGTGTGGACAGAGTGTTCGAAATAACAGAAGCAGCATTTCCAGTCACAGAAAGCTTATGTGATGGCTTTTTGGCACCTTTATGCCTCAGAGATGGAAAGTGGGGGAGGAGGGGGACCAGGTTCCCCACTGGAGCAAATCGGCATCACTCCACTGATTTCAAAGGAGCTATGACAATACATATAGTCCAGGAAGGAACTGGCCCAGGCAATTCAGGCATTAAATGCAAGATATTTAACGCCATTGGCTATATTTTATAATGAGGATGAGCCTGAGACTCAACTGCAATATTCAGGTCTGAGTCTAGGTTTCTCACTGCACAGTTTGAAAATGTTCAGGCCCACTGTAATTAGCACTTGTTTGCCAAACTTCCTTCTAGCAGTTTATATTTCACTGAGTAAATGCCATGTCATGCCATTCTTCTTCAGGTTTTTGTGCCCTTCTTCAGACTTGGTCCAATTCATGTGTCTCTTGCTTGTAGCCACTAGAGTTCACGTGTCCCAGGCTCCCAGCTTTTCTCTGTAACTATGAGGGCTAGAAAGAGTTTTTTAAAATGAGAGCTGAGATTCTTGTGGCATCTCTTGGCTCCAGAAGCTGGGGCTTTAAGAAAAACACCAAATATCAGAAGAAATAATTTTAAAATATTGAGAGAAATGCTTTGACATCATTGTGAAATGGGGCAAAAACTCTGTTAAAACATAAGAGAGAAACACAGTTTTAAAAATAATTTTTAATTTCTGTCTTTATGAATTAATTACCTTTCCTCTAAAAGTATAATCAAATAATATGCATGAACTGTATCATTAATTTTCCCAATACATATAGAATTCACTGAAATATAATTTGGGATGGTGTTTAAAAGGATTAACTTTGCATGATTTGTGTGTGTGTGTGTGTGTGTGTGTGTCCGCATAGAAAATATAAAAATTGGGAAAATTCATGCAAAGTCCATCCTTGACAGGCTATGTCAAATTAGACTTTAGTACAGTGTATCCCATCCACTCAAACTAGCAAAATCCTTTCTGGCTAGACAGGAGATAAGACAGCTATATACAGTTCATGAAAAATTCTTGCAAACTCAACATCTTCTTGACAAGTTGCTTCCGTCTGCCTCACAGGAAATAAACTAAAACCCATCTACTGGTTCCCAGTTCTGACCCTAGTTTTTCTGCAAACCCAAGCAGGTGTCCTGTAGCCAGCATTCAAACAGCATCCAACCTCCTTTCAGGGCATGTCTGTTTATGGTGACCTAAGCAAATATTGAAGCTTTCTCTTTATTTACCTTATGGTTGTGCTCTTAGGCTCCTCATCCAAAGTTGAAGGTATTTTTTCCTAAGTCAAATTGCCTCTGTGGCAGAAATGAGTCCATGCTAAACTGAGAGAGAAATCTACATTAATAATTGAAATAATTTTCTTGAATTGGCCTCTTTCAACAAAAATTATTCAAGAACTACATCTCTCCCCATGATCAATGGCATTAATAATTCAATCAGTGCCTCAGCTAGGTGCCTTTTTAAAGGCCTTTTGGCTTCTTTTCCTTGAAGATGGCTGGATTTGAGATGGCTGGTAAGTAAACATCACCCACTACATGTAGAAAATCTTAACTGCAGAGAGACAGAGTGCAAGATTTAGTGTGAACCAGTAAACCCCCGATTCTCTAAAGAATCGCAAATTGAAAAATGGTAATCACCGCTGGGTGGGAGGGACGGCGGGCAGCCGTGCGCGTGAGCTATCTAATCCACAGGCTTATGCACGTGGATTCAGCTGCTGCGCGCACACAACTGTGTCAGTTATATACGCGCGCAGGAGCTGCGTCCACATCC
>ML685815.1:4590981-4623441 GCA_007922175.1 Pelusios castaneus | reverse complement strand
CTCTCTAACCCGGCCACTCTCCTTGTTCCCCCCCCACACACCCCTCTAACCCGGCCTCTCTCCTTGTCCCCCCCACCCCTCTCCAGGCCTCCTCCAGCCCCTTCACCTGGCCGGAGGCTTGGAGCTGCAGGGACGGCCGGCAGAGCTGCTTCTCGGCCAGGCCGCTCCCACCCTGAGCACGCTCTGTCTGCGCATGCTCAGAGCGGGGGATTTGAATCTCCCCAGCCTGGCCTCAGCAAGACGGGGATTCAGCTGCTGCGCGTGCAGCTGCGTCCCCGCCGTGCATATATACATCTCTCGTTTAGGTATATAGATAGCTAGACATAATCAAGGATTAAGGGAATTAGTTTTAGAATTAGAATTAAGAGAATTAGCTAGGGAAGTGGACTGGACTACAGAATTTACGGATGTAAAGGTGGAAGAGGCTTGGAATCATGTCAAGTCAAAGTTGCAGGAACTATCTGAAGCCTGCATTCTGAGGAAGGGGAAAAATTCATAGGCAAGAGTTGTAGACCAAGCTGGATAAGTAAGCGTCTCAGACAGGTGATTAGGAGGAAGCAGAGAGCCTACAGGAAGTGGAAGATGGGAAGGATCAGCAAGGAAAGCTACCTGTTGGAGGTCAGAACATGCAGAGATAAAGTGAGAAAGGCAAAAAGTCAAGCAAAGCTGGACCTTGCAAAGGGAATTAAAACCAATAGTAAAAGATTCTTTAGCCATATAAATAGGAAGAAAACAAAAAAGGAAGAAGTGGGACCACTAAAAACTGAGGATGGGGTGAAGGTCAAGGATAATCTAGGCATGGCCGAATATCTAAATAAGTACTTTGCCTCTGTTTTTATGAGGGTGATGACGAGCTTGGGGATAGAGGTAGAGTAGCTAATGCGAATGAGGACATGAAAGTAGAAATGTCCATATCAGAGGTAGACTCGATTTGCTTGATGGGATTAAATTGTGCGTTCAGGATAATCTCCATCTGAGGGTATTAAAGAAACTGGCACAAGAAATTGCCAGCCCATTAGCAAAGATTTTTAATGAATCTGTAAACTTAGGGGTTGTACAGTATGACTGGAGAATTGCTATATAGTTCCTATTTTCAAGAAAGGGAATAAAAGTGCACCAAGTAACTATAAGACTGTTAGTTTGACCTCAGGAGTATGCAAAGTCTTGGAGAAAATTTTGAAAGAGAAAGTACTTAAAGATATTGCAGATAATGGTAACTGGGATAAATTACAACATGACTTTACAAGAGGTAGCTCATGCCAGACCAACCTGATCTCCTTTTTTGAGAGGATTTTTTGGATAAAGGGAATGCAGTGGACCTAATTTACTTAGATTTCAGCAAGGCATTTGATACAGTTCCACAAAGGGCATTATTAGTTAATTTACAATAGATGGGGATTAATATGAAAATAGAAAGTTGAATAAGGAACTGGTTAAATGGGAGACTACAGTGGGTCGTACTGAAGGGGGAACTCTCAACCTGGAGGGAGGTTACTAGTGGAGTTCCTCAGGGATAGGTCTTGGGACCAGTCTTATTTAACCTTTTTGTTACTGACCTTGGCATAAAAAGTGGGAATATGCTGATTAAGTTTGTGAACGACACCAAGTTGGGAGGTATTGCCAATACAGAGAAGGATTGGTATATCATTCAGCATGATCTGGATGACCTTGCAAACTGGAGTATTAGGGATAGGATGAAATTTAATAACGGGAAGTGCAAGGTCATACATCTAGGGACAAATAATAAGATTTTTTCTTATAAGTTGGGGACGCATCAGTTGGAAGTGACAGAGGAGGAGAAGGACCTGGGCATACTGGTTGATCACAGGATGACTATGAGCCACCATTGTGATGTGGCTGTGAAAAAAAAGCTAATGTGGTCCTAGGATGCATCAGAAGAGGTATATCCAGTAGAGATAGGGAGGTGTTAGTACCATTATACAAGGTGCTGGTGAGACCACATCTGGAATATAGTGTGCAGTTCTGGTCCCCCATGTTTAAGAAAGATGAATTCAGACTGGAACAGGTGCAGAGAAGGGCTACAAGGATGATCCGTGGAATGGAAAACCTGCCTTATGAGAGGTGACTTAAAGAGCTTGGCTTGTTTAGCCTAACCAAAAGAAGGTTGAGGGGAGATATGATTGCTCTTTATAAATACATCAGAGGGATAAATACCAGGAAGGGAGAGGAATTATTTGAGTACAGCACCAATGTGGACACAAGAACAAATGGATACAAACTGTCCATTGGAAACTTTAGGCTTGAAATTAGATGCAGATTTCTATCCATCAGAGGAGAAAAGTTCTGGAATAGCCTACCAAGGGGAGCTGTGGGGGAAAAAAACATAGCTGCCTTCAAAACTGAGTTTGATAAATTCATGGAGGGGATGGTATGATGGAATGGCCTAATTTGGCAATTGACTGATTTTGACTACTGATTTTGACTACTATATGCTAGTGGCCTGAGAATGGAGGTTGGATGGGGTGTGTTCTGAGTTATTACAGGGAATTCTTTCTTGGGTAACTGGCTGGTGAAACTTGCCCACATGCTCAGGGTTTAATTGATCGTCATATTTGGGATCTGGAGGGAATTTTCCATCAGGGCACATTGGCTAGGGCTCTGAGGGTTTTTCGCCTTCCTTTATAGCATGAGAATGGCTCACTTGCTGGTGGATTCTCTGTATCTTAAAGTCTTTAAATCATGATTTAAAGACATTAATAATTTAGTCATAGGTAAGAGGTTTATTGCAGGAGTGGGTGGGTGAGGTTTTGTGGCCTGCATTGTGCAGGAAGTCAGACTGAAGTCAGACTAGATGATCATATTGGTTCCTTCTGACCTTTGAGTCTGAGTCTATGAGGATACCAGTGAATGGTTAAGAATGTCCCCCAGTTCTTGGTACAGGTGGTTCTGGGATCAAGACCAGGAACTGTCAGACACATATATAATTCAACTGGAGTTTTCTACAGGAATTTTTCCTAGTACTCAGAATGCTTGTTTCCACATTCTTGCCAATATCATTCACAGCAGGGGACATTAACTATTAAGTCCCATCTCTGTGTTGGCCCTCTGCATTGAGGTGAATTCATATACCACAAAAGGATAATAATGATTTCTCGTCTTTCATTCTGAAGGATATAAAATATCTTCCCATATTATACCTATGCTGTATTCAGGGATTGCTTTGCTAAATACTGACAGACAGTCACTCTCAGGATTGTGACCACTTAAATAACTTACAGTGGAGCTGGGCGAGAAGCTCAGTATTTTCACAGTAGTCCACATTTCAACATTCCAAAAATTGTGGATATTTGCTCAAATATAATGTTGACTTTGCAAATGCTGTGTTCCTGTTCCCTTTGTACTGACAATCTTTGAACATTTGAGCTGACCAGTTTGCTAGCAGGAACGTTTTCCAGGGAAAGCTAATACTACAGATCATTTGCAAAAGCAAATTTTGAACTTTTAAATCTGAGTCTTCTCACCAGAAACCTGATTCTAGGAGCACCTCTAGTCCTGTTAGGGAACAAAATCTTGTGCAACCTGTGTGTCAGTCCAAACCAAACAATACACCTCAAATTTTGCATGTGAAATCCTTATAATGAATTTGCTCCGGTGCAACCCACAGATCAGGAGTAATATGCAGAAAGGATCTGGTGAAAAATGAATCTATTAGAGAGAATGATAAATGGCTCTTTTCCATGCCATGAAGAAAAAAAAGAAGCTAAATTAATTGTCCAAATAGTTTGTTATGAAATATTTGCTCAACTCTTGAACATACCAACTTCAGTCCTTTCCTTTTCCTATAACTAACAAGGAGCAATATGAAATGACAAACGTTTTATTTAAGGGAGAGAACTCTTGCACACTGAATGATTAACTCAAACCAATGAACTTTTCTCCTCCTCTCTTGGTGTAAGCAGCAAGTCTTGTGGTCAATCAACCAGCTGAACTAGTTCAAAACAGCTTGGAAGGAAACATCCACTCAAATATCCAGGAGTATAATTGTTCTTTCACCATATATGCCAATTCATTTGAGAATGGTCAGTGGATATTAAATAAGATATTGTCATGTGACTGGTTTTATAGACAAACAATGCTCAATATTCCCCAAAGAACGCTACATAATTTGCTTTATTTATTACATAGTGATGTCTAGTAATGATGAATATTTCTTAGTAGGGAAGAATTCTATTCCCTGCAATTCCTGAAGCATGCAGAATCATGGCTTAATAAGATTTTTTTTTTAGATTTCACAGACAGCCAACGGTGAGATCACTGTAGTTGTTCTAGGCTGCATGGTAAGTCTGTGGCGGATGCAACTTGCAGCCACATTTTTAAAGCTCAGACCCATTCTTTCCTCCCGAGCTGACATTTAACGCAGCCGGCACTCTGAGTTCAGCAAGCCAAGTTTATGAGACGAGTGCAAGTTATTTCACTGTGGAGCCAGCACCTAATGGACTGTGGTTCCTGCTCACTGAAATACACAGTGGACCCAATCTGGAGTCCAGCCCTGCTAACCAACAGCCCGTTCCAATGCTAGCTTGTTAAAAGCGATAAATAATTCGAGCATAATAAAATAACCGCTCCATTTGGCCGTGCAGCGCTGACAGGAAAGAAGCCACAGCACGCCTGCTGCAAGGGGGCAGGGAAGCCAGGTGGAGGGAAAAGGCGGCTACGTGGGAGCCTGTCTCCTGCCCCATCTGTGACAATCACACATGGACCAGGCTCCTCCTGAACAGGGTCTGTCGAGCCGGTGTGGGGCAGAACAGGCTGCGAGGGAATAGGACTAGAACCACAATTTTTCCAGGACCCTGCTCTTAAGCCTGCTCCACACTGCTGCTGAACTCTGCTAACAAGCGTCCTTGTCCCTAGCCTGGGGTCAACGGTAGGGCCCAATCCTGCACTCGCTGAAGTCCAAGAACATTGGGGGCCTCATTTCTCACCCCGTCACACCTGTTTTTATGCCCCCATAACTCCATTGACTGCCCTGGAGTCACATAACGGAGCAGAGAGTTGAGTCCAAGACCTGGGCTGCAGCATGGCCAAGGCTTTCCTCTTGGCCTCCATTATTATCGCAAATAAGGAACATCTCCAGAGCGAGAATTAACTGGATCTTTTCGGGTCGATTGTAGATTTAACGAGCCATTTGCCAGCAGCGTGGAGGGGGCTGACGTTTCCACAGCAGCAGGAGCAGCCATATCCACCAGTCCCGCTGTCCTTCCCTTCTTATGTGAGGGGCTGTGGGGAGGGTGCCTTGTGTGGCAGTTTTAGTGAGAGTCTCGATTTCTGTTTCAAAGCGCTGAGGAGCTTTTTTTACAGAAGATCAAGTGCGGGGAGGGAGGGTGTGATGTGATGGCTTTAGTGGTCCCTTTTTAAGTGTTTGCCATTCCCCTCTCTAAAAAGACCCACGAATCTGCTTCTGTGGGAAGAGGCGGAAATGGCTGTTCAGTAACCAGGGATTTATCTTCTGTTCATACAGAATGTGACACATTCTTGTGGACCTGTCTGATCTACTTCAAGCTGCAAAAGGGAAAGCTTCAGGAACTACTTGGTGAAGGAACACAAATGTTACCAGCAGACGGTGTTTGTATTTAACAGCCTGTGCTCTATGCGTGTGGCTAGCCAGGGGCCACATTTAACGCTGTTAGGAGCTGCTTGCAGTAGGTTCCAGATCACACATGTCACCAGAGTCCCGCTGTATGGTACCCTCTGTTTTTTCACTCATCAGGTGTTTCCTATTAGTCCTCAGTAATACTCACCCTCATATTTGAAATCCTTTAGAGACATTAATTAACCCACCGGCCCTGCAAGTCTAGAATTGTTAACCTCATTTTGGGAGTGTGTAGGTGCGAGGGGACAGGGGAGGCTAAAGGATGAGATTCACTTTCATGCGGAGAGCCAGGGCCAGGCCTCCGCACCCTGAAACCCTCACACGGATGAGGTCATCGGGACTCAGGCTGGCCTCCTGCTATGGCAGGGATTTTTCCCATGGCTGAGGAGCGAGTTCATGTTTCCCAACCTGCTGTTTAGATCACCCTGACTTGCACCTTGAAATAATGAGCCCAGCATGGTAAGGGTGTAAAAAAGGCTCAACTCTACCTCCTCAGCCAGCAGAGGCCGGGAGATGATGTACTGCAGCAGCACGTTCAGTCTTACTGCCGGTAACCCAGAGCACTTTAGCCAGCCTCAGAAAATTCAGCTTCACAAGTCACATGGCTCCATCTGGTTCATTTTCAAGGAAGATTTAAGTGACCGCAAGCATCTAAGCATTTAAGCATCTGCTTTTAGGGTTTAATTCACTCAGACTTCACAACTTTCAGCAATTTGTCTTGAGTTTTCTGAGTATCCCCACACAGATATACCACGGAGCAGTGATGTTAAACTTCAGAGGAATTCTCATCCCGCCCCCTTGTGGGTGGAAAGATTTCTCTGCTCCTGATTAATGGAGGAAAGGAATCAGGACTCTCTAGTCCCCGCAGCTCAAGGGTTCCATTCTGAGTCTAAAAATGTTCAGCCCTCAGGCTATTCAAATGAGTTTTAAATTCAGTGGAAAGCCTGCTGGTTTTTGAGCACTGTCACAAAGCCACCATTTTCTTATGTATTCTGGTCCGTGCTGCTTTTCCTGTTCTAAAATTTGCTGGTTATTTTTTTTAAATCTGAAAGAAATGCAAAAGCACAGCATATAATGTATGCAGGCACACCGGATATACAGTACTGAATGAACTCAAATAAGAACTTGATATGTAGAGACAGACCAAGAAACCAAGAGGGAAGCTTCAGAAATTCAGATCACATCTTTTTGAACTCCTCTTGCTTTGCCATCTGAAATGGAATATTCCTTTTTCGAAATTTGCCAAATCACTTAAGGCCTGCTTCAAGGCTATTGGAATCAGTGGAATGCCTCCCATTGACTTCAGTATGGTTTTAGGATCAAACTTGTGAGCCAGTATTTCTCAGTCTTCTCACTCAGCAGAGTGTCTTTCTTTGACTACTACATTGGCAATCAGTGGAAAGTTCTTTGTAGGAAAACTTTAATAGTATTCTTTGATGGAGTTGGTAAGCATGTGGACAAGGGTGATCCAGACTGTTAAGCAAATTAAGCAGTCATGGGATAAAGATTGACGGTCCTCTCATGGATCAGTAACTAGTTAGAAGAGAGCAAAAAACAAAAAAAGGGTAGGAAAAAATGGTCCGGTTTCACAATGGAGAGAGGTCAATGGGGGAGGAGGTCCCCCAAGGATCCATACTGGGAACGGTTCAGTTCAATATATTATAAATGATCTGGAAAAAAGAGTTGAGTAGTGAGATGGCTAATAGCTGACTATGAATAGTTACGAAGGGATCTCATTTTGATAACTGGGAGACAAAATGGCAGATGAAATTCAATGCTGATAAATGCAAAGTAATGCACATAGGAAAAAATAATCCAAACTTTACATATAAATTAGCTGTTACTGCTCAAGAAAGAGTTCTTGGAGTCATCATCACAGGGCGGGCCAGCTCCCAGGCTACTACATGGGGTAACACGGACTGGAGAGAAGAGTGGCCCTCGGTGATGGAAAGTCAGGTTAGGGAACACTTAATGAAATTGGATGTGCACAAGTCCATGGGGCCGGATGAACTGCATCCGAGGGTGCTGAGGGAGTTGGGGGAAGTGATTGCAGAGCCACTGGCCATTATCTTTGAGAACTCGTGGCGAACGGGGGTGGTCCCGGAGGATTGGAAAAAGGCAAATATAGTCCCTATCTTTAAGAAAGGGAAAAAGGAGGATCCGGGGAACTACAGACCGGTCAGCCTCACCTCAATCCCTGGGAAAATCATGGAGCAGGTCCTCAAGGAATCCATCCTGAAACACTTGGAGGAAAATAGAGTGATCAGGAACAGTCAACATGGATTCACCAAGGGCAAATCGTGCCTGACCAACCTGATTTCCTTCTATGATGAGATGACTGGATTTGTGGATGCGGGAAGAGCCGTTGACGTGGTATACCTCCACTTTAGCAAGGCTTTTGATACAGTTTCCCACAGCATTCTCGTCGGCAAGTTAAGGAAGTATGGGTTGGACGAGTGGACCGTAAGGTGGATCGAAAACTGGTTAGATCAATGGGCTCAGCGGGTAGGAATCAATGGCTCGATGTCTGGTTGGCAACCGGTAACGAGTGGAGTGCCCCAGGGGTCGGTCCTGGGGCCAGTTCTATTCAACATCTTCATTAATGATCTTGATGATGGAATAGACTGCGTGCTTAGTAAGTTCGCAGATGACACCAAGTTGGGGGGAATGGTAGATACTCTGGAGGGCAGGGACAGGATCCAGGGAGACTTGGACAAATTGGAACACTGGGCTGAAAGAAACCTCATGAGGTTCAACAAAGACAAGTGCAAAGTCCTGCACTTAGGACGGAAAAATCCCATGCACTGCTACAGGCTGGGGACCGATCAGCTAAGTAGCAGCGCTGTAGAAAAGGACCTGGGGCTTATGGTGGATGGGAAGATGAATATGAGCCAACAGTGTGCCCTTGTTGCCAAAAAGGCCAATGGCATATTAGGCTGCATCAGTAGGAGTATTGCCAGCAGATCGAGGGATGTGATAATTCCCCTCTATTCGACACTGGTCAGGCCGCATCTGGAATACTGTGTCCAGTTTTGGGCTCCCCACTTCAGAAAGGATGTGGACAAATTAGAAAGAGTCCAGTGGAGGGCAACAAAAATGATTAGGGGACTGGGGCACATGACTTATGAGGAGAGACTGAAGGAACTAGGCTTATTTAGTCTACAGAAGAGAAGACTGAGGGGAGATTTGATAGCAACCTTCAACTACTTGAAGGGTTGCTCGAAAGAGGAGGGAGCTAGGCTGTTCTCGAGGGTAACAGAGGACAGAACAAGGAGCAATGGTTTCAAATTACAGCTGGGGAGGTCAAGGTTGGATATTAGGAAAAACTTTCTCACTAGGAGGGTGGTGAAGCATTGGAATGAGCTATCTAGGGAGGTGGTAGAATCTCCATCTTTGAGATTTTTAAGGCTCGGTTAGACAAAACCCTGGCTGGGGTAATTTAGGGGGAGTGGTCCTGCTTTTTAGCAGGGGGTTGGACTAGATGACCTCGTGAGGTCCCTTCCAACCCTATTATTCTATGATTCGTATGACCGTAAATTGTTCTCTGAAAACATCTGCTCAATGTGCAGAGGAAGTCAAAAAAGCTATAAGAATGTTAGTATCCACTAAGAAAGGGATAGATAATAAAACAGAAAACATCACTTTATAAATGTAGAGTATGCCCACACCTTGAATACTGTAAGCAGTTCTGGCCACCCCATCTCAAAAAAGATACACTGGAATTGGAAAAGGTGCAGAGAAGGGTAATGGAAATGATCAGGGGATGGAACATCTTCCCTTCAAAGAGAGATTAAAAAAACTGGGATTAGAAAAGAGGCAATTTAGGAGGGGATATGAAAGAAATCTATAAAATAATGAATGGATTGGAGAAAGTGAATAGGGAAATGTTATTTACCTTTTCACGTAACGCAAGAACCAAGAGTCATCCAAGGAAATTGATAGGCAGCAGACTTAAACAAGAGGATCTACTTTCACGCAACGGATGGGCAGCCTGTGGAAATCATTGCCATCAGATGTTGTGAAGGCCAAAAGTATAAGTGAGTTTAAAGAAGAATTAGATACGTTCATGGAGGATAGAGCCATCAGTGGCTATTGGCCAACGTAGTCAGCCATGTAATCCCATGTAGAGCCCTGCGCGGATACAATCATGTGGATCTGTAACCGATCTGCATCTGCAAGAAATGGTCTGCGGGTATCTGTGTTGTATCCACAGATGCGGATATAATGCGGATATCCGTGGATATCTGCATATTTGCAGGGCTCTAGCCCTGTACAGATAAAAATATGTGGATCCATATCCGATCTGCATCTGCAAGAAATGGTTTGCGGATATCCGCGTTGTATCTGTGGATGCGGATAACCATGGATATAATGTGGATATCCGCGGATTTGCAGGGCTCTAATCCCATGCTCTGTGTGTCCCTAAGCCTGCAACTGACAGAAACAGAGACTGGACAATTAGATGGACGACTGAAATTGCTGTGTTTTGTTCATTCTGCTTGATGCATCTGCCACTGGCCACTGTTGGAGATGGGATACTAGTCTAGCTGGACCATTGGTGTGACCCAGTATGGCTGTTTTTATGTTCTCTGTTCTCTATACAAAGGCAAGTGATAGCTAAATAAAATATATTGGATGACCAATGGAACATGTTGTTGAATAAGTGATTTGCTGCATATTACCTGACCATCTGGAGAGACAATTTATTGGATGTATAGTGCCAACATTTGTCAAGTGAGCTATTAGTAGCAAATTATTTGACCAGCTTTTCTAGGGTGATTTCACCTCTATGCAGCAGGATGGGATTCACAGGCCTTTTGCTAGTCTTCAGCATAAGTGTTTGAACCACTGAGAACCATATGATTAGCAAGTTGGTAAAGTTTCCCTAATAAAATGCGAGGAATGTCCTTATTAATCCTGCACGATACTTTCTCTTAGAATTCCTGAACCTGTGTGTGTTCCCAAGACGTGTGGAGAACTCACGTGTTTTCTCCTCTGTAAATGAGGAAATTCATCCCAGCCTCCCTTGTGATGTGACATTTCCAAGCTCAAAGGGCAGGACCAAGCACTGGAGCATACCATCTGGTTAGCATCAGAAACACTGTCAATGGCTGTCATAAGCAAAACACAACAGATGTGACTGGCCAGGAAGAGAAGTGTCCTACACAGCCACCGTCTCTTGCTGTGTCTCAGGATTCTGCTGTCAGTCACAAACCTGTCGTAATGAACTCTGCACACTTTGATGTCATCAGCTCTGCCTGTACTGAAATACTTACTCTCCTTCTCAGCTACAGTCGACAGTTATTCCACTGGCAATCAGGGCGCAATGTAATTCAAAGGTGAAGCTGCTTTCTACCCACTACATATCACTCATTCTCCTTTAACTTCTGCAACTCAACCACTCTGCAGAGCTGGGTGGAATTCCACGATAACAAGTGTTGCACTGGCTTCATGGCAAAAGGAGGTCTGCCATTCAGCAACATGGAGGGTTGGCCCTGTGGTTTTACAGTTCACATTTGTGCATGAGGTGGAGGACTAGATCAAGACCCATATTCTATATTCCGTCTTTGCACAGAGCTTTTGCTGCCAGTGGTTGTCTTCTTCATGGAACAATGGAAGAATATGCCCCACAACAAGGCTTGCAGGTCCATTTGCACATCATGTAAGTTCCTTTTATGCTGGACTCCTAGCAACTAACAACTACCTCTACCCCAGTTACTGAAAGTCAGTCCTGTTCCAAGAGCTAGGATGAAGCATCATTTAAGCCAATGTGAACATCCTCCTCCCAAGCAGGAAGGAAAGGGTGGGTCTGTTCTTCCCAGCCTTAATCTCAAAAACATGTGGCTAACTGGAGCTGATCCCTGCTGTGGGACGGAGAGCTAGAGAGAGAGAGAGAAAATTTAGGAGCAGCAGTCCCAGCGTAGTGGATTTCTACCTGTGCAACAAGTGGGAAGGGATGTTGCTCTGATCACAACTCCATGTTATTCAATGGAATTCACTCTTCAGGTCATGAATTGCCCTCCCAGGGTGCGTGTGGAATTTTCAGGTTCCAAGTGTATAAATTGAGAAAGGCTTAAAAGTACTGCACCATTGTGGGGGAACAAAACTCCATGCATTCCCCTCCTCTGCCCTATGCACATTTAAAAGACAGGCAGAAAAAATGCTTACGGGTGATGGCTCCACCAATCAGCCATGTGGAACAAAACTGAATTCTGGAGACCAAAGAAGACTGGGGTGTTTTTGAACGACTGCCCTTCTGAAAGAAATAATACTAGGCCACTGGATTCTTTTAGATATCAGAGGAGCATGACATCATTTTTGGATTTAGGACATATGCTTTTTTTCCCCTCCACCGCCATCTGCTTTTTTACTCTAGTCTTCACAGCTCAAAAGCTGATGCTGCGGACTGAAAAACAAAACCAAAAGACGCACTGAAGATTCTTAATGATTAAAAATCCCCAGGCTGGAGCAAATTTCATTGCTCGTGAAAGTGAAGAACTTGCAGCACTTGTTAGAAGTTGAATCTATCCTGGCTTCCTTCTCGCACATGCTGCTCTGCCAGCTCCTGCACACCAACTACTTACTTGGGCTTCTCTTGGACACAAGCAGCTAGACTTGTCATGGTGGCAAGTGATTTTGTGAGATGGAAAAATGTCCACTAGGGACAAAGTTTAAACTACCAAGCACAGTTCAAACCAATGATAAAAGGAAGAAGACAAGGGCAGTGTGATCATAAGACTTGACATCTCATGAAGCTCCATAGCTAGAAAAAAACGTTTTTCATCACTGGAAAGATTCGAATTCTCCATTTTCCTGTGGTGAATGACATTAGTTTCTGGATTGGTCTAAATTCCTATAACAATATCTATTGCCATAGTATTGGAGTTTCTCTCCCTGAGTGCCATGCCTTGAAATTGCCACTTGTTCCTCAAATCAGGAAAATTATAGGCTGTTTACTAAACAGACCAGCATACTCTCAGCATCCCATGCAACCCGGGCCAATCTGTCCCAGCATTCAGTAGAAAGGACAGTATGTTCCATGAGATCAACCAAATGTTGCTTCCAAGTCACCAATGCTGCTGACCGTTGCTGCTCGTGGAAATACTGCAGCTCAGTAGGGTGATTTAATCCCAAAATAATTTCAGTCTTGCTTAGAGTTTGGATTGTTCATCTTCAAAAATGCCTGGACACTGACCTGACCTCGATGGACTTGAAAGAGTTTTGGTGTTTGCCTCTCAGTTAGGGGCCTCCAAGAAAAGACCACGCCAAAAAAAAACCAAACCCCAAAAAACCTGTCTTAAGGAAACGCTGCATTGAAAGTCATGCTGACAAATGCTGGAATTATTTTGTTGGTTATACAATTGCAGGTTATTTTGTAACAGTCATGAAATTGCTGCAGAATGTTTCTCTGAAGTTGAATGGGATTCCACGTTTTAAGCACATGGAAAATACTTGGCCAAACGGTTGCAGTGATTTGGCCATGTTAAATAGTTTTGCTAGTGAGAAGAGCAGTGGGCCAAGAGCTGGAGAATTGGGTGTTCAACTGGTGACCTCCGAAAGGAACCTAGTGTTCAGAAAGTGCTGTGCACCCAGGCTCAGACTCCCTGTGATGGGGGCTGTATAAATAGATGGATAATTCTCCATGTTTTCAGAGCACGTTGATTGTAGATGAAAATTTCCATAGGAATGTGACATCCATCCATTATAGATAGGAGTTGAAGCACGAGGTTCCCACTTGTAAATGTTGGTATGAAAAGTGTCCAGTTAATTCCTCCAGCTGTTATTGTGATTGAATTCATTAGCAAGCTTTCGCATTATGGCCTGTCTCTAATATGCAGCTCCAGATATGACACCATTGTAGTAATTAATGGGTGCTTATTTTGAAGCATATGCTCCCACACAGATCTAATTGCCTGCACAGTGAATTTCTCTAATTGCATGTGCATTAGAGGACAATATTTTTGTTGCCATAAATACTCAGGAGGAACAAGAAATGTGCTCTATCTCTGTGCAGTCTCCCACCGTCCTCATTTGTATTCCTGACAGGTCTGGAATGGGCCAAGGCCATTTGAGATGTACCTGTATTCTGTGAAACTCTGGGAAGTCCTGCAAATGGCAGGAATGTACAGTAATGTAGAGACTGATCCAAAGTCGATTGAAATCAGTGGGAAAGTTTACACTGACTTCAGCGGGCTGTCTGAGAAGGGCTCAGTTGCTTTTGCGCTTTGAATTAGGACTCTCCATTGTGATACAAATTGATATCACACAAACTGATTGTGACATGGCACAATGCCTTGCAAGACATCACTGTACTGTGTGATGACGCCGCTTATAGTGCTCTGCTGAGGCCACCTTTGGTAACAGATTTCAGGCGGATGCTAGCTCTTGTGGGATTAATGTCCAATATGTTCTGGGTTGCAGAGCAAACCAAGATTTCTAGCTGTGAAGTTATGAATCAAATATGGCTCCATCATGCCAGAGTCGGACTGCTGCACATTCCTAATCTGGCCTACAGCTGTGTGCAGATAATGTTCTAGTCCAGTGGCTCCCCAACTTTATTCGTCCACGTGTCACCATCTTAAAAAATGGCTGTGAAGTAAATAGATGGAACTTTATGCTCACACTCCCATCTCACCCTTCCCCAGCACACTATAACAGGGTGCTCTGCCCCCTGAAGAGCGAGGGGGCCTGGGGCCAGCCAGCCCTGTTGATCCAGCTGGGAAGGGGTCAGGTGATGCTTCTAAAAGGGCTGAAAGAGCTTAGTTGGAGGAGAGCTGCAGGAGGGAGGCTGCTGTGGCTAACTCTGAGGCAGTGTGAAAGCTGCTGGGTCCCTGCCATCCGGAATTGGTCAGGGGAATAGTTTGTTTTGCGAAGTTTTGCTTTAATTAATAAACTGTGCCCTGGGGTTAATTGAGAGAAACTTAGGGATAGTGTTAATCATTCCTGGGCTAGGGGGACTGGCCAACGGCTCTTCCGACACATATTGCAATTAGGAACCCCTGGTTTAGTTGGTTTGCCTGTAGGACACGCCAGCAGGGCGGATGGTGATGGATACTGAATTAATCTCAGGGGCCACGGATGGAGAAGATGAAAGGATTCTCTCCTATTTGCACTTAATAGCCAGAGCTTTTGGCCTGCTCTGAGCCGAAAGCCCTTCAATCCTTTCTTGCATTCCTATTATTTCAGATTTAGGAAGGCGCTTATGAACTGCTTTTCCCCTTAGCGTGTTGGTTTAGGCACTAATTCCACACCATTTCAGCTTGGCTTCGGGGTCTGGATTCACCAGTGTGTAACTGCTTCCTGTTGTTTTTTCAATTACAGAGATGCAGTAAGCACAGAAATCCATCTTAGTCCACATTAGCTTTATGTGACAAGAATTATAACAGGCAAATTGTTTTGCCCTTTTGCAGATTGTATACTGTTATTAAATAGCTCCTGTTTTCTGTTGGATTTGAAAAAAAGCTGCAGATAAGTTTAACTGGTGCATCATTTTGGAGCTGTTTTGAGGCCTAAACATAACAAGGCTAGTATATTATGCATAGTGTATATAATCTCTATCTGTGATAGGCTACCAGCTTCAGACATGGAAGTGCTGGGAACTCCCCTGAATGAAATTCATCAGTGCTGGTGAATCCTGATGGTCTCATTTTGTGGTTCCCCAAAATCATAAGTAGCTAGTTACAGGAGAAGACTCTTGTCCTCTCTCTCTCTCTCTCTCTCTCTCTCTCTCACACACACACACACACACACACACACACACTCCTCCCTCTCCAGAGCAGACAAGCTGCTCTCTCAATCACTTTCCCACTCACATGTCCCCCTTCTCTTCCCCGCCGACAGACAAACATGCTCATGGGTTATTCTGGATCTGGTATCCCGTTCTCAGGGCCTGACTTGGATGTCACTTGGCGGGTTTTGACATTGTTTCCTGCTGCAGTATAGCCCTGTTGGACAGAGCAAACTTCCTAAGCAGTGGAGGGCACGACCTGTAGCTGGCCATGTGGAAATTTGTCCATGTGTCCTCTACCCTTGTCAGCAGGTGGCCTGACAGCCTGTGCTTCCCTCTCCTGAGGGATCTGCCCAGCCGAAAACCAAGACTGCACGATCCCATTCTGCAATCCCTGCCCCACGTCAGTGTAAGGAAACATCTGTCATTTGACTTGGCTTGTCTATATTTTTCATTCATGAATAAAAGCGCCCTCATAAACATCACCTCAGTGCTGGGAGTGCTGCCAAAGATAACCACATGCTGTCCTGCCTCTACCGGAACAGCAGTGTCCTGAACGAAGTTTACCTCCCTGGGCAGCTTTCTTCTTAGCGCTGTCAATGCAAGAGACCCTCGCCAGGGAAGAGGCTAAACCTGGAGGGGCGGATGGCTCACCTGGTGTGCCAGACGGATGGCTTTTGCTCGTTACGGTCTTATGTAGGTCTCTCAAATCTCTTGCCTTTGAGAACCAAAGGTATGTACTTTCCCGAAAAGATGGGCATCCCTTTATGTTTAGGGCTGACAATCATTTACATCAGATATAAGGAATCCGAAAACTGAGGTTATAGAGCTCCATGGTTGCTAAAGGGAAGAATCCCCCAGCATAATAAAAAAATAGCTAGTGATCACATGGCACTTTTCTTCCAGCACATGCAAAGCATCGTTATTTTCATTTTACAGGAAACTGAGGCACAGAAAGATAGGACTTGCCCACAGTTGCACGGCAATGGAAGAGCTGAGACTAAAACCCTGCCTACTGAGTTTCGTGATGGAACAACTTGCTGAGTCTCTTATTTTAGGACTTCCTCACCCACTTGAGCCCTGGCATGTTGAGAGGTGTGGCCTCCAGGAAGAATTTAATAATCTCCTGCAGAAATTGGCACTTCATCTTCACACTGTAAAGTGCTTCAGGAGCAAGCTCTGTAGTTGGAGTTGGAAAGTCCTTTCCCATCTCAGCTCCCTCTGCCCCCTCCCTATCCCCTGCCGTCACTTTTTGTAGCTGATCTCAGAAACGTACCTGCTTGCCTGATAATCCCAGAGACAAGTGCTTTCCCAAGGTTTGCTTAAGTATGATGGATAAAGGGTGTGTGTGTGTGTGTGTGTGTGTGTGTGTGTGTGTGTGTGTGTGTGTCACACACAGAGGTTCATGTGGAGAAAATGCATAAAAGGCATTTTTATAAACCCTGCAAACCCAATTATCAAACTTAAGTTTGTTTGGGGGAAACAAGGAACATAGGTTTTTAAATGGGTGTTAGTAGCTGTGTTGATTCAGTGCCCAAGGGCCCAGTCCTGGAAAGCACTGAGCGCCTCATAGGTTGTTCTGTCTCCTCTCAGCTCCACCCGAGTCAGTGGGAGTTGAGGGTGCTGAACACCATGCCCCAAATGCACTAATGGGTGCACTAACTGCAGCTCCTAAGGTTGAAAATTGGGCCTTCCCCTGGGAGGAGAAACAACTGCATTTAAAGAACATTCAGGGCATGTCCTGCACGCTCATTTACCAGAGCCAGGAAATGGACAGCGAGAGCTGATCCACTTGGGCAGCATTTCAAAGACCATATGATTGATTTACCTGACCAGCTAGAATGATTCTGAATATGTCAGTTCAGCTTTGCCAGGCACACATGCATTCATAGCAGTCCATTCCTCTCGCAGCAGGACAGTGAGTCTGCTTTCCTTTAAACTAACGCATGACTTAATGTGTGGACCATTAGGCCAACCCTACCCCCCTTCCTCATGTAGAGCAGTCCTTATATGAGCAACCCAACTGAGTTCACGGGGATAAGCACTGAGTGTGAACAAGGGTCTGTCCTGCTGCAGAAATAACATGGGTCCTCCATTTCTTTTGTCATTTAGGGATTTTGATGTTCCCGCTAACCTTGGTCCCTTCTGCATCTTGTCTCTGTATTAGAATGATGTGTCTACCTCATCTGTTTAAACATGCACACATAGAATTAGGTGTTTTGCCATAAATTGTTGGCATGAATTTTTGTATGACAATAGTCACATTGTGCTAGGAGCTGCATGGACACATAGGCAGAGACAGACTATCCCTGTCCCACAAAGTTTGCAATCTAGAGCCTGGTCTACACTTACCGAGGTTTCTGGTGGGAGTCGAAGGGAGATACACAAGCTATGTAAAATAACTTATGTATCTCCCTTCGACTTTCTAACACCTAGTTACTGTGGCATCTCCATTGTTCTGAGTCATTGAGAAATGGCCTCCATCGACTCAGTGCTACTCTTTTTCCAGGGATGGACTTACCAGATAGACTTCTCGATTGATTGAGTGGGTCTTCAATGACTGCTCAGTCAATCTGGAAAGATCAACTGATGGTGGCAAATGTAGACTTGCCTTAAGTAAACAAGATTGACACAGGGTGGAGAAAGGAAGTACTGTTCTACAGCTGGGGAACTAAAGCCCGAAAGACCTTAGCTAAGAACCAAGAGCTGAAACCAGACCTCTTGCATATCTTGCATGATCACAAGATCATCCTTATGGGATGATCAACCAGCTGAGAGGGGTTGCAAGTGCTTTGGAGGATAGGATCAAAATTCAACATGATTTGGACAAACTGGTGAAATGGTCTGAGGTAAATAGAATGAAATTCAATAAAGACAAATGCAAAGTACTCCACTTAGGAAGGAACAATCAATTGCACACATATAAAATGGGCAATGACTGCCTAGGTAGGAGTACTGTGGAAAGGGATCTGGGTATCCTAGTGAACCACAAGCTAAATATGAGTCAAGAGTGTAACGCTGTTGCAAAAAAAGCAAATACCGTTCTGGGATATATTAGCAGGAGTATTGCAAGTAAGACATGATAAGTAATTCTTCTGCTGTACTCCATCCTGATTAGACCTCAACTGGAGTATTGTGTCCAGTTCTGGGTGCCTCATTTCAGCAAAGATGTGGACAAATTGGAGAAAGTCCAGAGAAGAGCAACAAGAATGATTAAAGGTCTGGTACACTTGACTTATGAGGGAAGAGCTGGGTTGTTTAGTCTGGAAAAGAGGAGCCTGAGAGGGGACATGATAACAGGTTTCAAGAACCTTCTTAATTGCCGATGATAGGATAAGGAACAATGGGCTTAAATCACAGCAAGGGATGTTTAGGTTGGACATTAGGGAAAAATTCCTAACTGTCAGGAATAAATTGCTGAGGGAGGTTGTGGAATCTCCATCGTTGGACATTTTTAAGAGCAGGTTAGACAAACATCTGTCAGGGATGGTTTAAGAGGGTACTTGGTCCTTCATGAGTGCAGGGGACTGGACTCAATGACCTCTCATGGCCCCTTCCAGTATCTATGATTCTATGATGCTTCCACTGTCTTCCATAAAAAATTAACTGTTTGTGTAAGCATGAGAAATAAATGTGAACCAGTCTCATGGAATTGTCCTTAATTCTCTTGCCATTTGAGCCACACGCTTATGCTATGTAGAGTTGTAATCTTTCCACACCCTATTCTCCTTCATATTTCCCCCCCCCCCCCAGTAAAAACGGAAGGGAGTATTTTCAAACATCCAGGAAATCCTTAGTACAAAATTCAGGCAGCACAACACAGGAGCTAATGTTTTCTATGAAGTGCTTTAATTCTGTAGACAGGTGAACAGGAAAAAGGGCAACATTTTGGTGTCCCTTGGTCTCTCTCTGGTCACTATATTAAGATTGTTAAACTTCACTCTCATGCGTACTATAATCAGTTGAGCTTTGGTGCCTAACTCTTTACATGCTTTAGGTAGTGTTGGATGTTTCTGTGAGTACAAGTGGTTTGCAAGATGTTACCCGGGGAGGGAGCCCTCACAGATATATTGGGATGCAGGCTTTGAATAGCTCCGTTTGGGCTCGCCTCACAGGGCTGCGGTTTAGGTTCTGTCTGATATTTCTTTTATTTTTAAAAGAGAAGAGTTTGTGTTTAAGCACCAGAAGTTATTAACCAAGGGCATTTTTCTTCTCTGTCTTGTTGCTAGTGGAACAAGGCTAATTCTGGCTATCTGCTTTGTTTCTAATCTGTCCCCAAGAGACTGCAGCACTGTGGCTCGGAACCTGACTTTTCCATATCTCTAAATTCCTTCTTGCTTCAGTTTGGCCTGAGGTTATCACTGACTGATGAAGTTCAGTTTAACTTTGCTCAACTACTGTGAAAGCCGAGGCTGTGCCAATATAACTGAAGTGATACAGCTGTCTGGGCCAGGCGCTCTTGGTTTGGATGCAGCTCTACTGGGAAAACTTCACTTACACCAGTGTAGTTGATGTCAGCTCCCCAAACCAACATAAGCTATATCAGCAAAAGCAGTTCTGTTGGTATAACTGTGTCTCCACTAGGGTTTTTGCTGGAATAGCTAAATCATAGGCTATGTCTACACTGGCAAGTTAGTTCAAATTAAGGAGGCTTAATTCGAACTAACTAAAGCCATGGCTACACTAATAAGTTCGAATAGGGTAATCGAACTAAGGGGTTAATTCGAACTAACTAGTTCAAATTAACCAATGTGGCCATGTTCATTCAAACTAATTTCTTAGTTCGAATTAACCGGCCATTGAAATGAATGCTTAGTTTGAACTAACATTCCAGTGAGGCCATGCTAGTTGCTGGCCCTCCTGAAAAAGCGGGAGTGTCTTTGCTATTTCAGATGCCTATGCCATTTTGATGGCAGTCAGGAGTGCAACTTTGCAATGCCTCTTGCTCAGGGCTTGTGTTGATTCACAGTCTAACTAACCCAAGGAGACAGGCCCTGGTCCTGCAGGGAGGTCTGCGAAGGTGAATCTGTGTACCCAATGCTTAATTTGTAGGGAAAGAGGTGCGGAGGCTCAAGCAATTTTTTTACGTTCATAACTGGTCCAGTAGGCTCAGCTATGCTGTGGCTATGAACTGCCAATCTTAGAGGTGTCAGGGTTCAGCTCTGGCAAGCTGTGGCACAAATTAAACATCAGTGGGACACTTTGTGGGTGCCGGGGTCTGTCCACACAGAGCTTATGGCAGGATCGGGGCTTTACTTGTTATTCCTTTTGAAAAATGCAGTGTGAATCTGTTGTGAGGTGCGCGCCATCCTGCCTAGCCCGGCGATCAGGTGCCTTGGAAGGCAGGTGAGATTGTCTGAAGTCAGCTGAGCTGTGAAGATGATATTTTCCCTCAGAGATTATCTGAATTTCAAGTTCCATTCAGTTATCTGACACAGTGCAGATGAAAGCCCAGCTCTTCCTGCAGAGTGAAAGCAGCCAGGTTTAGCCCTCAGCGTTCACACTCAGACACGAGATGTGTTCTAAGAACAGATTTTTTTCCTAGACACAAATTTCAAGCCAAGGAATAATTTTATGGCCGAACACGAATCAAGCCCCAGGCAACTGTAAAAACACAATTTCTTTTTAAAGCGCCAAATTAAATTGTAATCAAGCTACTGAATACAAGCCAAAGTCACGGCCATTAAATGGAACATGCTTTTACTACGCCTTTCCAGGAACAAAACAAGGGACATAGTTATGCTCTTAATGAAGGCAGGTGTACTGTGCTGTTGCAATGACAATCCAGGAGGAAAGTGCAAGATTTCGGAGCATTTAGCAGCTTGGGTTCCTTTGGAATAATAAATTGTGACATAAGCTCCCCCCAGAGAGAGGAAACATGAAGTTAGACTGATGCATTCCTGACACGCCAAAGACTGGAAAGGCTGTTACTGTCTGTTGTAATGTCACCTGGCTTGTCATCTTGCTGGGCTCTTTGGGCTCCCGTACAAAGGTACCTTAGTGTATGTGTGACTTATGGCCAGATCTCACATATTAATGCAGCAATTCACTGAAATGGATTGTTATATCGCTCCCCAAATGGCTGTTATCCCTGCAAGGAATATTTGTATTCAAATGCTCCTTTCTACCGGGCCAGGATAGAACAGTGGAAATTCGTGCAGTTAAGAGAGTCCCATCCCCTTCTGGGGTAAATGTAGTAGAGTTGCACTGACTCCAGTAGAGATGCACTACTCTAGGCCAGCAGAGAATTTGGGCCATGGACCGTTTTCTCTTTTTTCTTGGTTTTCTGGGTGAATTTAGTGCTTATGAGAGTGAGGGACTCCAAGCATTGGTTTGAGTCATGGTATAAGCAGCACTGTGCAAATTGAAACATAAATGAATCTGCTAAAGCACCTTAATGGTGTACTGAATTACGCCTTTTATCCTATTCCAGGGCTCCCCAGGCAGCTTGGCCAACATCCCTCAGTAATAATGACCTGAGCCCAAACATTTCAGCCAATACTTGCTGAATAAACCCCTGCGAGTGAGGGCGAAGGAGGATAGCTGTTTTCCCCCACCACCTTTGGGAGAGTTTGATAGTTGTGCCAAATTATCTGGAAGTTTCCCGATTTGCGGGAACTAGGATGAAATCTGCTGCCTGCTTTTTGCTCTTGATTTCAGTGGCATTTCTTCTCTCACTGTGCTGTAACTCAGACATCTCAAACTCACCATCTCCAGAGCCAAATGCAAGTGCACTAAGCTTTTGCAGTGCTGTAGCCTGCATAAAGCTGTCCCTTGATGGAAAATACTGAAATATGATAATCCAGCTGTGCTTTGATATGATAATCCAATGCTTTGTTTTGCTACCTTCCGCTGAATTGTCCTCAGCGCTGAATTCTCTCCAAGCCATGCTCTGGAAACAGAAATGGGACTCTATTCACAGGGTGTCACAGAACACCAGTGACTCTCAGACTCTCACAGACATGTTGGATGCAATTATTCTATTTGAAAAATGCTTGTAGTTAATGTATTAGGCTCTTTAGAGGAGGAAGCCATGAAGTAGATAGACAAACTGATCAGCGTGAGTCTGGGTGGTTGCATCTTTTTGCTTTTTTAAAATAAACAAAACCCAAATGGAGACGGAGTGCACCATTGCTCACATGGAAACCATTCAGGACAGCCCACCCACTTTTTGTCACTTTTATGTCTGGAATGTAATCATCCTTCAGGAATAAAAAAACAGCACCTGTTCTGGTAAAGGAATTTGTGCATAGTTTGAGGAAAGAGGTAGATAGATGCTGCCTTTAGCTCCAAGGAACAGGAATGAGCTCTGCTAGTAGGCTGTAGAGGGAGCCACCTTGAGTCTTCTTTTAGAAGAGTGGGTCCAAGATTTAAGAGGGAAAATCACACAGATTTTTAATTAAATACTACACTCTCATCCTGGGGTCTCAGAGGACTTTACTCACATTCAGGCACCAGCATTAGGTTAACCTTTTCAAAAGGGATTTCTCCATTCTTGGCTCCCCATCTTGAGACACCTTTAGTATTTCGCAAACCTGAAAAATCAGGCTACGGGTGTCTCCAGCTGTCACCCGGAACTGGTGGCTGGGTTTGAAACCTATTATCAATAAATTGTCTCACTCTCTGCAGGTTACATAAATGCTTGTTCTCAAGCAGTTTTTATTGGTGAACCAGGGTATATGTGTGTCACAATCCTGTGACTCCTGGGTTTGTGTATAACATATCAACGGTTGGCATCACCCACTCCTGAACATTGCTTCCTTTGCCTTTTACATGTTAGGCTGTTATTTGGGGATTATGTTATCTTTATAGACCCTTTAAAACTATTCATGGCAGCTACTTACCTCTTAGCTAACAGACACTAAATCTAATAACAATAAAAGTTCTGAAGGCCGTGGCTTTTTTTTTTTTTTGACTTCCTATGACAAACAACTAGACTTCTGGATGAAAAATAGTTGGAATGAATAAGCTTAGCAGAAAGAATCTATTTTGAGACATAAACTGGCCCTAATTCAGTGGTGCGTTGACTAATTATTTCCCAACTGCTATAGTAAAGCTCTTTTCAGTTCTTACGGGATGCTTTGTTCTAGTCAAACCAAAATAAAATCAAACTATCATTTAAAATAAATGCTTAACGTGGCCTATTACTTTTGTTCTGTTGCTGTGAGCGACATTTAGCCACAAGTTATACAGTTTGCCATTTGCAAAACAAAGGAGAAATATGAAAGGAGAAAGGAGAAATATGAATTTCAAATGGATGTTTTGTTTTCATGCAGTGAACTGTCGCTCCAGCGAGAGAGCATAAGGCTGGATTTCAGTTTAATCTGCATTTGCCGCATTTGGCCTGCAGCAAACCTGTCCCAGCTGTAGTTTTGCTCACAAGGGAGGGGGCAGTATTGCAGGAACCTGAACTGGGGTCTCCACATGCAAGATTCCAGTGCCTCACACAGGATGAACTATGCAAGTGGCATAAAGTGGCACACGTAGGTGGGGGCAGATCTCAGTTGTGGCTGGGACGGCACCCGGCATCTCTTTAGAAGGGATGTGCGTATGCAAAGGTGGCTTTAAGGCCAAGTGGATCTAATACAACAGAGGATCTGGACGCTGCCTTTCCAGGGCACTTCACTCTGAAATACATTGCTCAAGAACTCTAACTAGACTGTACGTCTGATGAGGTCATTCCAGGGCTATGTTGATCACCGAGAGAAATGGCCATTAAGATTTTATTTACCCAGGGACATGGGTCTTGAATTTGTTTATCTGCCCTTATCTAGACCAGGATGTGTTTGGACTGAATCAGGAAAACATGAGCAAGGGCCTCAAGGTTTGACCCGTTATTCTGAAGAATAAAAAAGGAGCCCATTGGGATAGGCACACTAATGTAATAAGCCACATAAGAGACTCCTGCCTGGCGTTCACAATCACGGCTGGTGTGTGTTTGTTTTTCAGCTGTGTTAAGGGTGGTGAAAAGTCCCAGCCTGACAGCCCTGCAAGTTAAATATTAAATTTTTCTGTGTCTGTGGAACAGAGAGGAGTGAGCTTCTACAGAGAGCTCTACCAGGGTGGGAGCTCAGCATCCAGGGGGCTTATTCAAACACTTGCCTCTGCACTGAGACTGCTACCAGGGGGTGAATGAAACAGCGTGGTTTGTGTGTGACCTGCACCCCTCTCTTCTCAGAAATGGATTGAGATCACCAGCTCGTTTAATACAGACCACCCATCACCATCCACATGGTAGCATCACTGACCCAGCCCGACATTGAGCTGGTGGCCTAGAGATGAAAGGCTCTGTAGATCCCCATTCCTAATCCATCCACTCCATGAACACTCAGTGTTAACAAGGGGAACAAAACTATAAATGTTGATTTTTGCCCCTCCCGCCCCCAATCTCCCCCCCATTCTCTCCTACGCGCATTAGCCAAGTGTTTTAAGTGAAGGATATTTTAGCTTATGAAGGATTCCCACCCTGCTCATTCCCATGGAGGTGAAATAAGACACCTGCAAGTTTGGGATTCATGCTGGGAGCTAATTTGGGTTTTCCTGTGTTCCTAAGTCTCTAGCCTGGAGCACGAAAGGCCACTGCGGTTTGTAGCTACTTGTAGGAATGGGTGGAGAAACTGATGGCCCCTGAAGGCTGGGATCCTGGCCAGTCCCAGGTGTTTCAGAAGAAAGATTTAAACACCGCCCCTGAGCTCCATTAACAGCCTGAACCATTATATACTTTGAAAGGCACATGATGTTATAGAAGAGGTAGGGCCAGGCATGCAGTGTTCCAACTTTGGTGCCTAAATCTTAGAACCTAAATCTATATTTAAGGACTTAAATAAGAGTGTCCTTGTTAACACTGTCAGCTGCCATCAAAAGCTTGTGGAGTTAGGTATCTCATCCCAGGCAGACATGTTTGAAAACTTTGGCCAGATTTGCTTCAGGACATCACTTCAGTGGTGGGTAACGTGCGGGAGATCTCAATGGTGTGACTGAGTGGGGAGTCTGGCCACAAGCACTGATTTAAATCTGAGTCAATAAAACCTACAGCAGGAGTATATGGAGGAAATGCTTTTATCCTTGTGATTCACAGCACACCTCTAGTATGCATATGCTTGCTACCCCGCACAACCTTTCGTACATTACAGCTCACCCTGACAGATATAACAGACAGCGCACATATCCGCCTGCCAACAAATCACACCTGTGCCAGAGAGTTATGCTCCAGCTCAGAGTCAGTGTGTCTAGGGCACACAGGGCACTTCATACAGCACAATACACACAGGGATGGGTTTGATAAATGACACGCTTTTGTGAGTTCACAGCTCTGGTCACCTTCTTAGCTGGCAAGTCACTGCACCTTCATTTCTGATGGATCAGCAAAGTGAGAGAAGTGGCTGGTTTGTTTCTCACAGACTGACATACCCAATGATTGGTGTTAGAGGGTTCTTGTTCTGAGAATGCTGGAGAATGCAAGCTCTTTGGGGCAGGGATTGTCTGTCTCACTGTGCATACAGAGCCTTAAATAGTGGGGCCCTGGTTGAAGCTGATCAGGAATTTTTTGGTGAAACATTTTTCATTGAAAAAGTATCTTAGTTCCAAGATGGAATTTCTGGACAAAACAAGAGTGAAACCCAGTAGAGCTGACCATCCAGTGCTTAGGACACTCACTTGCCAAGGGGGACATCCAGGTTTATGTCTCTGCTCTGAACCAGGGACTCGAACCAGAGTCCCCAGGCCACTGGGATCCACCTCCATAACGTGTCAACCAGCAAATTACTGCCCATCCTTTCATCACAGGAAAGGGGTTTTGCCTCAGAGGGAACATGGCTTGGTGCTGTTCTGGATCCATGAAATCTTCCACCTGCCCTGCAGTTCTAATCACTGGAATTCCCCCCACAGGTCAGAAAATTCCCTACAGAACAGGTGAAAATTTTAAGACATCAGGAGGATGAAAGGGTTCCTGGTCTTATTCAATGGATGGAGACTCAGGTCAAGGAGGATACAACTATAGGGACAAATTCTGGATACACCCATACCCACACTGGCAGAATTCCCATTGATTTCAAGTCAGTGTGACCTACGCATGCAGATCTGGGGACAGAACTTAGCCCGTAGATATTTGACTAGTTATAGATTCCTGCCAGAAGGAACATATAGGGCACAAAAATTATTTTACAAATACCACGACTCAAGTATGTTATGTCCATTTACAAGAAGGCAGCTTCTTCTTTATACTTCACAGACATTAATAAACTGCTCTGGCTGTAGTTTGTACTTGGCGTGTTTACTTACTGCCTGCTTTGACAAAGCCTAGGCACCTATTTTACTACTTCAGACTGCAACTCATGCCACAAGAACTTCCTGTGGGGTGAGGGAGAGGAGGCGTGAACCTAATGGACCTGCTGC
The DNA here is from genome assembly GCA_007922175.1 of Pelusios castaneus. NCBI lineage: Eukaryota > Metazoa > Chordata > Testudines > Pelomedusidae > Pelusios > Pelusios castaneus. The sequence goes on along the minus strand of ML685815.1, from coordinate 4,596,709 downwards.
ATGTGGGAAAACCAGCCTCATCTTGGTCGGAGGTTTGTTTTGAGTACTCTGCCCTCACTGCTCCCATGCAGCTCTAATCGATCGATACCACTATGCTAAGGAGTGAAAGAGACCCCTTGATCAAGTGGACCTGAAAGTTAAAGGCTAGGATGAAATGTGCCATCTTTGGGGGTTGAATTGTCTGGGGTTTGACATGTCACCTGTAAACTTTTGGGCAGTTTCTGGTTTCACTTCACCGTGTGGCTGTGTTGGTTTAACACACACCCTGTGACCCTCCTAGCTTAGTTAGAAATAGAAAACAGGCTGGATGCTGCCAGACCTCCTGTGTCATCCTCGCTCAGAGCATATTGTCCTGTTCCTGGGAGCACTGTGAAGAATGCAATGAGTCCTTCAGAATATAGCAAGGAGACATGGAGCATAACTCAAGAGAGCCTGCGACCCTTAGAATTGCTTCTGCCCCACAGATTGCCTGCCCAAGCCGCAGAATGGCTAGCTTCATAGCAGCCGGCAGGGCTTTTGGGTCAGCTGAGCATTCAGTGGTACACAGATTTTTGGTGCAAGTAAGGTTGGTGTGTTGGATGTTTTAGGCCTTTGATATTGTATAAAGGGGAAAGGTATCTGGGAGCCATTTTGATTTCAACGGACCGGATTCTTGGTGCAGCCCCACTTAGGACAGTGGAATGCTGATTTTTGCCAGCTGAGGATCCGATCCTGTGTCCTTTAATAACCACTCTCCAGCACCCCCTCGCTGGGTGGTAGAGACCTGCTAGGCCCAGTTTTCCAAAATGGCCACTAATTTTCAATGACCAAGGTTAAACACCTCCAGGGCCCAGATTTTCAAAAGAGCTCAGCACCCAACTGCTTCCCTGAGGCACCTAAATGAGTGGCTGGGTTTTCAAGCATACTTAAGACCACGCAGCTCCCCTTCAGGACAATGAAAGCTGCTAGGAGCTCAGCCTTTTGGAAAGCCTGGCCATTTTATGGAGGTGTTTAAATGGGACCTGATCTCTCCTGAAAATCTGGGCCCTGGAGCCAGACTGCCAGAGGGACTGAGTGATTGCACTTTCTTTCGGGCCTACAAACCAGAGGCCATGGGTGACAGAGTGGTGGGAAAAACAGCCTGAGTCAGCCCTCTGTCCCTGGAACCCTAATTAAAGGGGAAGGGGATCCACTCGAGGGAGCCTGGAGCAACTGGACTAAGGGGAAGCAGCTGTGGTGCTCATTCGTGGGGCAGTATAAGGACCTGAGGGGCAGGGGGAGACAGCCAGAGAAAGAGAAGTCATAGGCAGAGGGTGAGTTTCCCATGGGTTTCTGATTGTGATCACTGGGGTCTAGAGGCTGTAAAGCTGAGCCTAGTGTAAATAGATGGTGATGGGCAGTATGCTGAAATAAAGAACACCAGTGAGCACTGAGTGGAGGTCTCCGAGTGGTGTTTTGGGTACAAAAATTTGGAGTGACAGGAAAGGAGTCTGTGCCAACCTTTCCATGACATGCTTTAAAACGTGATCCTCCATAAAGACACAACCAACATGAATGAGCACTGTGTAGATATCAGGATAAAATACTCACCGTGAGCAAGCTGCTGCACCACCCTGTGCCTCAGTTTCCCCATCTATAAAATAGGGCTAATGACACTGACTGCTTTTATCTAGTGCCTTGAGATCTACAGATTAAGGGTCTAAAAAAAATATCCAGGAATGATTATTTGCTTTCATTATCTGAAATCAGGAAAGAATTAGTTATGAATAGCAATAATTGCTATGCCTTGAAGACCATGGTCTAGGGGCTAGAGCAGGGGATGAAGACTTAAAATTTGTGGGTCTATTCCCATTTCTCTAGCTGACTTGTTAGGTGATGGCAAGTCAATGAAACTGTGTGCATTGGTTTTCTTGTGCCTAACATGCAGACTGTAATGTTTCCCCTCCTTGGTCATGTGCTTTGAGACCTCAGGTGCGGGTTGCTATAAACTTTCAGAGAATTCTTTTATAAAAATGCACAGGAAGTTTATTAATACAGCTTCCCTTATCTGCAAACGGAATCAGCGTAAAATGCTCTGTATGGAAACAGAAGGTTACTGGCTACATTGGATAAGGCCGTGCAGTTCATCCACCAGTGGAACATATCTCATTCACAGTAGCTCTGACTTTGGCTCTGTGCCTTAATTTGATTCTAATTTTGTTCTTCAGCTCCAATTCCTCTTGCATGTCATAACGTTATTATCACAGGGAATGGGAGCCAGGGGGTCAAAGAGATAGGATAGCTCCTGAGTTGGTGGTAGGAGCATCTCAGGAGAGAGGATGTCTTAGATTCCCTCAGAGAAAGTTCAAAATATCACTCACTGACTCAAGCGCTTGATTTGGGGAGCATTACAGTGCGTGTCTGTCCTGTCAGTAATGGCAGGAGCTGCCACTGATTCTCACTTGTGTATGAGGAGGGGGAGAGTTACTGGGGAAGAATGGTCATCTAGGACAGGTGAATGAAAAGTGCTCCAGCCCTCCTCAGATGTTTGAGTACTCTGAGTCAGCGCATGGGAGGAAGCTGAAGGTCCCCTTTTGTGCGTGTTCTGAGTAAGGCTAGGGATAAGACCCAAGTTTGAGACCTCCTTCTCTTCTCAGATACAGCAGTAGGTTGCTGGAGTAATGCCATCATGGTAACTAGTGTGAAGGAGTCAGGCCCAGTGGAATTTGTACCACTATAAAACCAGGGTGAGTTAGCTCAGAACAAGGTCTTTACTTGCCCAATACCGCTCCCTCAAACCCTTCACTAACATCCCTAAAAAATTCAAACCAGAATACACTGTAGTAGCACATGCTGCTTTTTCTTTACTTGAACTGTTTTCACTTCTTGCACAACCAGTCACGTCTAGTCTAGCATTATTTGTTAAAAAAGCAAAACAAACAAAATTGAAGCAAACCTTTTAATAACTTAATTTTAAATGTAGTGAGGCAGCAGCTGCAATCATAAAAAAGTGTCGATTTTACAGGCTCATTACAGATGGCAGCTCTGGGAGAGAAATACATCAATGCATCATCATAAAATAAAAGAATGAGAAAAGCAAAACAGCCTTGGATGAGCAACAAAATCGATGTCACTGGAAATAAATGAGTGCAGATTGCTCTGGCTGTCTCTGGACACAACATTAACACATTATGAATCTGCTAAGACTTTGCCTTTATGGTGTTACACTTTCAAGCAATACAACACTGAAGTCAATATTGATTTTTTTTTCCTTGGAGATGTATTTTATCTTCAGGCACTGTTGTTTCCCACTGGAACATGAGTGAGCACATATGTCTCTGTACAATGCTGACTGCTCATGGAAAGGGATCTCCCAGAAATCCTCTGAAATCGATTCCTCCTTTGGAAGTAACCACTGCTGCTGTTGAAAGAATGCTGTCTGTTCCTCAGGTATTCCTTGTAGTTTTTGGTCAGCAGGGTATAGAGGAAAGGGTTAATGCAGCTGTTGCTGTAAGTCAGGCAGGTTGTCAGGTAGTTAATGTTCCTCATCGCCTTGGGAGACAATGGGAAGGATTCGTAATATTGGAAGAGGAGTTGCCAGACCCAGAAAGGCAAGAAGCAAGCCCAGAAGACCAACACTATTGTGAAAATTAGATACAGCACTTTTTGGTTAGGCAGCCGCTTGGTCTGTTTGAAAGAGGCTGTTTGGGACACCCAGTAGGTCCTAGCTAGTCTAATGTAAAGGTATCCGATGATCACCCCGGGGCCCACGATACTGGTACAGAAGAGGATGGTCAGGTAGATTTTGTAGGACATCTTGCTCCAGGTGGGCAGGCAGATGCTTTTGCTGTCTCTTTGCACCAGCTGGATCATTATGAGCATCGGAAGTGTGAGCAGGAGAGACACCATCCAGATAATGATGGCAATGGCTTTCCGGTAGCTTTTGGACCTCTTCACTGTGTCCAGGGGCTTCAGCACAGCAAAATAGCGCTCTGTGCTCATGACTGTCAGAGTGAAGATGCTGGCATGCATGGTGAGGAAATCCAGACTGAACAATATGCGGCAGCCAACATCTCCAAAGTACCATTCCTGGATGAAGTATGTTCCAACGATGAAAGGGATGGTGAGAAGGTAAAGCAGATCTGCCAAGGCAAGGTTAATTATGTAAATGTACATAGAGGCTGAGTATCTCAAGTAATGGCACATCACCACCAGGGTGTAGACGTTGCCCGTCACACCGATCACGCACATAATGGAGAGGATAGTACCGATGGTGCAAGTGGCTATCATGTCCTCCATCGTACTAGCAGCTGGGGCACTGTCCCAGGTGCCATTGTAGGAAATGTTGGGGCTGACTCTGAATGGGCTCCCTTCACTTGCTGCCATGGCTGTTGTGGTGGTTGCTGAGAATCTGATCTCTAGCTCTTCTTGTACAGACATCCTCTTGAACAGCTGACCAAGCTGCTCTTCTCATATCTTGGGCATTCCAAGGTCAGTTCTTTCCAGCCTGGAGAGTTGGACAGGTGCGAAGAGCAGGGTCCTTTTTAGCAGGTTTTCATCTGAAGAAGAAAGGATTCCCTGATGATGATCTGCAGAACAGATCCCAAGTTCTACACTAGACAAAGTGGATCAGAAAACAGTGAGTTAGAGGTTTGGCAAAGCAATAGAGATTATTATGCAGTAATCACCCCATTCCGAGAAACATTTTTGCACCACTTGTGCAGGCTGCAGATATTCTGCAGTGTGGGATTACTCAAGTGTGCAAAGAGTCACACGAGTCTTTGCAAGATCAGGCCTTGGAAGGTCCAGCACTAACCCCTCACTATAATGGCGTTTCCTAGATTGCCAGTCAGAGGAAAGTTTACGAGGATGTGCAGATCATTAGAGGGGTTTATAACCACTGTCACAAGACTGGACAGGCAATTTGGTGGTGGAAAAGAAAGGGCTTTCTGAAGTTCAACTGCCACCACAGTTGTGAAACCACTATGATCTGGTAATTCCAAACTTTTCAAAACAAAGGCATCTAAGACACTAAAAAGAGGGATAACAAGTCTTCAATTTACAATCTGCCACCAAATCTCCCTCTGTTTTGTGAGATACACACAGACCGAGTTCCACCCAGCAGCTTTACATAAAGAAGTCATTCTTTTCACAGAACAACTTTTCTTTAACTAAAGGTTCCTACTATAATCTGGATTGCAAATTGCACATGGTAGTTAATTTTTAAAAAATCAGAACTTATTGCTTGCTTGAGTACAAAGTCATCGTATAGGTCAATCCACTAAATGCAAATCCTACCGTATCTACACAATTATATATTTTGATGTATCTAGAAAGAATCTGCATTCTCTCTCTCTGTGTGTGTGTACGCGCGCATCTATGTGCATGTGCATACACACGCTTCCATAGTGCCTGCATATTCAAGCCTCTTAGGACCCCAGGCTGTCCAAGAAGACCACCACACACACACATTGTGTTTGCATTATATATTTTCACTCCCTTAAGCCCAAATCATCCCTTCCCCTGGTACCTGCGGGGCGGGGGGGGGCCTTTGGAGTATGTAATCCATGCCAGGTTGCCCCCGAGTTGTGCCTCCACATTGTCCCCTAAGGCAGGTGGGGATCCTGGCCACGAGGGAGGATGTGTAGACAACCAACTACCAAACCTGGCAGATCCCAGAGTGGTCCTGTGGTGGCTCTGGTGTTGCCCTTCCTCCTGTTAGTTCCCCAGCAAAGAAAACAGTGTCCAGGCTCTTCCCAGGCAGGGAACC
>ML685815.1:4526146-4585981 GCA_007922175.1 Pelusios castaneus | reverse complement strand
CACACCCCGCACCCCCCCCCCAACCAACCACTCTGGCACACACACACACCCCCACACTGGCGCACGCGCACACAGCCCTGACCTCCTTCCTCCCCCCGGGCATGGCCACACAACCCTTGCAACGCATGTGCACGCACCCCCGCACAGCCACACACATCGGCACAGGGACACCCCATACACGCACACCAGCTCATTCCTCCCAACCCGCCGCTCGCCCCTTGGTAGCCCCCCATGCTCTCCATTTAGCTACAAGGGAGACAAAGCAGTGCTCTCAAACCTGGCTTTTAAATCCAGCTGCTGAAGTTTCCTAGCGAAGAAAGAATCAGGTTGGTTCCCCTAGAGCCAGAACTTCCCGCAGGCAAAGGTGATCCTGGGCAGGCGAAAGCCCCGGGGCTCTGTGCTTCAGGAGCTCGCTGGCCAGGTGTGTTTGAAATCGGTGTCCTCTCCGCACTCCCGTCCTCTTCGCTACTCCTGCCTGCTATTTATGTTGCTTCATGACGTTAGGCAGAGGGGGGCTCTGACTGCAGCTAACTGAGGGCCAGTTTAAAGCAGCAGCATTTTGGTAGTCAAGGCTAGTTTGGCTGGCTCGGCTCCCCGCTGGATTGGCCACCATCCAGATGTGACTGCAACATTCCAGTGCTGTTTGATTTAACCCCCAGCACTGGCTCTAGGAAAACTGCCAAGCCTCTCCTTCTGGTGCACAAAAGAGCACACGTCCCCACAGCCTCAGGGAGTGGCATTCAGCCTCAGAAAGGGTTAAATTCTTCTGGGGAGGTTTGTCTGGCTAAGGAACCTGTGCACTGCTGGATAATGCTATCAATTTACTTCCACTGGAGAATTCATTACTGCTGAAGGATGCTGCCTCTAGGTATCGTGGCCAACATCCACACTAGCAAACCATTGTCCAAGCCAGCCAGGGTTAAGCCGTTTCCCTTTCATCAGTGTCAGTAGGAAAATAAGGACCAAGAGAACAAACAAGGAGTCCTGTGGCACTTTTAAAACTAACAAATCTATTTATCTCATGAGCTTTCGTGAGCATAATTCCACTTCATCAGATTCATGAAATGGAAAATGTGGCATGTTAGTTGTGTACCCACACACATGTACACACAGAGGGGGGGGGGTGACCAGGTCAATCAAACCCTGTCACACCCAGAACTCAATGGGATGGCTGGAAAACAGAATGGGCTGGCATTGAGAAATTACAAGGACAAAAGATCTGCAGGATATTTTTTTTTAAAGCAGCTGAATATTGGGGGTGGGGGTGGTTGGCAAATCATGGGCCTTACCCTGGTATTACATCCAGGAAGCTCTATTGGTTTCGGTGGAATTGTTTCTGATTTACACCAGCATGAGTGAGAGGAGAATCTGTCCTTTTGGCTTTGATGGCATTGCTCCTGATTTGTATCACAGCCTGGGAGATGCCAATCGAGCGCGTAGTTTACTTTGTTGGTTTGTGTTGGATTGACAGAGGCAGGCAGAGAAATTTCCAAGCACAGTTCCTTGAATGTCTTTTCTTTGAGTTGCCAGTGTGTGGCAGCCCTATGGTCCACCCAGCCCCTTCCAGGTTTCCATGTCTTGGGCATCAATGCTCCCTCTTATCTCTCCATAACTTACCAGCATCAGTGGCCTGATTTAATTCCTTCTCTGAATCATTCTCTGATTCCTAGAATCCTCTCATTTTCATTCTCTATTTTTAATATTCCTGCCTGCTGGAAACTCTCACAGGGGTCCACACTACAGAGTTAAGGCATGTTGTCTTCAGGTGAATTGCCTCCTCTCCAATTAGCCTAGCTTCAGGGAGAGAGGCCATGCGGTGAAATAGCACTCCATCTGTACAGGGTGGTTGTGTTTGTTGGCAGCTGATGAACTGTGCTAACTTTTGCCCTCTCTCAGGCCAGCCAGCTACAGTTGAAAGGGGAGTCAGATGTCCAACTTATCTGTGATGGATTTGGCTGAAGGCTGTGAGCTCCCCCAGCTCCCCACCTGGACACTGTTACCTGCCTAAGTAGCTGGAAGGCAATTAACTGAGTAAGGAGCAACTGGGTCTAAGAAAAGGCTTAGGGGAGGTCTGTTGAAAAAAACTCCTGAGGAGAAAAGAAGTGCCTAAGGAGGGGAATCTTCTAAGGCACCCGAGCTAGGTGAAAACAGGTAGGTCTCGGAGAGATCTTCAGCAAAAGGGGAAGGATGGTAGAGCGCTCCCGACAGCAGACAGGCTTTCAGGGGAAAGAGCTGCTGCTGGGTCCCAGAAACTTGTTCTGAGAGAAGAGTCTTTAAACCCATGCGTTGATGCTACTTTCAGAAAGCTTTAGTAAAAGGGAGACTCTCTCTGGCAAGTAGAGTTTGGTTTCTCCTTGACTGGGCTGCCTAAGAGACTGTTTTTCATTGAAGGGGAAAATGAGGCAGAGCCACAATCAACTGCAAGGGGAAGATTGGGTGGTAGTGGCATCCTTTTATACACACAAATATGTGAAACTATTTGTATGTGGTTGGGACAACACTAGAGTACTAATTCAAATTAACTGTGCAGCCAAGCTGTAGGTCAACATTGCTATTGGAAATGGGCTCAACATCAACCCTTCATCCAAACACACTGATGTCTAGGGCTTATTGATCTGGGTCTGAATTTTGCATCTAGGTGCCATCTTTCATCAATATGGAAAGCAGCCTATTTGCTTTACCAGACTGCCCTTCTCCTTTTTCCCTGGAGAAAGAACAGATAGTAAAGTTAAAAGATGCGGCTGGTTTTTGTTGTTGTTGTTGTTTATGTTTTTTTTTGCCACGCATGCATCTGAAAGGTAAGGTTGCTCCTGTTGTAGTTCTGGTGTATTGCTCTCAATTGCAATTCAGCAGCTGTGACTAATACTGTCATTTTGATAGCCTGAAAATACATCTTATTCTTCCTCTTTGTTAACATCCCTTTGTCAACTGCCCTGTTATTTCCTGCTGGTCACTAGCAGAAGCAACTTAAAAAAATTGTAACTGGAAGGTTTTGGCAGCCTCCTGGAGGTTTTATTTAGGAGGAAGACTTTTCTGTCAATCCATGTGCTTGAGCCTGAGTCTCCTCTTATCGGTGTAAACGTACATCAGGAGTAACCCCACTATTTCAATTAAATTTGATTGCTACAACTCCCAGTGTGGGAGGGTGAGAAGAATCTGTTCCTTTCACACTAATGTGATGATTAAAATTTTTGCTTTCCGTGAAAAGGTTAATGCTAAAACATCTTTCAAAAGGTGTAGGAAACAATGTGGGCTTACAGGAGTGGATGGCTTAGCTCCGTTAGATTAGATTGTCAAATCCTTCATATTAGGTTGATAGTTCAAATGTAGCCAACTTCAAAGTTATCTGTTGGGGGTTTGTGTGAAATGAGGCTGATAATCTCAATAGGGTTAGGGTTTCAAGAAGAGCGGTGCCACCCATACCACACACATGACCAGAATGAGGGGGCTTTTTCAAGAGAGAGGTCAAGCATCAGATGGGGGCGTGTTGCTGGAACGCATCAGGCCCAGGGTGAATTGAGGTTCCTTGGCCATGTACAGTTACCTACACTGCTTCGGGTGTGTATAAACAGATGACTGCTATTTTGGCAGCACTAAAATCCCACAGATTCTTCTTCAGAAGGGTACGGGCCAGTCTCCAAGTGAAAACTTTGACTTGCAGGATGTGAACCCTTTCCCACCAGATCCTTGTGACAGTAAACAAATGGGCTGTCCTTGCTCTGGTCAGTGAATATGTTTTGCAGAATCCTTTGTGCTTATGAAAGCAATTGATGTCTGGCTTTCCACTCGTGGTCTGTTACCCGATGCAGCACATAAAGCAGATTTAAAAACACACTCGTGGAATGTAATACTGTTGTCTGGACACATGGAACTACCATTAGCCTTAATCGGAGCTACACATCTTCATCAGCCTGTAGCAGCCACGGCCAGGAAGGAGATTGGGAGGAGATGTAGCCAGAGAGTCAAGAGCAGGTTTCTGTTCCTGGTTGCACTGGTGATTTGCTGTTTGATTTTTGGCAAGCGCAGTTAGCTTCACTTTCAGTCTCTGTCAAAGGGAGGGGTGGTATTCGTTCATACATTGCTTTACACCAGGGAGAGATGTGCCAATGGGATTTTGGCTCTTCAGTGTCTAAATCCCTCTGGAAAATGAGATGTAGGCTCTTAGAGCAATTAGATGTTGAAGTACTATGTGTTGCAATGCATAAATACTTTTTTTTTTAAATCTGGGCCCTCCTCTTCACTACAAAACTTTGTGTTGAAATGTTGTGTTAGCTGCCATTATGCTGGCCATGTGTTTGCAGTCAGACAAGGGCAAGTGCTGTGTGGTGTCGTGTGCTAATTGTGGTTAAACCTTGGCTATAGGAGGGTTAAATGTGACGAGTCAACTGCACACTGAACATGACTGTTGTCTAGCTGCAGGCCAGTGAACCTGCTCCTTCCTTTAGAACTATAGATAAAATGCTCTTTCTCCCTGGATTTCCATTTCCTTATCTGTAAAATGGGGCTAATAACACCAGGGGCAGAGAAGAGACAAGGTAGGTTAGGTAATATCTTTTGTCGGACCAACTTTTGTTGGTGAGAGAGACAAGCTTTCAATCTCCACAATGTAATAACTTGCTGGTCATGGTTAAATGTAAGTAGCAACATTATATGCAATGTTATAAACATCATGACTGATGTGTGTTTACCAGATAGGTCTAAAAAATGGGGAAACCAGCTTTTCAAAGATGAAGGAGAAGCTGATGTCTCTAGCTAGGTGTCATCAAAGTTGATGAGCTATCATGTATTGAGTGGCCATTTTTTGGCAAGAAAAGGAAGCGGGAACAAACAGATCTGCATCTTAGCAAACATCATGAAACCACGTTCATTGTGAGATACCTTGTCTCCTCCTTACAGTGGGAATTAACTTTATGTAGGGTAACCCTAAGGAAAATGCATTTCAAAGGGGGATTGGATGATAAAATGGGGGGCAAAAACACACGAATCTATCACTCACCATCCATCTCTTGCTTTTTCACCTAGAAAGACAGAAGAAACCAGTCATTGAGACTCTTTCTCAAAGTCAACTTGACATTTGCTTTGCCCTCCTGCTGGAGCATGTGGTAAGAATTTTATCTTGACCCAAGCCTAGTTTGTTTTAGTGATAGGAAACACTTTGTTTATCTTGTAGCTATTTCTGACTTTAATGTCTTATACTCACTTAAAACCACTCTCCTTGTAGTTCAATAAACCTGTTTTATTCTTTAGGTAAAATTAATCCAGTGTTACAAATTGTTTTAGTAACTATACTTTAAATTGGCAGACTGTTGTAAATTGATCTCATTAGAGGGGCAATGGACCTATGATTCTGGGCTGTTTGGGAGAGAGCTAGATAGTGCAGAACACACATCGAGGGGAAGGGAAGAATTCAGGACTAGGAATTTGCTGGGGGTCACTCTCCAAATAGTAAGCAAGGAAGCAGAGTGTGGCTTTCCTGACAGCTGCTGGGTCAGAGATGGTGGAGCAGAGCTGTGGCTGCACACAGCCACTGTGGGTGTGACCTGCATGCTGACACTCTCTTTGAGTGAACAAAAGTACTAATGCATTGTACAGCACCTGAAGTTGAAGGGTAGGAGAGACAACACCGAATAGGTCTGGATTGCACCCCGGAGTGTCCTAATTTCTCATTATAATTAATGAACTGCACATCACTAGGAGACAGAGCAATTATGGTGTGAAGAGATTAAGGTCCCTGGCATCCTGTTTCTTTACTTATCCACAGTCTGAACAGCTGTAATCCAAACTGCTGTCCATGGCTAAGTGCTGCCAGGCTGAACTGTGCAGGGGGCTGAGAGGTGAATTGAGGACCTCTCTGGTCTAGTGGCTGGCAATGAGTAAATGATGATACCAGGTCCTGAGAAACAGCATTAGCTCAGTTTGTTGCCATTCCCTGGCAGGTGGATGACTCAGCAGTCCCCGTGTCCTCTCTTGCTCTGAGTGATGCTACGTTTGAATGGGTTCTAGGTCTAGAAGACATGGACGTGAACCACTGTACTATCCAAGATCTTAAATGGGCCTCAGCTTTGAAAATGCTTTGGTTGCTGGTAGCTTCCTTTGCTCACTCTTCCTGCTTCTCTCTTTCCTGCTGCAGGGGCTGCCCTAACCCAGCCAAGGCACTTGAAGACACGACTCTACTTTTCTGGCATTTTCTCTCTTCTTCCTGTCTTTGGTCCTCTGATCCTGTAGGTACATGTGAATTATCCCCTCCTAACCCAATTATTTTTACTTTGCCCTAGGCTGTACCGCATGGGGGTGGGGGTACAAAACCCAAGGCACACTAATATCAAGAAGGAAGAGTCGACTGATGGATCTGTTTTCCCTCCTGCTAGAATTCTTGACATTGTGGTTGTGTGTCTGAATGCTCTGTTCATGCAGGGAAAGACTTGCTCCTCCACTGAAGGCCTTATCTGAGGTCTGTGCATCACTTCAGTGGCTCCTGGGCCTCTTACACTCGGCTTAGGAGTTAATTTCACCTATGGGTTTATGGAGGGATGTATCAAGGTACATGCTTTCTTTAATAAACTCTTAACAGACTCCCTGCTCTACAGCACATCCAGCCTAACCACTTCTCTTCCTATGGAACAGCTCAGGGCTGTGGAAATAGTGCAAAAACTCCACATGGTTCTCATGAATATTCTCCTCAGAGTCAAGTAGAAAGGGCAGGGGTCATGACCTTTAATCCCAAGGATCCACAGCTAAATCAGGCTCCAGCTCCATACCTGTTACACCCTTGTTTAAGGCCCTGCCCTTCCATGCCCTGAGGGTGTGGGAGGGATAAAGGAGAGGTTAATGCTACCAGGATCCTCCCCTGACTTTCCCAGCAGCATTCTGCAGTGGCTTGGAGAAAATATGTCACAAGGAGCTAATGCCCTGGTAAACCCAGCAAGTCACAGCTGGGCAGAGACTTTTACAGACCTCTAGGTGGGAGAGGGAGGGAGGGTGCACACAGCTGGTGTAGGGACCTCCTCAGCCACTGTTTCCTTCCCTGCTATGCAAAGCCGGGCTCTTGGTAATGAGAGCTGATCCTGTGATACATGGTTACAAAGCTTATTAGAAGGTGACATTTCTCCACCTGACTCGTTTTACTCCAGGCCAAGGCAGAACAAAGGGGCGCACATCCCACAGGGGCTCCCAGCTCCTGTACTTTGCCCTCTTCCACAGAAGAGCTGCCCTAATTTTACTGGGCGAGGGTCCTCTGCAGCCCCTAAGGAGTGTAGGTTGGCTTTGACTCCTCTCCACTCTAGGAGTCATATGTGCGATGCTGTTAACTATATATTATAGTTAGAGATGATTACATTTAGATCCTGAAGAACTTTTTCACATTAAACAAATAACCAGCCTGTTTGTTCATCTGCTATCCTGTCCACCTATCATTAGGTTCTTTATATCCCCAAGGACCAAAGTCTATGTCTCAGCTATCCCTTTGCCTTGAGAATCATAGGAGTGGTGAGTGAGGTTCTGTGGCCTGCATTGTGCAAGAGGTCAGACTAGATGATCATGGTCCCATCTGACCTTAGAGTCTGTGAATCTGCCACGCACAAATACTTTTCCTTCCCTTCCTGACTCTGGTTTCAAAGCTGACTGTGAGCTGGTGTCAGACTGGGCTAGAGCTTCTCTGTAGATTAGCTAGGGATGAGACTGAACTCCGAGCTGGCTGTCAGGGCTGATCTCTGGTTTTGGCTTTCATTTGCAAGCCACTCGTATCACCCTCTTGGTTTAAGAGAGTGAAACCCTTCTGGGAAAAGCCTGTTATCCATGCTATGTTTATGCAACAGACGTAAGTACACGGCATCTGCCACTGACGTGCAGAAGGTTGCCAGTCTTATTTTCCCTGGGACCACGTGTCTTCATGTGTCAGTTAAGCTTAAATGAAACAGCTCTGTGATGGTTGTCTGGCCTCATACACTGGGAATAAATATTCACTTGGAAAAATAAGCATGCTGTGATATTCCAGCCTGCAGACTGCCCTCTCCTGGACTGAATATGTCAGACAGGCTTGTGTAGACTGAATCGAGGTTCAGACTAGGTGGGGCTGAACTAGGGGGTCTATGCTGAAGGCAATTGAACCCAAGTGAAAGATGCAATGGACTCTGAATGTGTAGTCTGGTTAGAGGTCTCTTATTAGCTTGACCCTGTGTGGAGAAGAGCACAGCACATACATGCACTAGAATAAGTATGTCTGATCATATGCACTTGTGTAAAGGGTGCAATTGGTCACAGCTCCTTAGTTCCTTTCAACCAAGGAAATTAGGCCAACAGTCTCTTCTAATCACGGGATTTGCAGAGCGTGGGATTTAAGAAGAAATACCCAGTGACAACATGAAAGTTGGCAGAACGTCCAATGCAGCCCCATTACATTAAATGAGTGACTTTGCAGCCTGGCTTCTCCTGATTGCCTCATAGTATGGCTAATGTGCTATTTAGGCACAGTGGAGTCTGCTGTCTCATTAAGAATTTTTGTGCAATCTGCCCTGCTGTATCCATTGTGATTTTTATGCGGGCCTGGGCTTCCCAGCCCACCCAGACACATTTACATTTTTATTAAGAAGGCTAAGATATGCTGCTCAAGCTTTTTCCTCTGACCTTCCTATCCCCCAGTGGGACCTTTTCAGTGCCTGGAAGAATCAGGGAGAATTCAATTACCGGTACTCCATTCACAGGGTGAAGGGAAGCAAGCTATAGTAGTTGTACAGAGGTCATTTTTTCACTTTGGCTATCAGGAAGAATGCCATTGAATACATGCTTTCGAGCACAAATGGAGATTTTGTTCTGATGTGTCACTTCTCCCCTTCCTTCCAGACCAATTAATATTGTATATATTCTATTTTATCTATCCTTTAAATAAAATTACCAGCATGTAAGAGTTCTAAAATTCTCATTACAAAGCACTCAAAGTAAAGTCCCAGCCAGTACCCTTCTCATAGGAATCAAACATGTAATGATTGAGCGTGGTCCTATTCAATGCGTATATAAGGCTGGCACACTGTATGGCTTGTCAGCAGAGGTGATCTAACCTGGTATCTTTGGATCTCAGTACACAATCCTCTACTCTCTCTTAGCTTGTGCTCCACCAGACTCCTCAATCTCTAGTTGATCTAGCCACCACTAGAGGGGGAGAAAGCACCACCCCAAGCAGGCATGGTTTACAAACAATTTAAATTGTTCATCTGCACAGGACCCAACTGTGCTAGGTAATGAACAAAAGGGGAGTCCCTGCCCCAAACAGCTTACAATCGAAGCACACACAAGAGAGCACAGGTGGATACAGATGGGAGAAGCACAAGGAGACAGCGTTGGTCAGCATAACAGACAGTTGTCTTTGGGTGCTGCAGCAGAATATGCAAGCAGTCAGTTTGGAAAGAGACAGCTTAAAGAAAGATGGGGAGAGATTTTGGCCTTGCTGCATTAGAGAGCAGCCTGTTTTCTCTCTCTCATTCTCTTTTGGTTCTTGTGTGTTGTTCTAAATTCTCAGAAAGAAAATAGTGTTACTCAGCAGCCTTCCAGCAAGGATACTTCTGTTTTTATCTAATGTCTCTGTACATGCTGTGAACATAACAGTACATAGACTACCTGTTTTGGTTGGATGGATTCCTGGAGTTTTCATCACACGACAATCTTTAATTAAAGATTTATCTTTAATTCCTGGAGACTCCGGGACAACCCAGGAGGCTTGGCAACCCTTATAATACATAATGTACATCAGCTGCTTCTCTGTCCTGGCGACACTGTGTCTATATGTTGCTTTCTTGTCTCCATTCTCTTCTCCTTTCTTTTTATGGTGCTTCTGCCTTTTCCCCTTTGCTTTGTATTTTCTCTGTCACCCGACTTCCCCACCACTGTCCACTCCTGTAGGGAAGATATTGGTGCTGTATCCTCCCGATCCAGAGTGGGATGGGACTGGGAAGGACTTTCTAATCTCTCAGCCAAGAGTGGGTTTTTGTTTTGTTCTTTTAAAAACTTCACTTTAAAACTAAACTTTGTGCAATGGTGGAGAGGTGGCAGCCTCCCATGAAAGAAAGAAAAACACTTCCTTGCCAACTGAGGGAGACAGTGAGGCTATCTATTTCTCCTGGAAACTCTCCCTGCTCTGCGAATTCCTGAGAGTTTCTCTTAGCACAGAAAAGGCCGAAACTGTATGGGTCTTAGCAGTTCCTTCTCCAACACAACAGGAAGCTATGTAGCTGTCGAGGAACACGTATTCTGTGGATGCTCTATGGGACTGGGTTAGTGAGAAAATCCCTGAATAGTTATATTGTGTTATTGGGTTTCCCGCGTGAATGTACCTTAACATTGGAAAACCCAGCAGGAAAACAGCACAATGGTTCCAGATAGGCATCTTCCCAGCAAGCATGTGGGGTGGGGCCCATAAATTACTAAACAATGGCTGAACTACTGGAGTGAAGTTGCTGTTTCTAGGCTCTAGTGCGAAGGTTCACAGCTGCTTCACCAAGGCTGGGAGCCTAGAAACTAACAGGCTATAAACATTTAAAACCTGACTTGATTCCATGTAGCGGGTGAGCAGAAGACTGAACAGAGTTAAACCCCTGACTTTGTGAGGCAGAGAGGGTGAATTAGTTTGTGAGTTAAGGGGAGAGTTTATTCCGCTCAGACCTTAGCAATTTTGAGGGGAAGTCTGTGGGAAGCTGAGACCTAGCAGGATCTTCATGTAGAAGATGGCTAGACACTCGGCAAGCTAGATGCATGTATAGTCTGTTTATTGTATTAAGAACTTTTTCGCTGAAATGCTTTGGTCCTATATAAATAATTTTGCTTTAAGAGGCTGGTCTCTCAGTATCACTGGTTGGAACTTGTGAAGGGAAAAGACCTGCAGGAACTAATCCTGAACTGGTTAGTGTCAGGGGTCTGCAGCCCAGTCTGAGTGAGGAGAATCACATGATTCCATGCTGAGAGATGGCTTGAGACCTGTAGGCGTGCTCGGAGAGACCAGGAGAGATCAGTAGTGCCCTTACCTCAGTAAGTCTGACGTCCCCTGTTCACCCTTCTGCCCTGAGCCAGTTTGTGTGGTGACTCAGTCTGCCCCCAATGTTGCCAACGCTTGTGCTATTTGGTGGTTTCCATAAAGCACCAGCTCCTGGAGTCATTAGACTCTCAGCATTCATTTTAAAATAAGTAATTTTCTAGCCCTCATGGGTGTAGAAACCTAGTGGCTCAAAGAAGGCCAGATTCCAGATAAAAAGTGTTCCCCCATTCATTATTTTTAAAAAGCTCATGATTTTGGTGGGCCTGACACATGACTTTTGAATGCTTGGCGTTGCTAATACTGCCACACTCTCCTGCATTTTCAGTGCAGTGAAGTGGCAGTCTTCATTTGCTGCCCTGAACTGTTATGTGGAGTTACTGTGAGCCACTAAAGAGATGAAATATGTCACCCCACCCCAGAGGTAGCTGCATTTTAGTAGTTGAAGAAATCTTTCCTGTGTGTAATGGACATTCAGCTCTATTGCACGCTCTCAAGTTCCTGCTTAGCATAGTGCCTGCATATCTCTCCAAGCCCCCAGCTGGAATAATTTCTGTCACAGTGAGCACGGTTTACAGTCCCTACCCCACTTGCCAGATAAGATCATCTCTTGAAATTTATACATGGGGGTCTTTGGTGCATTGGTACTACAAATCTCAACTCACCCAAACTCTGTGGCATCCTTTTCGGATAAGCAGTGCTACAAACATTCTATTTCGACTTTGTTTGATTTCCCAGCAGCAGCCATCCCCAGCTGCCCCAAATCACATCAAAGCCCTCGGCAGCAACAACAAAAAAGTCACCATTCTACAGCATGGAAATAAAATTCCCTGGAGATTTTTAGAGCATGCTTTATTGTACAATTGATACCAATTCTACTGCCTTTTAAAACTCGAATGTGAAGGAACAGCGTGTTCCCCATGGATTAGGGAGCAGCCTTTTGAAGCCATGTGGTGGAAGAGACTGACTTCTGTAGGGTTTACAAACAGGGTCAGAACCACAGCTGTTTCATAGACAAGATTTTCCTTACTCTCTCTTCGACAAATGATTTTTCAAGCCACTGGTGCCAGAAGATACAAACACCCCCATAAATAAAGCAGCTCATTAAGTAGAAAAATTAACAGCACATTCAAGTGGCCCCTTTCTGTGTCTCTAAATGGTTTTCACATCAGGCCCGAGTCCTGTTGTCTATCTGCTTCAGCGGAAAATATTTTTGACTGCGTCTTGGGCTCCTGTTCTTGCGGCGGCGGGGCTGCTCTCTCTTTTTATCTTACGATTTCATGCCATTTTCATCATTCACTGTAGTATCTTAACTATCTTTGTTTCTCTCACTGGTGGCTTCTCCGTGCCCTCCCTCTCATCCCCGGTGTGTGCCATTCAGTTCTGACAGCTGTCTCCCCTCATGAGGTTTCAGAACTCCAGTTCCAGCCCAAACCGCAAGGTCTACACTGCAGTTTCTAGCCTCAAAGTCCAAGCTCTGTGAGCATGAATCAATTGACGTAAACTCAGGGACTCAGTGCTGGAGTGTTCCAAAGGGGTTTCTCGCTGCAGTGTAAATGTTCCTGAGGTGTGCGGGCAGCGGTTCCCGAGCTTTTTACCTTGAGGCCACCTGCGTTTGGTACTGTGGTCCACTATTAACACTTCTGAAAAATGATTAATTATAATGATTACATACATAGATTATAACACCATAAACAATGTACATGTTTCCTTTTCATTTTACTGTAGTCATTTGTCATGGTAGACATCCCTAGCAACACAAAGAAATACTGCACTAGCTTTGAAAGCCAACAGTTTTTGTAAAACTGAGCAAAATGTGGTATTCAAACCAGGGAAACACAATTTTGCATAAAAATGAACAATAAGCAACATAATAATGGTAAAAATGTTGTTAAAAATCACATTATTGTTTATTTTAAAACAAAATAATTGTCCCACTATGCCACTATGTTGTGTTTGCAATTTTTTAGTGTAAAATCTGAATTTCTGTTCTGAGCTGGTAAAGACCTGCCCTCTCTACTTATTAGAAAAAAAATAAAATATTGTAAATAAATATATAAAATAAGTTATATTAAACACACTGAAGCAACAGATACCCATCCAGTCCAGTGAAAGAGAATCCAAACTTCAAGTATGTGTCATCAACGGTTTCTTACCCCTTTCGTTTCTTTGGCTGGCTCATTTTCAGTAGCTGTAGATTGCTTTGGACTTTCCTTATCTTCTGCACCAACCCCCCTTCCTTCTTGTTTTTGATACTGATCCATGTCAAATTGAGATACTGCTTTGCTGTTTTTCACAGTTGTAAATGGTGACCTGTGTGTACGTTGCTAGGTTACCTTCCAGTGAAACACACCGTAGTATTTGCGAAAATTAAATGACATATTGCAGCTTGTTTGTTTTTTAAAAATTTTTCTATACTCTGTCCAATATATACAGGTCAAAATATTACATAGATACAGCTATTACTTAGATTACATGAGTCATGTGGAGTTAAAAATGTACTAAGATCTTGACTGGAGCATGCAGGTGCATCAACAAACCACCCAGGACTGTGTTGTGGGCTGTAGGCAGGGAACCCCTGCATTAGGGAACATACAGTCGCTCCCTGCAGGAGGGTGCTGACTTGTGGGTGCGCACACCCTGCTGTGCTGGACCTCTCAACAGCTTTAATGGTAAATTTAAATGAAAGGCATCTTTAGGCTCCTTAGTCTAAGGGTTAGTTTACATTGAACACTTGCAGTGGCCCAGCTGTATCGGCACGGAATGCTTGTGCAGCTGTGTTATGGTGACGGGAGAGTGCCTCTGCCGACAGAATAAAACCACCTTAACGAGCAGCAACGGTCTGGAGGGGGTGTGTCTCCCATCGACATGATGTAACTGCACTAACACCTGTGCTGGCAAAACTTATATTGCTCCGGGGCTGTGTTTTCCACACCTGCGAGACAAAAGATTTCCAGCATAAGTGTTAGCGTAGACACGGCCTAAGGATATAGCTACGCTATACCGGGATGCGGGGACGTAATGCCTCAAGCAACGCCGCAGAAACAGATGCGTGAGCCGCAGTGGGGCCTTCCTCCAATAGTTCCAATTTAATTACACGGAAGTGAATTGTACCCGTATAACTTTCTCATGGAGACAAGGCCTCAGTTTGGACAATGAAAATGTTAGTCCCTTCCACTTTTGGCTACCAATAAGGTAGAACCAACCCTTACTTCCCCGCACCTCCTGATGAGGACACTTGGGAACTCAGGGACTGTTTTGATCCAAATCTTTATCCAAGCATCATGGATGAACTAAGCTTTTCTTTGTGCTCAGTTTCTATTAACATTCATGTGCTCAGTGCTGTGGGGGCTTGGGAGTCGCGAGCACAAACTCCATGGGAGTATTTCTAGCTCTCTGAAAACCATGACCTGTTTTTAAAAACACATTTCCATTAATATCAGTTTTATAAAAACTTTCTGTATTTCTCTCAAATGCAACATTTGGAGCTAATCTGCCTGACAGAGTTTGTGTGCTGACTCTAAGTGTACCTAAATGGATGGAGAAATGAGACAAATCATCTGTCTCTGGTACCTTTCATCTCTGAATACTGGTCTGGTGCATTTTACTTCCGCTTCCTTAACATCCTGCTTTCCTGAGACACAACCCACCTCACCTACGTTTACTTTTGTCCAGCATGCTGGGCTCTTCATTACTGGCCTCAAGAATACAGAGGCCTGCAGCAAAGATTACGAGACTTGGTCATTTTAGTTTCTGGTTTTGCCATCCTGTCCCTCATTTTGGGTCCTCGTTGTTACTCATTCGGAAGGGCAGCATTGCAACATGGAGCCCTGGCAGTCGGAGGGAGGAGACGTTTCTTGACGGGGCTGTGTCACTTTGGCTCTGTCAGGAGTGAGCACCAATGTGCGGAGCTGACGTTGCAGAACGGAAAAGCAGAGAATCCATGCATGGCGGAGGAAGATGTGGGGGGATGAGAAGAGGAGGAATGGAGAAATGGGGAGGAGAGAGAAAGTTGGCAAAGGTACAACAAAATGGACATGGCAGAGGGAAGAGAGAAAACAGAAAAGGAAGGTGGAGGGAAAAGAACAGACAATGGGAAGAAATGAGCGCACAAAAAGATGGGAAGGGGGTTGCAAGTTGGTACAAATGAACAGGAGAAAGCAAGAGCAAAAGGTGTGATTTTTTTTTTTGTTATATCAGCACTTTATGTGAAGAATGTTTTGCTCCCTCTCACCAGAGTCAAAAGAGCAGGTCACCCCATCCCTTTCCTTGCATCATTCCTATCTCTCTGTCCTTGGGCGTGACCTCCCCATCTGTAATGTCACCTCATTTGTCTGCTGGGTGGTCTACCTCTTCCCACAGCCCAGTCTGCAGAGATGGGCTAATGGAATGAGTACCAGGCCCTACTCCCTAGGCACCTTGGTGTAGGAGAGCTGCTTCCTGAATGATTGAGCCCCACTGAAACCTATGCAGAGGCCTCTCTTGAACCATCTCTTGGGGAGGAGGCAAAAAGACAGGAGAGCGCAAGTGGGACAATGGGGTCTGGAGGACAGCAGTATAGTGAAAGAGAAGAAACCAGAGAATTATCGTGGACTAAGAGAACAGGGGAGAGGGAGATGCCTGGCAAGTCTATTGAAAAGACATAGGACAAAATGGCAGACTTACTTTAGTAAGGTAAGGGAGAGACCAAAGACACACAGCTGGTACTGCTGAAGAAAATGGCAAAGTTCCTATTGATTTCTAATTTTAATGGAGCCAGGATTTTACTCCCAGATGAAGAGACTGCACGTCTCTGAATGGGGAATAAATCAATAAGTGGGAGACAATGAAAGAGGGAAATGGAAGAAAATAAAAAAGGAGAAAGGGGTGAGAGAAGATAAAATCAAAGCACGCAGAGGTCCTGGTGCTGATGTGGGGGAGTTTTATTTATTCTTGTCCCTGCATTTCATTGTGTTTCCCTGGCAGGCCCTCCCAGCTCTGTGCATCCTGCAGAATGAGAACGGAAGAGGGCTGCTGCTGTAGGGATTTGAGCTTGCCTTGTCCCAGTGTTGTTCCGAGCTTTTGCAATGACTCCTGCTGCAACAGCTGATCTTGTGTCAAGACTTGGCCCGAAGGGGATTCAAAGTAGGCAGCAGGGGCAGGGATGAATGGGGCTGGTTTGTGTCCACAAGCAGCCAAGGGTGACAGGATGCTCATTGACTTCAATGGGGTAACTCACCTGCTTAAAGTCAACTCACTCGCTGGTGGATTCTCTGCACCTTAAAGTCTTTAAATCATGATTTGTGGACTTTAAATAACTCCCTCATAGGTTAGAGGCTTATTGCAGGAGGGATGGGTGAGGTTCTGTGGAGGTGCAGGAGGTCAGACTAGATGATCATATTGGTCCCTTCTGACCTACGGGTCTCTGTGCTTGGCTGGATCAATTCCAGAACACACAGCACCCTGCAGGATTGAGCTCCCTGACTCTACGAGCACCAGCAGTTAGTAGCTAGGTACTTGTTCTGGCAAAGTATGGTGGGCTGGATTTGCCAACACTTTGCACCTGGGGCAGTCCTATACACCTACGTGAAGAGGACATCAAACGCAGCCTGATCAGAGTGGTGACGTCTCACCCCAGCTCAATAATGGACGTGGATTTTGTCTGTTCAGCTCAAGATAATGAATGACTGATTTCCAGAGGATCAAGGACCCACTTTTCCTGTGAATGCTGTGATGATTTTGCCTTTTAAATTATTGTGCCATGTTATTGTATCATTTCCTTTCCCTGTGCCAAATTAGGGCCATTTTTTCAGCAAAACTTTCTCCAAAAATGTTGCCATTTCATTTTAGGTAAAAGTTTGCTTTCCATTTAATTATACACTTGCTTGCACAGTTGGGCTGGAAGGGACCTTGAGGCCACCTAATTCAGGCCTTTGCCGTTTCCCCCCACCCCAAGCTGAGGTAGGGTTTAGACCACACTATGGAAAACATGAATTTTTCTCATTTTGTTGCAAAATCCACTTTGTTTAAAAGTGAGCCTTTTTTGTTTAAAACATCACACATTTTCAAGCAAAGTGTTATACTTTTTGGCCAAAACTGGGTCACTTTTCACTAAGCATGGATCTTTTTTGAGTTATGGCTTCATCAGTGAAACAAGGCCTTTTCCAGTGTTTTAGGAAAATGCTAAAACACTCCTGTGTTGAGCCTTTTCTGTTTTACTGTGGAAACCATGCGCAGCTTTGACATATTCAGCTTCTGTTGGTTGCCAAAGACAACAGTTCTGGCTTCCCCTTTGCAGTCTTCCCAAGTCCCTTGTGTGCAGAATGGCAGAGATGACAACCCGTGTGGGATCATTCTACCCTGTACCCTAAAACGTGTCCATGGTGTGAGGTGTTGAGGGGGTTTTGCTAGCCCATTGATTGACAACAATCCCATTCTCTATTGAAAGTCCAAGTGCTAAATTGCTTTATTGAGTTTAGTTGAGAAGTTTGCCTTCCTGAGCTGTATATTCCAAATCTTGTCAGTTTTCCCTATGAATCGCAATCTCAAATGTATTTGTAACTGTTTGGTTTTCCTTTTATATGTAAGCTCATCGTGAGTGACACATTAAAAGATCAGTGGCTCCAGGAGCTGAACAAGCAATTTAACATACACAGAATTTATATGCCCATGAAAAGCAATCCTTTGAATGGGGCTGGAAGCTTAGCATGATGGCTAATTCTGATGTGCCATCCGTTTCAGATCCTTCAGGGTGGCTATTCTGTTCACACTCTGTTATTCTGGCAAAATACAGTAGAAAGTCCAATTACTCATTTAAAAGGAGTGAAGCAGCTCTTTATTCCTGCTCTCCACAGAAGTGGTGAGAGTCGCATGTGAGGCTGATAGTAGGAGAAGCGCTAAGACATGGATACCTATCTGAAATGTCAGAATCAGTTTCATTCCCCCATAGAACAGGCCTTTCCCCTTAGCTTGTAGAGGTCAGGGGATTTTAGTACTGCTGTAAGGGAGCAATCAGTCATCCAGGTTACTGTAGTAACTCCCTGTAGTGAGCTCCCCTCACCAGCACCCCAGTGCGGACCTGCAGAATTCTCTGCTACTGCACTCGGGGATACCCACTCTGTTTCGTTCATGGACATCAACCCTCAGCTGCTGGCTCTCCTGCACCAGTTTCGGCTCAATAAACAGGTGTGTCAATGCTCCCCAGTCCTGACCTGCAGCACCGGATAGCCATGCCAGTCCAGGACCTCTGCTGAGGAGAGTTTGCAGAGCGAGCCCCTTTATGCATGAGGATTTTGGTGTTGGCATTAAGAAAACCATCAGCTATTCCTAGGTGGAGATCAACAAACTACTGTCAATTGTGATTTAAGCCAAGCTTGAGCCCAGGTCTCTGGCAGCAAAGATGGCTCGGGACTGGAGTACTGAGGAGCGTGTCAAGTAGGGCACAGCTGTGTGGGAGAAGTCAGTGATGCTTGTCTACACAGAGAGTTCTGAGCTGGTGCCTTTCATGAGTGCAAAATTCAAAGCTTTCCAATCTGTAGGAAGGCAAAAAATGGAGTTTTGAAGCAGTCCGTTATGGAAGAACTTCTCTGCCAGAAGTGTTAGTACATGCCTGTTGGCCACCTCCACCCATGTTCATTGTTCTGTTCACTTTTCCCGTCATGCCCATTCAGCTGGAATCATATTCCTCTTTGTCTGGACACACAAGTGAGGCTTCTGCGCTTCCTTCTGGCTGAATGTAGCTGCTTTCTGGGCTCCTACAAGCTGTGTGTTTTAAGTCTCCAAGGATGCAGGCGTAAAACAATCACCTCCACACCAATCATTGTAAAGAGCGAGTCACAGGGCACACCATGCTAACCTGGGGAACTCTTGAAGGTATCGAATCAAGACTGCTCCTCGCCTCCCAGATGGGGAAAGGGGGCAAGAAGCCAGTCAGGGAATGTCTGTACTGCAGTAAAAAACCTGCGGCCATGAGTCTCAGAGCCTGGGTGAGGTGATGGTACTCAGGGGTACTGAGTACTGGCACCTTTTTTTCACAGCGATGCGGCCCTGGCACCCCAGCTCCCTGGCTGAGTACTGGCAACTTCTTGTTTTTTAATTAAAAAAGCATTGCTGTGGGCTATAAAATTGCCATGCAGAGGGGTGGACTCAGTTGGGAGCCTAGGTTCTGAGACTCTTCTGCCTCCTGGGGGTTTCAGAGCCTGGGCTCTAGCCTGAATCTGACCATCTACACTGAAATTTTATAGATCTGCAGCCTGAGTGCTGTGGACCCGAGTCAGCTGAGCTGGGCTAGCCGTGGCCATCCTAGGGGTCTTTTATCATGGTGTAGATGTATCCTCCATGTTCTAGAAAGGGTTCTAATAGAACCAAAGAAATGTAGGGATGGATGGGACCTTTAGCGGTTACCTAGTTGATCGCTCTGTGGTGAGGCAGTACCAACTAGATCAGTGGTTTTCAAATTATGGGTCGGGACCTAGTACTGGGTCGCAGACTCTCGGGTACAGAGCTGTGGTGCCTCCTGGTGCCGCTGCTGAGAGACTGGAATGCATTGCTCAAAGATGTAGTTATTGGGTCATGGGCATAAATGGATTTTTTTCCAACTGGGTCCCAGGGAAAAAAGTTTGAAAACCACTGGTCTAGACCATCCCTGACAGGTTTCTCCAGCCTGTTCTGAAAAATCTCCACTGTATATATTATTACTGCACCCTCCCTAGGGCTCTCTGGGCCCTTCCGTGGGCAAAGCCTTACATGGAGGTCAGATTAGAACTCTTCCTTATGATGTACAGAAAATATTCCTTCCTGCCAAGATCGCTTCTCTTCCAAATTGGTCTGGACGGAAGCCAGCTCACACCGCTTAAGGCTCCTTCCTGCTTCCTCGAGGAGTTTGCTTGCTGTCATTAGAAATCTCGCCGCAAATCTGACTACTTCTTTGTCTCCAAGATGTCCCTTAGCAGCATTTACTGTATATTTTTACAGTCAGTTCTGGAAAGTGAATTCCCTCCGAGAATATTAATGCAAATCAGCTTTGCTTAGGCTCAGTGAGCTTGGGTGGCTGATGGCTGACAGCTGCAGCAAAGGGCGGGATGCAATGTATCCATCCCAGCTGTAACGAGGGGTTGAGCTGCATTGCTGAACTAGAAATTGCACTGCCATCGGTTTAGCAATTCTGGCTCCATTGCCCATGGGTGCTACAGTCACGTGGAGCTCTGCTCCTAAAGATTCAGACGGGTCTGAGCATTGGGAAGCAGCAGAAAGAGACATAAATTAGGGGAATTTGAATGCATGAACCCTAATTAAAAAGAAAAAAGTCCTACTGTTTCTCACACTCCACTCATCAGGGGCTGAGAACTGTAACCTTATATTGAAGGAAAACCAGGGCCCAATCTTTGAGCCATTTGAAAACCAGAACCAACTATTAATTTGGCATGAGCTCATCTCTTCTTTGCCTGCTTTCTCAGTAGAAAGGGAATTTAAAGGGAAACTGGCAAGAAGTGGCTCCAAAGACGTTAAAGACATGGAGGCAGCTGTTGAGGCAGGACAGCTGGGCTGATTGTTCAAGGCCTTCTCGTACGAACCTCTTGGAAGATTAAACGTTTCTCTTGTTCCTTGTGGCTCTGCCCTGAGATTGTCCTTGCTCTCCTGGCCCTGCTATGAGTCTGCCTGCCTGTCATTGTGTTGATTTAGTGTTTCTTGTCATCCAGCAGCATCGGAAGTAACAGCAGCAGCCTGTTGCCCTGGTGGATATATGGCAGGAGCCTGTGAAGGGCAGGAGAAAATAGTGAGTTGAATGCACAGAGAGATAAGGAGGACCGGGAATGGGAGGGGTTCTTTTGGGTAAAAACTCACAGCTGGATCTTTCTGTTCAGTGGTGAGTGAATCCCCAGAATGGCTCAATTAAGGTAATCCTCCAAATATCCAAATGCTTGCTTGCAACTTACCAAACCCAGCCAGGAATCTTTAAAGCCTTGAAATGGGGCTGCATGTGTTGCCGAGTGAAATTCAGTAGGTTTGGTTCTCAGGGATCTGATGTTATTTGATGTGGCTTTGCAGCCCCAACCTGTGCTTGGCATTTCAAGGTCGAATGGGGAAAAAATAAATAAAAAAAGCTTGGTTAAACCCACTGAGTGTTTCCTGTTTTGGATTTGGAAACATCTGATGCCAACAAGCCTCATGGGATTTCCACCTAGAATGAAACATGACTCAGGTCCGAACCAGTCTTGTCTCAGAGACAGCCCCACTTGTATTCAAACTGGCTTTCCCACCTTTAATTCAGGTTCATCCTCTGGGACTGGAAGTGGTGTTGGTCAAACTGGGCCTCAGGACAAAATGGACAAAGCAGTTGTTTTCTTACATTGGGTCAGCAGCTTGTGCATTGTATGTTATGAATTGGCCTACACTGTGAGTGCTTCTCCGTTGTTCCTAGTCTAATGAGCATTCTGATGTTGAAGACAGTATCTATTTGACCATGCCAGATTCTCACCCGTGTTGTCTTCTCTGGCAACGACCGTGCTGGATTGTGCTGACACCTCCTGACTGTCTCATGTTCCTCAGAGGAATTGGCCAAGGTCTCCACTGCAGGTGTAGGGAACAGTCTAAGAACCACAATGCCTAGCCCTCCTGGAGCCCAGATGTTTTATCTGACAGCTGTTTAGAGGCACTCTGACAAATGGCTGGAATTCACCCTGTGTTTGCAGTTCTCTAGCTGCATGGCAGAATTTCTCACCTTCTCAGTTCCTCTCTGGAGAGATGATAAATGCCTCAAGAACAGTAGGAACGAAGTTTTCTGTTGCCTGGGTGTGCGAGGAAGTTTCTTTTGAGGAGCCGCTCAGTCCATCCACCCAAAGTCCTTTGGGATCCATCTTCTGGGGAGTATCAATAAAGCAGGTTATGGAAGCCAAAGATCATTGCTCTGAATCCTGGTCACCGGGAGTTTTGCAACTGACTTTGTTGAGTCTCCCTGAAATCTCATTTCTTTGTTCCTAAAGGAGAAGGAAAGAGTCCCTCTCAGATATTGTATCAGATCCCCACTCTCAGCAGAGATTGAAGGAGACCAATTCCTTGAGGTTTATCTCTGCAGCCCTAGAGAGGGCATTCAATACAAATGTTGTATCTGTTGAAAGTCCCCCCCCTCCCAGTTCTGGTATAATTTCCCAAGAAAGGAGATCTCTCTATATTTCATCTCTCTATTACAGAGTGAGAGATTTCCTGTAGGAAGAGTCCTCATCACAGGGCAGAGCCTTGTCACTTCATCTGCGCAGAGATGTGTGTCTGCTATTGCACTATTGTTCATGCCCACTGCTGCATAGCTCAGAGTCCCAGCGGGGTTAGCAATGTGCTAAATACGTTCTCAAAACTTGAAATCAGCCTTCCCCGAATTTGCAGCGTTAAAGACTGTCGAAATATCCCTGTTGGAAAGTGTGGTTTCATGGAAAGCAAAACTTTCTGTGGGAAAATGTTGAGTTCGGTGCCTTTGTTTCACTTTCTAGTCTGGTGAAATGTCTTTTGAAAACAAGCATTTCATTTGGATGTGTCAGAATATTTCAAATGCAAAAACCAATCCCTTTAAACATTACTGGTCCAAAGCTTTTCAGAATTGGGTTGTTTTGGATTTTTAAACACAATTTCAACTTTTTGTTGCAATTTGGAACAGAAAGTAACTTCTCAGGAAATGTTGGCATTTCACAATTACTTTCTGTTCCAGACTGTGACAAAGTTGAAATTGTATCAAACAAACAAACAAACAAAAAAACCCCAAACCAAACCACGAACATTTCATTTTTTAGCAAGTCTCTGCTCAGTTGTAGAACCATGGAAATGAAACAAACAAGGAGTTCTGACGTAGTGGGATTTTCTCCCGCAAAAGCTCATGGATTAATGTGTGTCTTTAGAAGTGCCACAGGGCTCTTTGTCTGTTTTGCTGAACTAGACTAACATGGCTTCCCCTTTGGAACATGGAAATGAAAGATCTCTTAGTTTACACATTCTTTGTACAGTCCTGTTAGAACTGATTCACCTGATGGTGCTTTTACTCTTTCCCCACTAGTGTGAAGAAATTTAGAAGCCACAACAAAATTGCTTATTTTTTTTTCAAGATGCATAAAGTACAGCCCACTTCTCTTCACCCAGCCTCAATGTTCTGTCTTCACCGAAGTCCCCGTGATGCCCTGTGTTGATGACATTGGTGTCTGACTTCCCAGGAACAGAGTGTTTGCCACTGACAATAAGGCACATCTAATTTTACCAGTAGTCTGTATCCTATTTTTAAAAAAAAATCCTCTTGAGCCAAATAACTAAGACTCTGCATTTCCTTTTCCCCAAGACGAACAGCAGCCCACCTTCTGACTGACAGAATGCTAACATTTTAAAGGTTACAGCTCTGAATTTATGCATTCAGATGGCAGGAGATGTAAGATCTGGAATAGCACAGACATTCAGGAGCAGATCAATGCACAGGGCAGCTCTGTCTGCAGTCCAAAATTTGACCGAAAGGTACTTGGGTACAATCACTCTATCACTGAATGGTCTCTGGTGACTTCAGTGGTGCACTGTACGGAAGTTGCTTTATTGGAATATAAAGTTTCTCAGGAAAGGAGGTCCGAGATGTACAGGGATCCCCCTTCCTGGCAAATTCTGCTACATCTGTGGGGGAGCTTTCCCAGTGCCTTAAGTAAACTGTGACAATCTGATACTAGAGCTGAAGGTTCTGGAAAAGAAGTCTGTTTCTAGCAATGCTGGTGCCACAAACAATTAAGAGAGAACCTGGCCTCCCTCAGGACAAATAGGGATTGTTATAAAATGGGCATCACAGGGTTAACTGGTTTATGCAGTCTCTGAAGAGCTGGAACCATGCTCCAGCCTCTCCCATTCTGTTCGTCAGGAGTCCTCTGCATGCACCCCACATATTGTTCACTTGTGTATTTGAATAAAGCACCCAGTTCCCAGGACGTGGTCATGCGAACACAGTGTTCTGTAACACTGAGTGGTCCCTTCACATTAGGTATAAATTGCTCATTTCAGCTGCAAGTCCATGGACTTCATTCAGCTCCCTTCTGTTAGCTACTAGGAAAAAAAGCCTGACAGCAAAATCGCATGGCAGGTAGCTTCAGTTACTGTGGGACCACAGAATATCATTTTCCCCAACCAATTGGGGACAGCAGTCTTCACAACTACAAAGTATAGTAAAGTGCTGTCTGGTACAGAGTTAAATGTACAATCTGCTACCTCCTGACCCAGTAACTGGGGTCCCCAGAGTTCATGGCTTCTCTGTGTAACTCAACCCAGGGGCTATGTCTAAACTAGAAAAGTTTAAGCCGACTTTTGTTAAGTCGACTTAATAAGGTCGACTCTGGCGCTAATCCCCGTCCACACTGGCTTAAGTCGACCTAATAAAACGAGGTGTTATTAAGTCAACTAAACTTTTCCTTAAGTCTCCTTAAGGAAAGTCCAGTGTGAATCTACCATTTTGATTATGAGGCACAAGATAATCCTGTAGGAGACCCCAAACAACAACTCAAAGTTGAATTCTTTAACCAGGTGCTAGATTGTGCAATACAGTCAGTTGAAGAACGGTTCGTGCAGCTCAAGGAACACAGCAGTATATTTGGGATGTTGTATGATATTCCAAAACTCCTCACTATACCTGAAGAAGACCTACACCAGCAATGCAGGGCACTAGAGACAGTGTTGACACATGATGACATGCGTGATATTGATGCGAGTGATTTGGGTGATGAACCGAAAGCCCTTTCAAGATACATTTCAGCAGGATAAATTCCAAAGGCTGTTCTGGAATATATGTGCACAAATAAGATGACCACCCTCTTTCCAAATGCTTTTGTTGCTCTGCGCATACTTCTAACACTTCCTGTAACAGTTGCCAGTGGAGAACGCAGCTTCTCCAAGCTGAAATTAATAAAAACACATCTATGCTCCACAATGACACAGGAGAGGCTGGTCGGCCTTGCAACCATCTCAATAGAGCATGAGCTGGCCCAGACTGTGGATCTTCAGGAAGCAGTTCAAATCTTTGCAACCAAGGAGGCACGGAAAGCACCACTTTGATTATTCAAACAGATAAAAATGCCAGTGTTTACTATGCAGACCAGAAAAGTTACATTTGCTGATCAGGCATTTGAAACTTAACATTTTTGAACAAGGCATTTAAAGTTGTTAGTTCTCCTTTATTGGGGTAGGTAGCAGAGCAGTACCATGAGAGGAGTAGAACAGGAAGAAGGCAGAATTGAGACCTTTCAAAGCTTTGGCCCAAGTGAGGGAACTGGGGGGGCATCATTTGAGCTCCCCCCCTTAGGTGCCAAAATGTTGTGGGCCGGCCCTGCCTTCAGCCCAGGTGGTGGTAGTTTCTGGGCAGTTAGGCTTTGTTTTAGGTGTGGTCCCTTACCTCTGTTTTACAGCCATCTTAAATGGGGTGTGTTCACAGAGCAGTTTCAAGGAGGTTTAACTCAATCCATTAAAAGGTTTAAACCAGGTGTCATAATACAACTAAGGCCCCTTCACGCTGCTCTGATAGCGTAAAGGGACCTTGACATGGATGTAAATTGCAGTCACGCTCACCTGAAGGCACTGAAAATGAGATTCTGCCCCTAGGTTCCTATTTGCAATCATCAGCCAGAGTTCTCTGCTCACGGGACTGGAGACTGTTGCTATGACAGTATTTCAGTTGTGTAGCTTTTAACCAGATATGTCGCGTCTTCCGTCACATTTAATGCTCACTGTAAAGACGTCATTTGCCCCAGTAAAGTATTACACTTAGAGAGCTCCCTTCCTGGGGAGGGCCCTTAGAATCCAGATATTGTTGCACTGATCTATTCTTCCACCACCTCTACAGATCTTCCTGCTCCACATTTTGACTGCAGTGTAATGGACAGTCTTTCTCCTCCTTAGCTTTATCAAGCTGCTTTTCTCTTTCAGGCCCTCTTCCCTTGGAGGACTCGATGCTAATGGGTAAGGCTTCTGCAGTCTATTCTAGGGAAGACATTTCAACATAGACAGAGCTGTACCGTGGGGGGAGCGGGGCCCAGGGCCAACTGGCCTAGGCAGGGCCCCGCCCTCCCCCTGTGCTGGAGGGCAGGTGGGCCACTCCACCCCCCCAGGCAGCCAGCTCGGGCGGGGAGGCTGAGGCCGCCAGTGGGGAGCCTGCTCTGGGCCCAGCCCCGGAAGTGGGGGCTGCCAGTGGAGGGAGCCGGCTGCAGCCGGTGCCCTAGCCGGGGACCTGAGGCCACAGCCGAGGGCTGGCCCTGGCTGCATGGGGCAGGTTGCAGCAGGTTGGCCCAGAGGCGGGCCCCGGCCACCTGCTCCGCCCCGGGGGCAGGGAGGGCTAGCCCAGAGGCCGGGCTTAGTGCTCCCAGCCCACAGAGCAGGGAAGAGTGTGGCCTTGGGGGGGCCACGGGACCTGCGTAACTGTGGGGCCTGGGGCGATCACTCCGTTCACCCCCCCCAGGGACGGCCCTGAACATAGAACTCCAGCCATTGGAATGTGAAGCAGTTCCAAACATTGTAGGCAGACCTCTCCTACGAATGGCGGAGGAGGGAAGGATCAGGATGGGCACTTAGCAGTTTTTTTCAAAGTCAGTTAGCTTTCTTCTATTTTCATATTTAGGCATAGAGCAGAGGAGCTTATCAAGTGCAGCCAGAAGTGAAGATCCACTGTTGGGCAGTCAACAATTTTTCTGCTTCTGGGCTTCCACCATGGAAGCGGGAATTTTCAAATTCCATTAGATGGCATCAGAGGCCAATTTTACAGATGGCTGAACCAGGAAGATGTGTTAATTTTGCATGGATTTGATGGCCGAGGGACTGAGAACTC
This sequence comes from Pelusios castaneus, assembly GCA_007922175.1. NCBI lineage: Eukaryota > Metazoa > Chordata > Testudines > Pelomedusidae > Pelusios > Pelusios castaneus. The sequence continues at coordinate 4,559,165 of ML685815.1, read as the reverse complement.
AGTCTAGTGCAAGAAGTAGGGTGGGCAGAGCTGTGCAAGTTCTCCCTGTACAATGCTGTCATTGCACCCCAGTACTTACTGGTGCAATTCCTTGCTGCTGGAGTTTCATGCAGAATTTTGCCACTCGAATGCACTCCAATCCTGCCACGCAAACAGCCCCTGCTAATCCAGTGCCAGGCTTCACCGTTACTGAATGGGAGCTCCAGAGAAAGCGAGCTAAGTAGAAAATTTGTGGATCATTCAAAAGTTAGAACATGAATTTTAGGGTAAATTGTGCTGATTGTTTTGGTGTCAGGTGGCTTTGTTTTACACAGACCTGGCTGAAATGTCAGGGCTACACGTTCCAGCCAGTACCTTGTCTCTTTAAGGGATTGAGCTTTGCTAAAGAGGCCAGAGCTCTAGGATGCAGTCATATCGGATAGTAATTCAGAGAAACTCTCCTGGAAGGCATGTCAGCTACGTGGCTTTTGCAAGCTGTGTGGGTTTGCTGGATTTTGGCAAAAACTTTAATAAAATGCTCTGGTTTGTGACAGCCCTCTGATCTGGGTGTGTGACATATGTAGACAATATGGTATTTAAGGAATTCACCTTTTTTTCCAGTTCATGAATTGTCTGCAGACAGATAATGAAAGTCTCCTGTTATTGATCTTCCAAGTTATTTGTAGAGTTTATTCATTCTGCTTGGCAGAATGCAACTGCTGCGAATTAGACCAATCAGATAAGCTCTTCGTAATTCATGCTGTGCCCTGTGCGACTTACTGAACCATCCATGCCAATTTCTAGATAGGCATCACTTTAAGTACTTCTTAATTGCTATTTGGGGGATTTATTGGGTGGAAAGGCCCTATGCTGACTATACATGGGTGGGTTGCACTCAGAAGGGAACTCAGAAAAGTCACAAACATGGTTCAGTTGAATTTTACGGTTGACATTGAGTGGCTATCCAGTAATTGAACTGAACGGAACATGTATGATTAACTGCTCTGTGGATCAGTGATGTGTGGGTGCATTTGGTGCAAGGAACTCCTGGCCCACAGAGACTTTGGAGATCATACAGGTTTTGGTTGAACTGGAGGAGTTAAGGGAGACAGACATGTACACAGATGAGACTTTCCAGGACACAGTAGAATGCTCTCACCCTCAGTATGACAGCCTCTGTACTATTGAGGATGAAAATCTCAGGGAAGGAGAACATCAAAATGGAGCAAAGGGAAATGATCCTGTAGTGGAGACCAATGTTCCCTCTAAGGTTTGGCGGCTTGTGTGCAAAATTTTCAAGCCACGTGCAAACCTTTTTCTGAATAAAATTTTTGTGTAAACTCACACGACAGAAATTATAGGCATTCATTGAAGTTAAAGTAATTGTAAATAGAATTAATTGTGTTTAATTGAATTTGAATGCATTTTGAATTGAAATTTAATTTTTAGAAAGGTTTTTATTTAAAATTAATTTTTTAAAAGTTTTTTTTTAAAAAAGGAAGGAAAAGAAAGAAAAAGGAAGGAAGCAAAGAAAGAAAGAGAGAAGGAAAGAAGGAAGAGAAAGAGGGAAGAGAAGGAAGAAAAAGAAGAAAAGAAGAGAAAAAGAAAAAAAGAAGGAAGAGAGAGAAGAAAGAGGAAGGAAAGAAGAGAAAGAAAGAAAAAAGAAGGAAGACAAAGAAGGAAAGAAAAAGGATGACAAAGAGGAGAAGGAAGGAAGAGAGAGAGAAAAAAGAGAAGGAAGAGAAAGGAAGGAAGGAAAGAAAGAGAAAAAAGGAAAGAGGAGGAAACAGAAAGAAAGAAAGAAAGAAAGAAAGAAAAAGAAAGAAAGAAAGAAAGAAAGAAAGAAGCCAAGGCCGCTGGCGGGGGGGACCCAATCGTGGCCCTGGGAAGCCACCGGTGGGGCGGAGCAGACACCAGCCCCAGAGGCTGATCCCGGCCCCATGCCGGGAGGCCGAGGCCGTTGGAGGAGTCCAGCCCTGGCCCCATGCTGTGAAGTCGAGGCAGTCGGCGGGTGGGAGCCCAGGAGCCCTCCCCGGCTGCAGCCACCCCGCTTCCCCGGCCATGTGGAGCAGGCAGGCAGGCCCACGCACCTGCCGGCCCTGAGCCTGCCTGTTCCACCATGGGGGCGGGGAGAGCCAGCCCAGAGGCCGGGCACAGGCCGGGTCTGCTGCGGCAAAGCCGCAGCCCTGGGGGTTTGGAGGGGGCTGCCGGGCTGCACGGGGGTCCCTCAGTGCTGCACGGGGGTGCGACGGCCTCTGCGTGGCCGCGCACCCGCGCAGCTGAGAGGGAACACTGGTGGAGACCCTCCTTCCAGGTGATGTCCTCCTCTAAAAGAGGGAACACCAGCTATTAGGAAGAGTCGGGTAATAGTAATGGGAGACTCAATCATTAGAAACATAGATAGCTGGATGTGTGATGACTGGGAGAATCACATGGTGACTTTCCTGCCAGGTGCAAAAATTGAGGATCTCTTGAGACATCTAGACAGACTTCTGTGTAGTGGTGGGGAGGAACCGGTGGTCATGGAACAAGTAGGTACCAATGACATTGGGAAGAATAGAAGAGGGGTCCCAGGGGCCAAATTTAGGCTGCTAGGTAAGAGAGTGAAATCCAGGACCTCCAGGGTAGCATTCTCGGAAATCTGTCCAGTTCTATGCACAGGGTCAATTAGACAGGAAGAATTCCAGGGTCTCAATGCATGGATGAGATGATGGAGTAGGGAGACGTGTTTTAGATTTATTAGGAACTCGGGAAACTTAGGAAAGGAGGAACCTATCTAGGAAGGATGGTCCCTACCTAAACCTAGTCCCTCATCAAAGGCTCTTAAGCAAAGTAAATGGTCATGGGTTAAGAATCATAGGGCTGGAAGGGACCTCATGAGATCAACTAGTCCAACCCCCTGCTAAAAGCAGGACCATTCCCACTAAATCATCCCAGCCAGGGTTTTGTCTAACCAAACCTTAAATATCTCCAAAGATGGAGATTCCACCACCTTCTTAGGAAACCCATTCCAATGCTTCACCACGCTCCTAGTGAGAAACTTTTTCCTAATATCCAACCTCGACCTCCCCAGCTGTAATTTGAAACCATTGCTTCTTGTTCTGTCCTCTGTTACCACCGAGAACAGCCTAGCTCCCTCCTCTTTGGAGCGCCCCTTCAAGTAGTTGAAGGTTGCTATCACATCCCCCCTCAGTCTTCTCTTCTGCAGACTAAATAAGCCTACTTCCTTCAGTCTCTCCTCGTAAGTCATGTGCCCCAGCCCCCTAATCATTTTTGTTGCCCTCCACTGGACTCTTTCTAATTTGTCCACATCCTTTCTGTAGTGGGGAGCCCAAAACTGGACACAGTATTCCAGATGCGGCCTCACCAGTGTCGAATAGAGGGGAATTATCACATCCCTCGGTCTGCTGGCAATACTCCTACTGATGCAGCCCAATATGCCATTGGCCTTTTTGGCAACAAGGGCACACTGTTGGCTCATATCCAGTTTCCTGTCCACCATAACCCCCAGGTCCTTTTCTACAGTGCTGCACTTAGCAAATCGGTCCCTAGCCTGTAGCAGTGCATGGGATTTTTCCGTCTTAAGTGCAGGGCTTTGCACTTGACCTTGTTGAACCTCATGAGGTTTCTTTTGGCCCAGTTTTCCAATATGTCCAAGTCTCCCTGGATCCTGTCCCTGCCCTCCAGTGTGTCTACCATCCCCCCAGCTTGGTGTCATCCGCGAACTTACTAAGCACACAATCTATCCCATCATCGAGATCATTAATGAAGATGTTGAACAGAACCGGCCCCAAGACCGACCCCTGGGGCACTCCACTCGTTACTGGTTGCCAACTAGACATCGAGCCATTGATTCCTACCCTCTGAGCCCGGTGATATAGCCAGTTTTCTATCGACCTTACAGTCCATTTATCCAACCCATAGTTCCTTAATTTGCTCTCGAGAATGCTGTGGGAAACTCTATGAAAAGCCTTGCTAAAGTCAAGGTATACCACATCAACGGGTCTTCCCACATCCACAAATCCAGTCATCTCATCATAGAAGATAGTCAGGTTGGTCACGCACGATTTGCCCTTGGTGAATCCATGCTGACTGTTCCTGATCACTCTGTTTTCCTCCAAGTGTTTCAGGATGGATTCTCTGAGGACCTGCTCCATGATTTTTCCAGGGATTAAGGTGAGGCTGACCTGTCTGTAGTTCCCCTGATCCTCCTTTTTCCCTTTCTTGGAGATAGGTACTATATTTGCCTTTTTCCAATCCTCTAGGACCTCCCCTGTTCACTACGAGTTTTCAAAGATAATGGCCAGCGGCTCTGCAATCACTTCGGCCAACTCCCTCAGCACCCTCGGATGTGGTTCATTCGGCCTCATAGACTTGTGCATATCCAACTTCTTTAAGGAGTCCCTAACCTGACCTTCCATCACTGAGGGCCACTCTTTCCTCAATTCTGTGTTACCCAGCATAGTAGCCTGGGAGCTGGCCCTCCCTGTGAAGACCGAAGTAAAAAAAGCATTGAGTACTTCAGCCTTTTCCACATCATCCACCACGAGGATACCTGCCCCATTCAGTAAGGGACCTACACCACCCCTGATCCTCTCCTTGTTATTGACATACTTGTAGAAACCCTTTCTGTTATCCTTCACATCCCTTGCTAGCTGCAAGAGAGAAGGTCCTCTTCTGAATCAGTAAATGGTTAAAAGATGGGAAGCAAAGGGTAAGAATAAATAGGTAGTTTTCAGAATGGAGATAGATAAATTGTAGTGCCTGCCAGTGGTCTGTTTTGGGACCAGTGCTGTTCAATATATACATAAATGATCTGGCAAAAGGGGTAAGCCGGGAGGTGGAGACATTTGGATGGGCTACACCTAAACCAAAATGGAACTGGATTGCTGGCACATAAAATGAAAAAAGTCATGGAGTAGTTTTTAAACTAAGGGCTGGGGGAAAGATGACAGCTGCAGAGGAGCATGTGGTTTGGACAGAGACATCCCAGCGGGGAGATTTATTCGATCTATCTCATGGAGACTCTCTACATCCTACTAAGGAGAAAGTGGATGGAAGAATATAAAGTATGGGCAGGATCTGATGAGAAACAGTCAAATGAAAGAGTCCCGTGCAGTTAGATCACATAATGGCAGACAGCACTTACAAAATTGTTACTTTTAAGCTTTATTGCTTCCTTCACATCTTTCTACCAAGACCCAGATTATACAGTTACTTCTCTCTCTAGATCAGAGATCTACGTGAATAAAAAAGCCATCTTAATACATTACTGACCTTCTTCTTAGAAGGGCAGGTCGGAATCAGTGGAATGAAAGTAGTGAGGTATTTATTTTTCCATTTCCCTGCCACTGCCTGCTGCTTTTCACCATCTTCGATGCAAGAAGCAGCCTGGGCTACAGGCTCTGTGTCATTCTAAATGGGGCATGAAATATTTTGAACTCAGCAGTGTTTTAGTGCCAGCCAAAACACATCAGTCATTCTTGACTCTGCAGACAGTCTGTAACTCACTGCCAGGCCAGACGAGCTATGCATGGGGATCATCTACATGTTGGCTGTTGCACTTCAATCAGCTAGTATAGCAGTGAGGGCTATTGGTATGGGTGAAAGACCAAAGTTCCCTCAACTGGCTCCTGGATTTATGCCTTCCTAGCTGGTAAATTTAATTTTCAAATAGCAAAGGGAAAGATTCCATGAGACAGAAAAGTCGCTCCATTATTTATGTTTTCAAATATGTTAAAGGGCTGTTATAAAGAGGACAGTCATCAGTCGTTCTCTGTGACCGCTGAAGGTAGGGCAAGAAAAAATGGGCTTAATCTGAGGCCAGGGAGATTTAGGTTTGATGTTAGGACAAACTTTCTTACTCCAAGGGTAGAAGGCTTCCAGGGGAGGTTGTGCAATTCCTGTCACTGGAGGGTTTTGAGAACACATTAGACAAACATCCATCAGGGATGATCTAGGTTTACTTGATCCTGCCTCAGTGCATGGAGGGAGCACTTGATGACTTCCCAAGGGCTCTTCTAGCCGTACACATCTATGAGTCTGTGTATCACAGTACCACCTAGGAACCTACATCTTGGACCAGGACCCCGTGGTGCTACATGCTGCACAAACACAGAACAAAACACAACCCCTCTCCCAAACTGTTCACAGCCTGAGTAAATCTCCATTAACTTTGGTGAGGGAGTGGATTGTAGGAACCACCTGAAATCAATACCCAAGGTTTAGGAAAGAAAATTTCAGTGTCTTTTTGTATCACATGTAGATCTAAGTGACAGCGAAGTAGCCCTGAGGCTGGGAGAGTGCCCCACACAAGCCAGGATGTCCTACCTGATCTGTACTCCTGCACCCTCAGGCTCGCTGTTCTCACACATCACATCACGGATGTAGCCTCGCTGGGTGCTGACGTTTGGCACCACAGGTTTAGTGAACACATTGTCAGTCAGTGAGGTGCTAGAGAGCTGGGGTCCTGTACAGCGTGCAGCAGCACCCCGAAATAAAGAATCCCCTTCACGCTCATCACTAGTGAGTCCTGGCTCTTCACCATCAGCCTTCCTCTCAGAAACACATAGAGGCAGAGCAGCAATCAGGGCAGTGCCCCCCTGTTATACACAGAGAGGAACATCTCTCTTGGTGGGTGCTCTGCTCTCTCTGGCCATGTCCAGGAGTGAATGAAGCAAAGGAACAAAGTAACGGAGCAGGACGGAGTAGTCCGAATGGCTCATGATGAGTGTCAAGGGCTGGTGTCAGGAGATGAGGACACTGGAGGGGAGGGAAGCAGGTGGGACAGCGCACCAGGATAGCATCTCCATGCAGGACAACACTGCTAGAGGGACGAATCCCAGGCAGGCCTGTGTCCCTGCTCTGCCCTGTTAGAGACACAAATCAGGCTCCTCTCCTCCATCAGGGATACAGTTCAGTGAGGCTGGAGCATTTCTGACACCATTTGAATAGCTTGATTGACAGCCCCAGAATGTGTCCGTTTCTGCAGTTGCTAGAGTTAAGCTGTCCCCAGTGCTCATTTCGCAGAGAAAAAATCTCATTTAAGGAAAACCTTTTTGGTTGGGTAATTGTTTCACTTACAGAAGTTGCAGCAATAGATACCCTAGATAGAGACATCATGAAGCTACATTAATCCAGGAATTGCAACTTGGCCTTAAACAGATCCAGATATGACTCAGAGTCTGACCGATGCTTTCTTTAGTTACGGTTTTGTTGACCTTACCTTACTGAGCCCCAGTTATTGCCCTGCTGATAGGGCTGGGGGGTCTCTAGTCCCCTGCTTGTCTCTTTTTGAAATCTCCTCAATTAATTAATTAGGCGGCAGTTTAAAACTGACACCCCCCCAATCTTGATATAGAAGTGATTGGTACAGTAGGCACAAGTTTTTGTTCCCCGCAAAGGAAAAAGCATATGTGAGAGCTGGTAGAAAGATGACACAAAGACAGCCTTGAGTCTGTTCCTTTCCATGCAGCTCTGTCAACATTGCTATCCATTGAAAGGTTTGACCTGATGGATGAACATTTCATAACTGTTAACTGGGTGCTCGGCAGCTGTGTTGGGGAAACAGATTTCATAAACTGCAATGACAAGAATGTAGTGATTAGTTAGACTTGTCTAGGAAAGATGGTTTGTGAGTAATGCCCTGGAGTGGGACTCGGGTGATCTGGATTCAGTTGCCGTCTCTACCACAGACCCCCTGTGTGATCACAAGTAATTCAATTAATCTCCCTGTGCTGCCACTCTCTGTTAGTTAGGGATTTCTGTACAGGGGGTATGTCAGCTGAGGGCCATTTCTGCCCTTTTCATGTTAGAAGGGTGTAAAAAGGGCTAGTGCACAAGAGGGAATCAAGACCAAAGTGAGGCACTGATGTTACATACAACAAGAAAGAAGTCTGGGCCCTAAGAGAGGATAATTGCACAGCAATTAACAAAAGTGATGCGTTACAGAGAAATGGTCCAGCTGCGACGCTGTATCTGAGAACCTTGCGCCATTGTTGCGGCTTGGCTGTAGCTACCAGAGAAAATCATTAATGCCAGAAATCTATTTGGGCTTCCCATGGGGAGAACTAGCGGTTATCATGGAAATAATTGAGCTTGGCTATTGAAATGCCACTGTGAGTGTGGGCTGGCTTGTAGGCATTGATCCAAGAGAAGAGCTCTGCTGGGGAAGGAAAACAAATGCAAAGAAAAGCAGAGACAGGAGAATCATTGTGTGGACTAAGCTTAAACCATTGGGGCTGGTTTTACTATGGTTTTGCTCATGATAAAGTGTTTCGGAACCGAGGCTTGGTGTAGAAGAAGTTTGGGAGTGGTGTCTTCCCTTCCCCCCAGTTATCTGTCACCGATTGAAATATGGCTTATCCCGACATCACAGCCCCAGATTCTTTCTGGTGCCCCTGCTCTGGATGAGCACGGAATACAACTCCCTTTCAGTGCCTCTGGCCTCCACATGGACCCAACTGCTCCAATATTTACAGTTCCCAGAGAACTAATATTCTTGACAGTCTGACCTCTTATATCTGACTCTTAGCCAAAAGCTGCAGCAACAGAGTGACCCAGGGTAGCACTATGCTCACCGCAGGAGCCAGCAGAGCTGATCAGGCAGTACCACAGTTAGAACAGAATCAGCTGGGATCGTACAGTGGAGTGGGACGCAGGAGGGGCTACAAAAGGTTTTAAAGTACCATGTTTTATTTGAAGTGGAAGCAGTAAATAAGAGGTGGTGAAAAATATAGCAGGTATCTTACTGGAGGGAAGAATTATCTGTTCCATGCAGCTTGCATTTATTTCTCCGAAGAAAACAGGGGGCTCACCATAAAGATTCCTGTTACATAGCAAAAAAAACTTTGTGGGCTGCCTTGGTGCCTTTCAGAGAGACTAATAAAGGGAATCTAGAGTGTTAGGGCACTTGGGGGTGATACCAGCAATGAATAGCTTCTTGTACCAAAGATTCCCCCCATAGTTAGCAGTGCACCCTGTAATGTTGTGAGCCAGGGCAAGATCGTTCAGCTGAAAGCTCCTGCAGCTTAAACAACATCAGTTGGGTTGCAGCACTTTCTTAGTACATTCAGTGTAGCAGGGACAGCATCCATGTTGTATTCTGTATTAATACAAGGTCTCTTCCTGTATTTGCTGGTGCCCATGAGAGCAAAAATCAGATTCCATACTTACAATAGACAGTCCCAAAAGAACTCCACAGTTACATCCCTGTCCACAAAGACTTGTACATTGGCTTGAGAATCCATCAAAATTTTCCATCCAAGACCAAAGATAACTCAAAGTCCTCCAGCTATGGCCAGGGACCCCACAGAGACCTCCAGCCAACTTTATGAGCTATCCCAGCGTCTCTAAGCAATTCACTTCAAGCCTAAAAGCGGAAAGGAAAGCATTCGCAACAGGCCACTTGTCTCCATCTCCCAAACCTTTCTCTCTTTTAAGGGCTAATTTCAGGGCCTCCAGGGAAGGGCCAGGAGATAAACTGCAGACGTGCATACTCTTTTAACCATGCTTATTGAGAGGGCAGATCCCTTATGTGGGAATTAATTAGTGAGAGTCCAGAGCTGAAAGGGATCCAGGAACAAAGTAGCTGGTACACCATGTACATAGCTAATGGACTGTTATATTAAAAACAACAACAAGGATAATTTTGAATAACTTTTCCCACTCCAGAAATTAGCAAGGCTAAAAGAAGATGTCTCTGCAATTTGGAGAGATATATTTCTTCCTCACTGTGCCATGTATCTCCCATAGTAATCAAGCTTTTCCTTCTCTTTTTCTTCCCATATTACGTGAGATGATGTTTCCTAGAAAGAAACACCAATGGAGGCACCTTTGATGGTTCTTTCTGAAGCAGATGTCAGATGAGACGACATCAATTGCTGCTGTCATGTTAATGATGAACCAGTTCTGTAGAGACAGGTGTCAAGTCACTGGGGATTTGCGATTGCACTAAGTCATAGCATTAATATTCCAGAGTGAATTAACACATAACCAGACACTAGAAATTCAGGCAGAAAATCTATATTTCAAAGAAGGGATAGAATCATAGATTAGAGTTGGAAAGGACCTCAGGAGGCTGTTAAGTCCAACCCCCCCACTCAAAGGAGGACCAACCCAAACTAAATCATTCCAGGTGGGGCTTTGTCAAGCCGGCCGTTAAATATCTCTGAGCATGGAGATTCTACCACCTCCCTAGGTAGCCCATTCCAGTGCTTCACCATCATCCTAGTGAAAAAGTTGCAGAAGGTAGGACAGCATAAATGCTAGAGAAAGGTCTCTGGCTCTTAGAGTAAACAAGTCAAAGAATTGCCCTCTGCACCCAGAAGGAAAGCCCCAAGAGGAGTTCACTTAAATTCTTAGCTATATTCTGGTGCCCACGGTCCAGTGTAAGAAAGGATGTTAAAAGTAGCCTGTTCTGTTTCAGCCTTCTTGTTCAGTATGCAGTAATTGTTGATCTGTGTGGATTTATAGTTCAGATGATTCTTTGAGTAAATCGCAATTTATTGAAACAGAATTGTGACGCAGAAGTAAATCCCTGTTGCATTTGTTATTGAGGACCAGATCCTTAGCTGATGAATGCTATGCCTGATTTACAACAACAGAGAATCAGGCCAGAACTTTTAAAGTGAAATTGTCAGGATTTTGTGGCCCCAAAATTTGAGCTTCCTTTTTGTCCAGAACAAACCTTAGATGGGTTCACACACACACACACACACACACATAGCCATGTTGTGATTTAGAGCCTTGCTGCTGCCTAAGATTTGGGGAGATAGCCATTCATCACTGTTATCTTTGTAAATATTCCAGGGGACTTGGGATGATCAACAAGAAACTTCTCCATCCTTAGTGCCAAGATAGGATTACAATGTTTCCAAATTCATCTCTATCTTCTTCACTGGTGTTCCTTTTATTTCCCTGACTGTCCCTTCCTCTCCCTTCTCAAACACTGTGAATCACCTCCCATTCCTTTTTATGACATGGCCAGTCTGTGTGTCTTCCAAACGCTCTTCATCCTAAGATCCTCTCATAGCCATTGTTTGTCCGCCTGCCTCTCTCTTTGATTTTGTGCCTAAGACCTCTCAGTCCTCTCCAGCCCAGCTTTTAGCTTTTCTTCCATGTTTTGGCTGAGAGTCTGGATAAAACAGGTGTCAAACTTGTGAACACAGGAAAATTGCTTTTCATAACTCTCTCTGTTCCCCATGAACTCAGCTCTAAACTTTTCACCAATGGAAACCTTTAAAAATAATGTTGTGACAAATCAACGCCTGTTCCAAAGCAGACAGATGAGGTAGAGCAATTCTTTGTCAGCAACAGTGACCATTTCATTTGCCAGGTTGTTGATTAACATAATGTTGGTCTGCAATGTGTTGGTCTTGGCCATTCATTCCCTGCCTTGAGATCCTGAACGTTGCTTCGGCCTTCTCCTGGGGTTCCAGGCGAGAGAGCCATGTGGGAACAGCTCCTTTTCACCAGCCATCATGCTGAGCATGGCATAGTTAAGGATGAGTTCTCCACACAGAGTGACAGCCTCCCACAAAAGATATACAAACCTGAAGCAATAACGGCTGATACTTGGAGGGAAAAGGGGGGGAAAAAGCTGAAGGGTAGGACACATGGGGGAAAGTCTCCCTGCAAAGCCAAGCCTTGGAAACGTTCTTTCCACCCAGACCATGGAACGGCGTTGCAGCTGTTCCTGGGAATAGCCAGCTGTAACTCCCTTCCACATGGGGTATTGACTAGGAATTCCCATAAATGGACTTGTCCCTGCCTCTCTCAGTCCTCTTGTCCTGGCCTGTCCTTTCTTACCCTCTCCAAGTTTCCCTGGAAAGATGGGACCCCTTCTTGAGTAGTAGCTTCCCATGCAATCCCATCTTCAGCCGCAAAGGCAGAGAGGGAGGTGGGGCAGGATATCCCCAGCAAGTGAATACTGTTGAGCAGAGGCCTGGCAGGGCATGGGAGAAGATGCTGAAAAATGAACCTTGCTGCTGTGTCCTCATGGGACTTTGATCACATTAACTCACTCTGAAAAAGCCCAGGCTTAAAGGATGGTTGTAAAGCAGGCTTGTCTTTTTAGGGTGGTATGAACCTTGTTTCGTACAGCTTGTTTGCAGATTAACCTTTGTGGGTTTTAATGCAGGGCAGGGATTTTAATCTCTTACCTGTTTTTACTGTGTTGATATATTCTCTCTGGTCTAGTGTATCCATAATCTGTATCTAGCCAGGCTGAGAAGGTGCCTTCAGTCACGCCTCTATCCCTTTCAGCACCACCAGGATGCATTTGCCTCATAACCCCCCTGCACCTTCCTTTCCCCTTAATTGCTTAGTAGTCCCAAGGAACACAAGCCGTGGAGCAGAATCCCTCTGTGTCAGCTGTCGTTAGTGATGCTACCCTGTTAGAAATGCACATTACTGATATTTCAGTATCACCACCGTGGGGACTACACGAGCCTTTTCTGCCGGTGTGGGAGGGGGTGATACAATCAGACGAATGATGTTTATCCTGAGTCCACGATCTCTTCCTGGCTTGTTGAAGGAAATATAATTTATATAAACAAGGAGTCCTGTGGCACTTCTAAAGACGAACAAATTTATTTATTGCATGAGCTTTCGTGGGAGAAAATCCCACTACGTCTGATTTTCTCCCACAAAAGCTCATGCGATAAATATATTTGTTCGTTTTAAAAGTGCCACAGGACTCCTTGTTTGTTTGGCTGACCGAGACTAACACGGGTACCCCTTTGGAACTTGTCAACAATGTAGTTTCCCACTGAAAACCTGTGTGTTTTCTCTCATTTAATGTACAGCTCTAGCTTGGAACAAACCCTGCTTGTTGACATGGCAGTTGATGTGCTAATTTCTTTTCTTTGCCAGTGATGTTTGAGTGAATATTCCACTGTTTACAAAGTCCCTGACGTGCAGTCTGGCATCTTCAGTTGTGCTTCCCGTTTGGCATGTTTCCCCCAGTAATGAGAAAGGAGTTGGTTCATAGCTGGCTAAAGTTGTGCAGGGCAGAATAACGTCCAGCTTGCTCTTCTGCAGCTGGACGTGCTCTGCAGCGTGGCTAGTAGCAGGAGTTCTTCGGGAAACCAAGTGGATGTTGTAACAATAATGGCCAGAGTCAGGAGATCCTGACCCTGCCAGAGATATTGGTATCACTTTTTGTACCTCTTCTCCATGTCCTGGTTCAAGGAGGAGGACATGAAGATCAGATGTTCACTGGCACTCCTTTTTGTTGCACCTGTTTTATAGCTAGCTTTTGGGGGACCTATGTGGAGCAGGTATGGGCAAATAAGAAGGCCACCTTCTCAGTCAATGCTCTGGGGAATAAATCAGAGACCTCCAACCATAAAAGCATCAACCAATAGAGCATGAGCTAAATCCCTCCAGCTAGGGTTGTATCAGATTAATATCCTCTGCATATTTGGCCCAAACAGAAAACTGTAATGTTCTCACCCCTGGATTACGTAAGACTGAGTAGACCCTTCTCAGAGCAGAACCTCTTCACTGCACTGCTTTTATGCTGGTGGCAGTCAGCATTGCTGGATGCTCGGGCTCCCACCCAGGTGTTTTGGTTTTGAGACATCTGTCCACGATGAACAATGAAAAACAAGCTGCCACCTTTGGACATTTGGTGGAACAATGGGGTGAATTATGTACCATTAAGTACCATTCCTGGTGGTGAAAACAGGCCTTTGTGGTGGTCAGCCTGGTCTAACTAGGATCTCAATGGAACTTTGATATACCCCTGCAGCCATTTTGGAAGTACCAACAATGAGAGAGAGTTGAGTATTCCCTTCCTGATTAAAGCATAGGTGTAGCTAGTGATTCCCTAAGAAGTCCGAGTGCTCATCTTCTCTTCCAGTGGCATCCATAATAAGCCATGTCTGGTTACACACATTGATTGGATGCTCTTCATTCAGAGCCAAACTAATGGATTAAAAAACAAGCAAAATGTGTTTCTCAAGTTCTTGTATAAGAACAGCCACATTGGGCCAGACCAATGGCCCATCTAGCCCATCTTCCAATGGTGGCCAATGCCAGGTGCTTCAGAGATATGCTCTAGACTCAGTCTTCTTTCTTCAATACTAACTGTGGATGTCATTTAAGGATATGCTTTTCCTTATTCTGCATGCCTCAATGTGAAAAATCAGTGCTTCAGTAGGCAATTTTCTCTCCAGTGGTGTGTTGTCTATACACAGTAAAGAGACAATACAGAGCTGTCTTGCTTATTTTCATCCAGTGGTTTGAAACTTATCTGAAAAGACTGTCAAAACCTTTTAAAAGGAAGAAGACATTTTTTCACAAGGCAAGGTTCTGCTGAATGTTCTTTCAACTGTTGTCATTTCCAGTAACATCCATAATTCATAAGAGACAATGTGTGCTTCTTCAGGTGGGTGCAGAGAGGCATTACTGTTTGTCCATCAGCAAAAAAACAGAGGAGGAGGGAGGCTTGGGGAAGCGCAGAATGGAGTTCTCCTGTCTCCTTGGGTTGCATGCAGAAGTCACTTCCTTTGCTAATGATTGGCCCTAAGGTTTGGCGTTGATTTGGAAATAACGTCTAGTATTTCAGGAAGAATGGCTCTAATTAGTCTCACCACTATTAAAAACAGTTATTTCCAGGAAATAAAAATTTAATAGTAACCCTCAAAAAATTTTTAGCATTAAGCACACAGAGGGCCTGGAGTTTGAAGGGTATCTAGTAAAGAATGAATGTGAAGGCTTTTGAGCTAACTAATCTGAAACTGAATTTGCCTGAAAAACCTCAGTAAGGGAGAGACAATCACTAGAAAGCAGCCTGCAATAATAAAGTAAAATAATACTAGTAATTTGAACTTTCAAGGCACTTTTTGTCTGAAGAACTCAATGCACTTACAGTGGAGGTTAGGTATCCCATTTTACAGATAACAAAAACTGAGGCACTGACTTTTGCTGCAAGGTCCCCCACCAATAATGGGGCAGAGCCAGGTCTGGAACCTTCATCTTTTGATTACTAGCTGTGTGGTGCAGCCACTGGATCATTCTGCCTTCCAGGTGTAGAGTAGCCAAGGGAGAAGTGAATATACATGAAGTCCCTGCTGCTACAGCTGGAGCTTGATTTGATGTAAAGAAGTGCATAGAGGAAGCCATTTCTAGTGTGTAGCAACAAGTTGTACCTACAAAATCAATTTACAACACATACATTACTATGTCTTATTCAGTTGATTAAAGAGGAACTGCAGTTGCAGTGGGCATGGGAGGACAAACAAATGAAGCGAAGGAACTGCTCTGAAATCTCTAGTCAATATCACCCACATTAGTTCCTGGCTTGATGTGAGTTTGGGGGTCTCCTCAGTCATTTCACTGATACATGTGAGCAGCAGACAACCAACCAGCATCCCTACCACAGAAATGACTGGCATCCTCCGTGGCTGGGCCAGACAGCTGTATACTGAGCCAAAGGTTGGTTTACTGTTACATCTCTGAAGCCGAGTTGTGTGCTTTCTGCCCAGGGATGCCTGAAATTTCATCCAAAATGTCAGTCAAAGGGGCATGTGTGTCTGGAAAATGATTCAAGTTATAAAAAAACCTCACAATGCATGCTGGAATCACATTCAGGGTGACACAGAGTTTCATTTGTCCTTCCCACTGAAAACCAAGAGGAAGAGCTTTAAAAAGTCGTAAGGCAACACAATAAAAACAACAGCAAACATGTTTTCCCTTCTTTGATAATCTTAACTGAGGGTTTCCTCCTTTGCTGAGGGGTAAAGGGAGCCCTCGTGTTGCAGACCTGCCAATATGATCCAGTCTGAGAGATATGAATGAAAACAAAGATGGTTAGAAGAGTTCAGCTCACATTTCTTTTGAGAGTAGCTTTTAATTTCACCTCCTGTTATTCTCCCTGGAAACCAAACGTGGCTTGTTTCTGTTGGACCTGACAGCTATTTGGGCTGCCAGGGCAATTCTTTCATTTGAAATGGCTCTGAAATGTGTGAGCAGCGGGCTGAACTTTAGTGCTCTGCGGGCGAGACCCAAGGACACCACTGGCATCCCACAGACCCTCATGTTATATGCGCTCAGCTGCCGTATTCTTGGCTCTGCTGCTTGGCTCTGTTGCCGATGGCAGATTCCTTGGCGGTGCACGGGTAATAAATCAGAGACCAAAAATACTCTGTGGCTGCAGATGAGACCAACAGAACCAAAACCCCTGATCTCAGCAGATCTAAACACCAGGGAAGTTTGGAGCTGAATCCACTCTGTGTCTCAAGCCCAGCTTCATTGCAGTGCTCTGTACCTCCTCTCCACTCACCCCCATCACCTAGCTTCCTTTCCCTTTCTGCCCTGCAAGGCCAGCATGTAATTCCTCCCCAAGGCTGTGCTGCAGTGCCTTCTGCTCTATTCTAGCTCCGCTGACGGCATTTCTTTTATTGTTTAGCAGCTTTCTAAACCACTGCAGCCCAGCCTGGGGTCATGGGGAATATTGGTCAATATAGCCCCGCTGAAAAGCTTGATGCTCTCCATTTTCCAAAGCACAGTTCCCACTGATTTCAGAGAGAGTTTAATCTTAATACAAGGATGGTGTCTGTTCTGTGCCGCAGTGGGGAAAGATGTCATGTTCTTTCAGGCTGCTGTGCATTATCAAGCAGCATGTGATGTGTCACAGAAAGCGCCTGGGATAACTGGCACCCACAGTTTCCCTTGGAAGGAGTGGCCACCCATATTGAGTCTAATGGCAATATGCAACAGATGGCCATGAAAAGTCACAGCTCTTTATCTTCACATAGGATCTGTTACCTCTTCCATGGGTCCCTGCCTGCCACATGGTGTAAGGCACTGGCTGGCGCCTAGAATTCTGGAGTGAGCTGCAATGGTAACATGGCATCCCCAGTTTGCATGAAACATTGGGCTAGGGTAGTTTAGGAATCAACAAACAGGAAGTGGAGCAGCTGGCAAGGATTGTGGTAGATGAAATGAGACAAACTGATATTGAGCCCAGTGATGGTTGTGGTGTATGAAGGCACGGACTCTGGCTAAGGCAAGCACGAAATCACTTTATTAGCAGCTTACAGCCATTCTTATACCCTACAGATAGTGCACTTGGTAATTTTCCACATTCACAGGCTTACATCCAAATTAGCAAAGTTTTAGTTCCTGGCCCGCTCACAGTTCCTTATCATGCAGCTGCGCCGTGTTCTTGTTTACCAGGCTGGTTCCTTGATTTTCCACGCCTCAGCCATCTTTCTCACATCGAGTTCTTGTCCTTTAGTTACCTTTTAACTATCCCTTCTTCCAAGTGTACAGATCATGGGCCTGGATCGATCCACTGCTATTGGTGGGTCTCCACAATGGTTACTTTATGGTATCCATGGCCAGAGTCCTTAGCCATAAAGTAACTTCTGTCAATGGAAATCAGAAGCTTCTAAAACAGAAGCAAGCTTCTGTTCCATTAGTGAGGAACTGCCACTGGAGGAAGCACGTACTGGCTGTTGATCTTTAAATTTAAGCTGTATGAAAGATTTGCTTTTCTGTGATGTGGTGCATCAGACAGTTCTCTTCCTGACATCTTTCATCTGATGTCGGTTGGACCTCAGCCTCCTTCATTGGCACCATATCCTGTCCTACCTCTTTAATGTGGTTGAACTCCTTGTCTTTGTCACCACCTCAGCTCAAGACTCTTGCCATCCCCTATGCCCTAGAGACTAACTATTTCATCCCTGGAACCATCACTGCTCACTGTCCTCTGATATTTTACCCACTGGCTTTCCAGGCTTACACTACTGTTTCCAACTCTTGTAGAGAATTTTGGATCCTGGGTACTGTTCAGAATGCCATTTTAAAGAACAGTGTTCTTCTATCTCTCTCTCCTCTCTCCCCCACAACCCCGGAGGTTTTGAGCTTTTCAGTCTCATTTTACACTGTACTGTTTAGATATAATTGACCTCTGTAAAAATTGCACATGATTTCCTCTCCATGGTGATTCTAAAATCTATCGTTCTTTGCTAGAGACTATTATGATTCGTGTGTCTTTTGAAGACAAGTTGTTTGATCGTCTGTTGCTCTAGTCAATAAATGTATCTCTTATTGCTGTGGACAGATAACATTTAATTTTATTTGGAGGTTGCCTGTCAGAGAAGTTGGTTTGGAAATACTCCAGGCACTCTGTTTTCCACTTTCTGTTTCCTGAGGTACTTATTATTTACACTAGTACTCTTTGAGTCAGTAGCAAAGAAGCTAAGAAGTTGTTAATGGAAATCTCTACTGCAGTCAAGAGATAATGAAGTAAGCTCTGCTCAGAATTCATGCTTTTCTCTTACAGTTACCTTCTAATGGTCAGTATATTGTTGTAAACGCCCTTCACATTTCACTCTACCCTTAGTGAACTCAGTTAGGTCCTAATTTTGATTCTCCATGTATGTTATCAGAGCAAATGATGATCAAGTCACAGAAAAAGCCCTGTAGGTGAACTGAAACTCAAGAAGTTGAGGAAAAGAGGTCAATGTATATGCTTCAAAGACACCATTAAGCAGAATCTCAACTCATGTAGTATAAATATTAACAACACCACAGACACAGCCAAAGACAGACTTGAATGGAGAGCAGCTATCAATACAGATTGGAAACACTTTGAGAAAGAGAAATGCAAAACCCTGATTGAAGAAAGAACTGAGTGTCTTGCCAAGTCTTTTGTGGGAGGCAACACATTCTAGGTGACATCTGATCAAGACCTTGCAATTCTCAGATTGGACTATACAGCCACAAGAGACCAGATGAGAGCCCATGACATCATTGTTAGACATGATGGACAGCCATACACTAGTGAGACTGGGATAAAATTGAAAGCTAAAGCAAGAAAGTCCCATTATACTGGTTGGCATAGATAGAACATTGTAGAAATCATACAGGTGCAGCTGAATGCTTCCAGTAGAAGGCACTTCTGGGATCTCAGGATACCATGACAGAATGTTTAAGCTGATATAGCCATCTTTGTTACCTGTCTGCTGGAAGAATTTTCTCAAGCATCTGACAAGGGCCTCACCACCATATAACATTTTGCACTGGCCACCAAAATTTGCACTATCCACTCATCAAAGCTGGTCTGATCAGTTAAGTGGTGGACTGATGTCATTAAACTAGGTGATTACGGTGTCTCTTGGAGACAGAACTCACCCTCTTATTGTCTGTCCACCACCCATTCTCAGACCAGTATCTAGGCCCATTGTTTCATGGGCTGATGCTGGTGCTATTCCAGTGCTGGAGATAAAATAACATTGCCAATCTTGATTTCAATGGAAAATTTACCCAGCTATAATTAATTGTATCAGATTATGTCTAGATTACTTAATTATTGGTATTGTAGGAGTCCCTGAAGGCCCAACTAAGATCAGGAGCCTCCTATGGTGGGTGCTGTATAAAGACGTAGTGGGAGACAGTCCTTGATCTAATGAGGTCTTCCCTGGCTGAGACCACATGAATGGCTTTTAAGTCATTATTATAAACCCCAGATATACTCATCATTTCCATAAACGGTCCATCAGTTTTAATACTGATCCACTCTCGGCTTCAGTGATATCATGTGGTGATGAGTTCCACAGGCTAATTTATGCATTGTGTAAAAGCTGCAGGTAGACATCTAAGGTTGGTGGGAAAGTACAGAAAGGATCTCTCTATCTCTTCCACACACAAAGAGCAAAACATCTATGTTCAGTCTGGATTACTTTCAACTGCGATCAGGGAAGCAACAAAGAACGAGTGCAACATCCCCATGAATGTAAAAGCTGAGAGAGAGAGAGAGACAGAGAGAGAGAGAGAGAGAGAGAGAGAGAGAGACCTTCTCTTTCTGGGCCACTTGATCTTCCTGTCCGATCTCCTGTGCATCACAGGCTACCAACGCCACTCAGCACCCGTGAACTAAATCCAGCGATGGGAAATTAGAGCAAGGGATTACAATATCCAGGAAAAGAGGATCAAGGCTGCTTACACCTCACAGAACAGTTTAGCATCATCTCTAATATGCTCGATGCTGAGCTAAAGCTGTCACCATGATGCCCAGGTTACTGATTCCTCGCTGTGATTGTCAGTACAAAAATATCCCATCAAAGACATTTTAAAAATGTGCAAATGACTGAAACCTGATTCCAATTTCAGGATGCCTTTTTCTCCACCCCCACCATCCTTGCCGGCTGCGGGGTTGTTGAGGCACCCTACACAACTGCTGATGAAAGAAGAGTCGTCAGCTTTTTGCATGATACCTGACACTTCAGTGAGCAAGAGAGGGAAATGGGTCAGAGAGCCAGCTCTGAAGGATGGGTTGGTTGGCTGTCTCACTGTTCAGATTTTAATCTGCTTGCTTCACATTTGGTTCAAGTAAAATCTGTTGAAAGATGAATGCTTGGGTTCTGAGGGAAAGGACAGAGGAAGGGAACAGTGACCCAGGAAGCCGTTCACCTTAGCGTTTGTTTGCCCTCCTTTTTGAGGGCTGACTTATATGCCTGTGAATGCACAGCCATGGTGTTAGAAGCAATTGGTGAGACCTGAACGAACAGCAGGTTTTCCTTTTCCATTTCTATTTTGGGAGAGGCAGTAGGGTCAAAGCTGGGCAGGCAGGAGACTTGGGTCCCAGCCCTGGCTCTGCTCCTTGTTGTAGGAGAAAGTAAAAGGTTAAAATAGAAAGACAAATAGACGCACCGAGGTGCTGGCCCAGGGCCTAACAAAGTATAAGCCCTGGAGCTCAGACTCCATGCAGCCTAAAGGGGTGACGGGGAGTCCTACCAACAACTGAGCTGTTCCGTTGCATTGAGAGTACGTATGCTGCCAGCAGATCTATTGATATAGATTGCTTGCCATTGTGCTACATTCCAATAAAGTCTAGCCAGGCACCTTCATTTCTACAAAGATCCATGGTCGTGTTGGTTTCTTCATTCGTGAGTGCTGCCTCAGTTTACCTCTTGCACACAGGGTATGCCTGGGCTCCAAATCACAGAGCTAACCAAGTTCTCACTAAAGATTTGAGCCAAAGGTAACCCAGAGTGTTCGCCAAAGGAGCACCTCGGCTTAGGATCATCAGGCTAACTCAATCCCTGCTTCAGATCCAAGCCAGGCTCTAGATCACTGGGCTAACAGAGTCCCCACTTAAAGATCTGAGCCAGGGGTAATCCTGAGGGAGCACACCTTCAGAGATTCATGCACACATTCACGTACACAGCCAAGCTGATATCAGCGCCGGACACAGAACCACGCTGATAAGGACTGATAAGAACTCTTTGTGCCTGAACCACACAGCCCATAACATGCCATGATCACACTCGTGTGGTGCACTTATCCACATTCACATCCATTTGTTACTCTGTTTCTCAGTTTTCACAGCTGTGAAATGGGCGTAAAGCTACCTTGTCAACCACTTTGCTTTGAACTGACACAACCCATCTTCAGCTCTCACTGTTACTGCAGAATGAACTCAATGCTGGTGACACAGGTCCAGGCTAAAGATATCTGGCAGGCATCCACCCTCGCCAGCCCATAGTCATCTGAACAAGCAGGTACTGAACATTTTGCTATCCCAGGCGACTGTCTGGCCGGCTCTGCACTGACTGCCTCAGAGACCAAGCTCTCTCTCCCAACAGAACAGTTGTCTTGTGGCAGCCGTTCAGTGTTCCCACCCCTCCCCCTCCTCATGGCCAGGAGCAAGCATTTCTCAGAGGGGAAGGGCAGCAGAGGTTCAGTGTGGTAGTGCACAATGGCCTCTCCAGGAAGACTCCCAATGAGTTTGCCCTGTGCTCAGTTGTGGGAGGACGTGCACACTTCTTCTGCAATGACCAGCTCATTTTCATGCACAGCCAATGAACGGGAACTACTGACCCGGGCTAGATTGAACTGCTGATCTAACCACAGAGTGCTGTTTGTCCCCAGAAACTATCATGGTTGTGCTCAGAGAAGGAGCAGAACTTTTTGCCTTTTACTTATTTTAATGACACTCCATTAATGCCCAGCTTTATCTGCTTCTCGACTCAAGGAAAGAGTAATTGGTTTTTAGGAGTTCAAACCAACAGTTATTTTTGTTCCCATGAGGATTCCCCCCCTCCGTGCTCTGTGTGAATGAGAGAGAAGACTGACACAGATTTGTCTTGGCAAAGCAAGTATAAATCACTAACCCGGAGGTTGCTTACTGATGACACTGTCTGTTGCTGATAGAACAGGTCTTTGTCTTCAGAGACGTAGTGATAATGTTGGCAAAGCCACCTGTTGTTGATATTCTTAGTGATTTGATACATTCATTGTGTGGCAGTGGGACATTCAGCCTTAGAGGCCAGTGAGTTTTTGGCTGCAAAAACCACCCCTGTTCATGGAGGTCTTGTTTTCTGGCAATTTAGGTAGCCTTAAGTCAACCTAAATTACTTCCCGTCCACACTGGACTTTCATTAAGTCGACTTAAGAAATTCCTTAAGTCGACTTAATGAAAGCTTAGGTCAACTTAGTAAGAACCGCCGGTTAGGTCGACCTAACCCTTAAGTTGACTTCTTAGGTCAACTTAAGCACAGTGTGGACATGGATTAACCCTTAAGTCAACTTTATTAAGTCGACTTAAGGGCAGTTAGGTCGACTTACTAAGTCCCCGTTCAGGATAACCACTTTGTTAAGTCAACTTAAAGTCGACCTTATTAAGTCGACTTAACAAAGTCGATCT
Source organism: Pelusios castaneus (assembly GCA_007922175.1). Classification (NCBI taxonomy): domain Eukaryota; kingdom Metazoa; phylum Chordata; order Testudines; family Pelomedusidae; genus Pelusios; species Pelusios castaneus. Next base: position 4,536,526 of record ML685815.1, on the reverse strand, counting down.
AACTTTTTCTAGTGTAGACATAGCCCATAGGGAAGGCTAGGCTTTGTCTTTCTTGATATTATAAAAATGAAAAACAAATAGAAAACAAACAAGGAGTCCCATGGCACTTTTAAAGACTAACACATTTATTTATTACATGAGCTGTCACGGGTAGAATCCTACTACATCAGACACTTGAAATACCATTCTGGGCTTCTCTCTGTCTATAGCTGGAGGAAGCCCAAAGGCATAACCTATGATTTTCCTTTGCAAGTCACCTGAGCTGACTTGGATTGTAAACTCTTTGGGGCAGGGACCTTCACTCTGTTCTTGTTTGTACAGCACCGAGCACAATGGGGTCCGGTCCGATGCACTACTGCAATACAAAGAATAAATAAAAGACTTTAACTTGCTGGCAGAAAATATCTCCGTCATATTCTAAGGTACTTTTTGTAATAACTGAGATCAGCAGACATTCAAAGGCCACAGATGGTGTGGTATTTTGACTCAATTAAGGGAATTATCAGGATTATGCTTAGTTGGTAACATGCAAGGAAATGAGAAGAGGCTGGGGATTTTGACAAAATAAATGGCTCAAGCTGCTGATTGCTTTATCTGATGTGAAAATAAGTGGTCTCAGTTGCTGCATGTAGGTGTGCCTGAGAGCTCAGCCTCTTTCCGGTGGCAGAGTAGGACTGCAGCACGCAAGAGGTATGGAATTGAGCTGATTATGATTAACGGTGGCTAGAGACTGTCAGTCATTAGAAGCTCATTGACTTCAAGTGCTTCCCTGAAATAGACCTTTCAGCCCTGCATCCCCACTTCCAGTGCTGCGCCTGTGACTGGAGAGAGCAAGGTATCCTTAATCCCTGCCTCAGGGTAGGGGGCTGGACTGGCTGACCTCTTGGATTCCCTTCCAGCCCTATCTTGCTGTGATTCTAAGGCTATGTACACACGGCAGACTTGTCCCGCAATAAGTTGTTTCGGGACAAGCAAAGTGCTATAAATATAACACTTTACCTGTGTCCACACAGCTTGAGCCCCAGTGCTGCTCGGTTTCGGGCAGCTTGAGGGACTCCGTGTAGCAGTGGGGCTCTAGCCGCCAGGAGCTCTGGCAGCTGGAGCGCCGTTGCAGATTCCCTCAAGCCACTTGGTTTCCCGGCAGAGAGCTGGGAAACCCAGCGACTTGAGGGACTCCCTGTAGCAGCAGGGCTCTAGTCATGGTGAGTGCCAGCACTCAGAGTAGCTAGAACTCCGCTCCTACTTGTCAATTTCACTGCTCTGCTAAAGCAGTGAAATTGACAAGTATGACAGCTTCGGTGTCCCAGAGTGGCCTCCACTGGCACACACTCTTATTGCAGGACAGACGATCCGTGGTAAGCACTACCACGATCGTCTGGGTGGTTTACCTGTGGCGCGGCAAGAGGGCGGTTGTCACGCAACAGGCAAGATTGTAGTGTGTACGCTCACAGCTTTATCGCGCAGTAAAGCTCTTTACCATGCTATAAGGCGGTAGTGTGTACAAGGCCTTAGAGGGCAGAGCAGGCTGAAATGGGAGCAATTCAGGAAGCTTGAAATAGCCCTGAGTTCTTCTGACACCAGCCCTCTTCCCTTGGTCTGTGCATTCCCGTGCAGTCACCACCCTCCCCCTCTGCACAATACAATTCATCTTTATAAATGCATTGGGCTTGCAGCCAGACTCAGACTGCGTCAGAGCCGCACTGGGGCAGTTTGAGGGGCACAAATATTTTGAATGACCCTGTGTGCTGGGTGGAGTCAAAGTGAGAGCACCAGACATTTTCCCTCGCAGTCCTCCCTGGGTTCATTTTTGACCTCATGTTCCACTTTCAGGTCATACCAGAAATGGGAAAATATTTGGATTATCATCAGACCAAATCTGTATTTCCCTCACCAATAGGCGAGATGTGCAGCTACATTTTCTGCTAGTGAATTTCGGTGGCATTTTATTTGGGTTTATATGTGACATGGCCTTCGACAGTGGGCTTAGAAGCAGCTGGGACATACCCTTGTGCTGTGCCAGCAACTCACAGAAGCTTCAGTCTCATTTTCTAGAATTCTGGCTTCATTTTCTTTTAAAAAATGAGTCTTCTAATGTTAGGGCTGCAAAGAAAACCTCGAAACATGACCAGAGTGTAAGAAGGGCATGTCTACACTAGAAAAGCAAGTCGATCTGTTATGTTGACATATAGGCCCCATGGTGACTTGTGCATGTCTACACTTTGCTCCTTGTGTCAGCTGTGTGGGTCCTCGCCAGGAGCGCTTGTATGGAGTGTGTGTTCAGTGCGGGGTATTGTGGGATGGCTCCTGAAAGACCCACCATAATCAGTGCAGGGTCCACACTGACACCACAATGACCTAAATTCATTGATCTGGATCCTACACCATTCAGGAAGGCAGAGTTAAGCCATGCCAGGGTCAGATTTGCAACAGCTGCACTACCTACTGTGAGTGGCAGCTCTTTTTTTGCATCTCACATGGGTGGGGCTTTTTCTGTGGGTGGAGCTTGGCCAAGAAGCACCACCTTTTTGCAACCCCCCGCCCTGCCCTACAGGGGAGGTCTCCCAGCACTCTGGCTTTGGGAGAAACCTGCCTCCAACAGAGGACAGAGCCAGGGTACTGGAAGCTTTTAACCGCCGAATTCCTTCCCCCCAAGATTTTCAGGCCCAGTGATTTAATGAGCCTTTTTCTCGGCCCTGTTCTGTTTCTGAGATAGGCTCCCTCCTCCTATCCCATTGCTGTCCCCAGCTGAGATCAGATAAAAGGCCCTTCTGGAGACAGTGGCCCTAATGGACACAGGGAGGGAGAAACCACGGACACAGTTTCCTAATGGGCAGAGGTGAGACTCAGCAAAAGGGACCCTGAGCCTTGGCAGGTGTGTGATTCCCAGCTACTATTTCCCCTGACGTACCAGCGTGTAGCCTGGCCCCTGCATTTCTGTGCAGCAGTGAGGACATCTTGTGGTTTCTCTTGGCAATGGCAGGTGAGCGGTCAGTCTCCAGTGATATGCCCCTTCTCCAGGGATGGGAGCAAAGGAACACAAGCCCAGGCAATATCTGAACAGATTACGGCTGTTTCCTGTTCTAATCCATGTGCCAAACTAAGGTTAATAGATATTGATCCTTCTCCTTCCTATTCTGTATGTGTGAACATATGCTACTGAGAATGGTACAAAGACACAAGACACCCAGGCAGATAGTGCATTAGCACCCGACCAGTGGGTAAGGGATGTGACCATCTGAGGAGCACCAGTGTATACAGTCTGGTTGGGATTTTAGTGTCTAACTCCCCTAGGCTCCTTTGAAAATCTCAGGCTATCTTTTGGAGCTCCTGGTTTTGAGCAGTGATGGGCCAGATCCTCAATGTTTGGGTTTGGATCCAGTTCCTAATGTACCCGGAGTTCAGGGGTGTCTGGATCCAGCTCTTTGGTTTGGCCTATGACAGAGGCAGCTGTGAATGTAGGGTGTGGACTGGGACTTCTCCAAAGTTATGGGAAAGGTTTTGGGCCTAGGGGTTCAGTTCAGGCCCACCACTTGTTTCTCCTGTGGCTCATGCTCAGGAAAGGGAGAGTGGATCTGGGCGACACTTGAGGATGGGGGCATGAGGCGGCTAAGGGTCTCCATTCCAACCCCAGCTCAGTTTCTCCATCTCTGATAAATGCAGCAACACACACACACACACACACACACACACACACACACACACAACCAGCCCCAGAATGACAAAAGACAGGATGGCACCATTAACCCTTTCCCTGCTGGAATCAGTATTTGATTTGCAGCCAAGCATCACCATAACTTCCCATGACATAAGAAGTGTGGGGGTGGGCTGCCCCAGGGGCATGACTGGGCATCCTTGGTGCTCTGGTAATATAAACACTGAATAATGATGTAGCGGCATGAACCCTTCTGCTGGAAAGTGTCTGCAAATACATCTGCATAGATTTTTTGCAATCCTTTTTTGCTTCCCCAGACCATTCTTGCAAAAAACCACACAAATCCCTCCTGTAAATATTGGTGGCAAATGAAGAGTCTCACGCACTGGAATCAAACAAATGTTGCAGGGTTTTGGTGTTGTTTTTTTTGCATTTGCGTGACTCCATTTGAAAGCTTCCTTATAACAAGATGAATGATGATACAGACTGAGACTACCTCAGTCAGACACTCAAACCATTAATAAATGAAAGAGGAAAATTATTGATGGATCCTAACAAGCTACTGTACAGCCATGCAGGACACCACACCTTTACAGTTCAGTCCTCTTTGAAACTCCCCAGTGCTGGCAGTGACAGGTAAAATAATCTCCTGGAAAGCCTTAAAGCACTAGAGCTTTGTGGGCATCCCAAACTTTAAAGAATGTCTTCAGGGCTAATTCAACATCTCTTTAGTGTTCTGAGCAACCTCCAGGAGGTCAATTTCTTCTCAGATTGAAAGGAATCAGATGAATCCCTGCTGTGTTCAGCCCTGGAGTCTCAAATGCTGAACCAGGGAAAAGAAAGAGGAGTTGTGTTACGTGCTTTAATGCACAGATGGAAACTATTGAGGCAAAATGACCGTGTCATTAAAAAACAAGGGTCGGGGCAGCTGATGAGAGGAACAAGTGCTAATCACTTGGCATGTCCCACTTTAGGATTTCTCTCTGGGGCATCAAAACTGGAGATGGGCCAAAACTCAAAGCCTTGGCTCTGAATTCCCTCAGAATTTGGGGCGATGGGTGGTTTTGTATTAGGGCACCCATATCTCAACCAGCCCCACTTCAAACTTAGATCCTGAACGAGCCAGGGCCTACATTTTCCAGCTCTGCTTTAGGTGGTGGAAGAAATGTAGCGAGACAGGCTCGTTGTTGCCCTGTTTGGCCTGTCCTATGCCAGCAGCTGACGGACCCTCAGACAAAGCCCTAGATTTTGAACCCAGCCCTTGTCGCTGTAACTGCAATTGGCAGAAGGGTTACAAGTACATACATTACCCCACCATGCACACGCACACATGGACCGCTGCTTACCTGCCATGGCAGCGAATCTGACCTCACAGCACATTGTTAGGGGGAAAGAGTTCTGGTTTTATTGGTAAACACAACAGGTTTGTGTGTCTATGTGTGTTAATTAGAGATATGGGAAACCATTTTGTTTGGTACGCTCTGACAGAAAACAACAGAATGCGTGGCAGGGTGCCAGCATTCTCATCTGCCCAATAAAAGCCAAAAAAGGAGGGAAACCTGTAAATAGGGCCATGTGCAGAGGGCAGTGCTGGGTGCAAATTTCCTGGTAGTATCTGTGCAAAGTTCTGCAGGTTGGAAAATTGATTGGCCACGAATGGCTGGGGGAAAAGTATTTAAGGGGACCAGCCCCTGAGATGGGTGCTGTCCATTCGAGTGGCAGGGAACGGTCTATTTGCGTGGCATTGGACGTGAATCAGAAGCAGACGGTATAGAGAAAAAACACGTCATCAATGGACCAGGAAGAGAACAGAGGGCACTTAACTTGATTGGGGATCAACACTGATCATCTCCAGAGGCCAAGGGGTCGTGACCAACACTCCTGTGGGAGAGAAAAAAGATTGTAAATGCATCATTGACTGCAGGAATCCCGGGTTGTTTTATAGATAGAGCGCCTGGGTTTCATTCGCCAAGATAATGCTGAGTCCAGTGTTTGTGGATTAGAAGGGAACAGCCTGTTATTTTTCCTGACAGCCTTTGTTACAACCTATTTCCTTCATACGGTGATTTTGTTGGTTAAGATAATTGGTATTCAGTTTTCAGTCAATTACGTAATTATTAGATATGGCAGGGTCAAGAATCTAGTAACAAGGACTTTTCCTTGAAAAACATGAGAGAACGGTGGGAAGATTCAGCAGCTGAGCTTCCATAATGATTTCAGGCCAGGCAGCATGAAAACCGTTTCAGCATCATCTTTCCTCGTCTGTCTGTGACTGGTGATGAAGAGAGAGGAGGAAGAGATACCAGTAGCTTCTTATTCTCACCACTGCACTGTGCAGGGATCAGCTTATGGCCAAGGTGGATATTTATCTTTTGGACGTTAACCTTCCCCTTAGTGACCGGTCCCTGAGCTGGGGTGTCAGACCCCATTCTGCTTCTCAGGAGGGTGGCTGAACCTGGTGGTGGGCCCAGCATCTTCGTCCTATATATTATAGTCATGCCTAAGGATCAGCTGAAAACTGGGCCCCACGATCCACTGTATAAATGCATGGCAAGAGACAGCCCCTGTCCCAGAGATCTTACAGTCTAATAGGTAGGAATTGGATAATAGGATCAATAATGAAATAATTTATAATCCATCTATGGTAGGATGAGGCAGGAAGATCTGTTTAGTGTGGGTGACAAGAAGGCTTTGAACCTGCCAGCTGGGGTTCTCACACAGAATCTGATTCCCTCTTAAAATCTTTCAGAGCTCGGATTTTCTATGGCGAAGAAGGTTGTGTATGTTGGAATGAATCTATGGGTGCGGCTTGCAGGGTTCAGCATTACTACAGCTGTAGCAGGTTGTACAGCCTAGCACCTGTCTGTGCTATATGGTCTTAACAGGACAGTGTGCTTTGCTAGCATTACCTGATGATGTCTCACCGCAGTGCTCTGGGGTGAGCATCATTCCCCCACCATTTTACATATCTGGCAAGGAAACGCAATGGGGCTGAGTGATCTGCAGAGTTTAAGGCCGAGCCAGGAGGAGAACCCAGGAGATCTGAATATGAGCTCCCAGTTCACACTGCAGAACAGAGCAATGTCTTGCAATGGAGATGCCCAGGAGGCCGCTTTCTCCTGCAGTTTGGGACTATAGCACCAACGGTGGGCAGGAGCTCCAGTTCCTGGTGTACAATTCACACCCTTCAGCTGGCACATGCAGAGGTGAGACCCATCTGTGCTGTAGAATGAGCCACGAAAGGAAGGATTGGCCAGTGGTTGAGACATGCCTAGGACATGGGAGCTGTAGGTTCCCTTCCTAGCTGTGTTATAGGGTCCCTGACTGACCTTCGGTCTGTCTGTGCCTCAGTTCCCCAGCTGTAGAATGGGGATAATAACCCGGAGTGTAGAAGATGGTGAGGAGCTCCAATCATGTGATGATGGGGGCCAGAGAAGCACTTTAAAAAGGTTCTCAAATGAGCCTCACAGTGCCTTAGGAGCATCCAACTCTGTTGTTTTTCTGCAGCAGACTGAGACGGCTACTCCTCTGGAACTCAGTAGCATCCAATAACTTTAAGCCTTTTGTTTTCTCACCGTTCCCTCCTGGAGCTTTAGTTCTTTCCACGAATCCGTTCCCTATTCTGTCCCATGTCACGTGTGCCAGGCTTCCTTCCCGTGCCCTCTCTCTCTGGCATAACTCCATGCAGCCTCCGCCTTTTTCAGAAAAGATCTTTCCTTGCCAGCCTGTCACCTATTTCACTTTGTCATGCAGACCAATAAAAAATAAGTTGGGGAGGGGAGCAGAGAAACCTGGTGTCCCCATGTGGACTCACTACATCTCATCTATTTTTGAAAGTTTCTATTGATTTCACCCCTGGCACTAATAGAGTTGCCCCAGCACGTTCTCCATTCTATAACCGGGACATTGCTAGTGAGCTGAATCTCTTCAGAGGATCTTTCCCCATTATTCTAGGTCATGCAACTTGTATTATCCACCCCGGTATTTCTCAGTGGGTTCAAAGGGAGCAGCTGCTGTGCCCCACATCTTAAGGGATTTACTCTGTTGTTTACCTGGCTGGAAAGAAGAGATGGACAGAACACTTACAGCTGACAATCATGCAGTTTAAAAGCAAACCACTGCTTTCCATTTCTATCGGAGCAGCCCCTGGCAGATTCCTGGGGTGGAAAGCAAATGTCCCGAGGCATATAGAATCAGCTGTGTTGGAGAACAAAGCTAAACTTTGGTGGAATTTTTGAGAGCAGGGAAATGGAAGCATCGTTCAAAGGTTGCAGGCCAGTTTTCATTGTATTGTAGTAGCTTGTGGACAGAAAAGGAACATACTGCAGAGATCTGTAGGACCCTGATTTCACCGGAACAGCCTCCCCTCTACAGGCACAATTTACAGCATCAAAATCCACACCCATGTTTTTAAACTGCCAGTTCAAAGCTTATTACATGCATCTCAACTGACCGTGGATGCAAACTGGGCCTGTAGGTGTTTGGGCACCCGAACGAACCCTTGGAACGTGTGTTCATCATGCAAAGGTCCCGGTGCAGACGGCTACTGCACAAGGAGAAGCTGGGCTCACCTGTGTGAAAATGTCTCCCTAAAGCTTGTGTTTTCTGCGGTGGGTGGGTTTGACTGTGGGACCTGAGCTGTCCAACTGGCAAGGAGCAGAGGACACAGAAGAAGCAGCTGGTAAGATGGGGAAGGCCCCACAATCACTCTCCAGAGACTTCCTCTCATGGACAAAAAATGCAACATGAACAGCCTCAGAGAGAACCATGTCCCACCATGTTTTCTCCAGCAGCTAGGACCTCCACCCTGGTTTGGAGCTTGGAGGAATCAAAGGGAGAACACCTCTCAGCCTCTGTTGGCCATGCAGGCTTTGGCCGCTCTCCCAACACTGATGCTCCTTTGTGCCTTGGCTTGGTGGTGGGGTGGGGATCACCCCACCACAAGGCCTGATGGGAGCCAGGTGGCTAGGTGGGCCAATTAATTGTTCAAACTACATCTGGAGGAGCAGCCAGGGAGCAGATTAATTAGACAAGGTTCAGGCCATGTCTACACCGGGGCACCATCTAAAGTCGATGTTAATACATTGACATCATAAAACTGGAGGAGCTCCAGCTTCTTCTGGCCCCCAGTGTAGATACTGGTCTCCAGCTCTGGCTTAGCAGCCAGCTCCCCTCCCTCTGCTGCTGGTCCCCATCCCCCTGCTGCGGGAACCAGCGGCAGCCCTGGCAAGGGACTGCCGAGCCCGCAACCCCAGCTGCAGCCCCAGCGGGAAGCAGTTAGCAAAGGTTTACTCCCTGGGAGGAGGGAATTTGAGCCAAAAACAGGTGAGATCCAGAGTGTAGGAAAGGTACAGGGGAAAAGCAGCAAGGTGTGGTGTAGGGCAGACTTTGGCTGCCGATGAGAGGGCCCCAGTTTCCTTACCAGCCCCTGGAGGAGTGGCACAGTCAGGGTGGCAAAGGGAAGACAGCCATACTGTATTGCAGGATACCCCCCGGAAGGTGGAACCACATGGTGACCTAGTCAGAGGGCCAAGTTGCACAGAGGAGGCTGTGGTTTGTGGAGTGAGAGGAGCCCATAGGGTGAGAAGGGATGACGGATAGATCCACTGCCAGGCGAGGGCAGCACCTGCCAAAGCTGATGCCCAGGGTAGCTAGGAGGAGGCACCGCTGACTGTGAGTGACCCTGTGACACTTGGATACTCAGTCTGCTAGGCGTTAGACTGAGATCACAAACTCATTTCAATGAGCTACTGAACACGGCAAGAGAGTGCGATGGCTGTCAGTCAGCACCACCAGAGATTTGAACCAGTGACCTAGAGGTGAACATTTTTACCTCCCTTGGCCAGCCTCATGTCACTCATCAGTGAGGTGCAGCTACCTCTTTTTCATTTCGAAACTTCACGTCATAGCACAGGCATTCACTCACACTTTCATTCTTTCAGTTTCCTTTTTCACCTCTCCCTGTCCATCGATTTATTGGCTTTTTCTCTGTACATTATGATTTTACTGATATCTAGGAGAGTTAATGTGGTTCTTATCTGAATTGTATCACTCTGCTCTCTCATGGCACGGACGCATCTTTTTAATTTCGCTTTCTGTTGATTTAATAAATAAGTCTTTCAAGTATCCTTTTAAAGCAAACAGCCCATTCGGAGGGACAGCTCTTATCTCAGTTATCTCATGCTCGTTACACAGGACCCCAGGGGTCCCTGGGGCAAACTAGGTTTAATTGTAGGACAAATAAAAGAAGCGCTGCTTGATCAAAACAACATGATGTGCCTCATCATAGTTTGACATTAGTTCAGAAACTGAGTGTTGGGGGCTGGTAATATTTCGACTCAGCATCTCAAATATGGTATTGGAAATTGCACTGCTTGTAAGGTTTTATTTGCCACTTGTGGAACAAAACAAAAGAGCAACTTCCCATAGAAACTGATTTCTGTCTGTCCATGCTGGTTTACGCTGCCTTCTGGCTTCACACAGAGAGATGCTGTGGAATGCCAGGACCCCAATTTGAGTCTTAACTGCAGATACGCACTAAAGGTACACACAATGGGCCAATGGACTGGCTAGTGGAGCTCCCAGAGAAAAATGAATAGGATCTGTACTTTGCATACATTTGTGTGTCTTCACTGAAGTAAATCGAGTTAGGCAGCTGTGGGAGGCCAGTTTCTTTCTTTCTTTCTTTCTTTCTTTCTTTCTTTCTTTCTTTCTTTCTTTCTTTCTTT
>ML685815.1:4394802-4526136 GCA_007922175.1 Pelusios castaneus | reverse complement strand
TTTCTTTCTTTCTTTCTTTCTTTCTTTCTTTCTTTCTTTCTTTCTTTGTGTTACAGACATTCAGCATACTTTTCAATGCCTACTCTACGCCATTAGAAACAATAGGAAAAAAATAAGTGATAAACCACGGGCAACCTGTGTTATCCAATGAGAGCCTAAAGCGCCCTATGGTGCTTCAGGAAGTGTCTGGGGAAGGTTAGGAAAATGTCTAGCCTGTTGAGTCTGTTTGTATTTCACTACGAAACATCTCACCCATCTGTCTGAGCAACTGAGTTTTTGTTTTCCTATCTGCTGCTTGGAAATCTTGTAAGGACCACAGAGATATCACGGAACCTGGGGGCTTTATCCTCTTCCTCCGCAACTTGTTTAGCTTAACCAAAAGAAGGCTGACGGGGGATATGATTGCTCTCTATAAATACATCAGAGGGATTAAATCAGGGAGGGAGAGGAATTATTTGAGTACAGCACCAATGTGGACACCAGAACAAATGGTTATAAACTGTCCATCAAGAAATTTAGGCTTGAAATTAGACGCAGGTTTCTAACCATTAGAGGTGTAAAGTTCTGGAATAGCCTTCCAAGGGGAGTTGTGGGGGCAAAAACCATAACTGCTTTCAAATCTGAGCTTGATAAATTTAGGGAGGGGATGGTATGATTAGCCTATTTTGGAAATTGACTGATATTTGGCTACGTGTGGTGGATTTACAAGTGGCCTAAGAGGGGAGAGTACATGGGGTTCTGAGTTATTACAGAGAATTGTTTCTTGGGTAACTGGCTGTTGAGACTTGCCCACGTGCTCAGGGTTTAACTGATTGCCATATTTGGGGTCGGGAAGGAATTCTCCCCCAGGGCTGATTGGCCTGGGCTCTGGGGGTTTTTCGCCTTCCTCTGTAGCACAGGGCATGGCTCACCTACCGGTGAATCCTCTGTATCTTAAAGTCCTTAAATCATGATTTAAGGAGGTAAATAACTCAGTCATGGGTCGGTGGCCTATTGCAGGAGTGGGTGGGTGCGGTCTTGAGGCCTGCATTTTGCAGGAGGTCAGACTAGATGATCGTACTGGTCCCTTCTGACCTTAAAGTCTATGAGTCTATAACTTGTCAAGCAGTTCCCAGGGGTGAAATCAGATCCGGGCCTGATATGAGCTGTCCTTTTTCAAGATCAGAATCTGTGGCTAATTAGAGTAATCACTCAACATTTTCCCCTGGACACTGAGAGAAACAAAGTCCTATTATTTTGAAAGGTGTTTGTTTTTAGCTGCCCAATTCCCCCTGGTTACTCAGTACTGAGTGTGGATATACTCTGTCCATGTGTAAACTTTCCTTTAGCTGGCAGCCTGGAATATGTGAGTATTTTATGAGTTAGTGGGAGACATGTGGCTGAAAATCCTCTCATTGTCTTGAAGTGTAGCTGGCATGTCCCAGGTCAATGGGTTCTTCAACTGAGGAACTGAAATGAGAGAGAAAAATACCTAAACTATGAGCTTTACTGATCATGCCTGAAGAATGCAAACACTACCTAAACTACAGAAGACCTACCCCATGGGCTTGGCTAAGTGCAAAATCTGGAATGGATTCCCTGGGAACAGGCTCTTCTTTGATTGTTTCAAAAGTCCCAGCTAGGACTCTAGAAGGGATGGGCCAAATTCAAGAAGGAACATGATTGCCGTTTGGTCCCCTTAAATTACCACTTAGCCCCCCCAGAGGTACAAATTTGGAAGAAAGTCTAACAAGCTTGCCAATGAGCCAGAAGATGATGTAAGATAAAATAGGGTGGGGTTTCCTTTAATATGCACCCTCTTGTGCCTTCTTGTGGCTCCAGGGAGTGTAAGCTAGGCCAGCTTAATTACCCTGGCGATGAGTAGAGTGGATATCAATAGAAGCAGCAGAATCTAGTGGAGTGGAAAGGGATCTAGCTAGCACTGCCTTACGCATCATCTCTAAACTCAACTCTCTGTTACCAGTACACTACATTAGCTATCGCAGCAACACGCTATTGTATCTAAATATTTGGGGGCTGATCCAATGCCCATTAAAGTCAATGGAAGAGCTCCCATTGACACCAGTGGGCACTGGGCCTGGCCCTTAAAATCGTCTTGTTTAGATACAAGTCTTGGAAAAGCCTACATTTTAGGGGGATTCCATAGAAACTTCCCTCTCGGTCTGGAATGATTCCCTGTTTCATCAGAAGCAAATTCTCCACAGACCGGGACACACCAATTCGAAGCAGCACCAGACTCTACCAGGACAATAAGATGCAAAATTGGCAAATATATTTCCACTGCTACAATGACTGACACCCCACAACACACCTTTGCAGATCCATGGGTGCCTACCACAACATGTGGCGTACCTCGTCCAATGCACTAAATGGCCCAATAGCAACTATGTGGGTGAAACCAGACACACATTACTCTTTCAAATGAACTCACGCAGGAAAATGATAAAAGACAAAGACACCCCATCACCTGTGGGTTGAACACTTGTCACAAAGTTATCACTCTATATCTAACCTCTCAGCCCTTCTCGACGAAACGTGTGCAAAATTTTCAGGTGAGCCTTGGAGCTTAAATGCATTACTCGGCTAGACACTAAGGCCTTGTCTACACTAGAAAGTGGCATCAGTGCAAGTTTCAGCAGTGATTAAAAAGCACCGTAATTCCAATGCTTGTGCCTGCTCACACAGCACTTGGGTCACCAAGGTGCATCCACAGTTGCTGCTCTAGGATGGACATTGAGAACAGTGCAACGTGAGCAGCTTTCCCATTGTGCAGCTTGCCACCTTGTGCTGCTAGGAGTTGTGGGAAGGTGGAGAGGATTGCAGAGCATCATGGGTGTGGGCTCAACATCCCCTGATGCAGTGATTTCTGTCCAATCATTCCTTGGCTTTCTGACTGCATTTCGTGATATTTTTCAACAGCCCCAGTTTCCTTAGCACCTGCTACTGCTGTGTGAAAGGACGGACCCTGCACTGCTCTCCACTGGCATTGTCCGTGTTCTGAACACATCACAGCTGGACATGCAGTCTATCATGAGCTCCCAATCGGAAGAGGAGTCTGAAGTTCCTGGCCTGCTGTGTGCCTTGCAAACAGGCAATGCGGGATTACTGTTTGCATTCACAGAGCATCTGCACACGGTGCAGCGCAGCATTTGGGTACATGGAACAAGCTCTGAGTGGTGGGATCACATTGTAGCAGGTCTAGGATGATGAGCAGTGGCTGCAGACATTTTGAAAAGCACGAAGTCACCTTCATGGAATGCTGTGCAGAGCTACACCCTGCCCTGAAGCGCAGGGATACCAGAATGAAAGCTGCTGTAAGGTCAGGTGAAGGCCTCCTGTTTCCTCCTCTTGCTTCTTATCCTCCTTGATCAGTGCTCTCTGGCAGAGGCTCCTCTGCATGTTCCTTGCTCCTTTTACAGACCCCTAAGCTCTTCTCTGCAGTGGAGAATCTGGGCATGCTAAAGCCTGATAAAGGCTGTGGGGCCACTGGGATACTGAACTAGGAGCAAAGTGAGAATGATTTTGTGGTAATCTATTCTAGACAATTCTTGAGAACAAAACACTTTCAGAACACCGAAGAGAGCCATCCAGAGCCAGCCTCCCACAGGATCAACCCAGCAGTCAGCTCACACTGTGAGCCAGAATCTTTCTGACTTTACAGTATGCCCAGTGCACCACCTGACGTTTTGTATGTAAAACTACGCCATTCATTTCCCTTCCCTTGTAATGCACCTGCCTCTAGAATACAGCTTTATCAAGACTGTGGCTACTCACAGTTCCTTTAGTGACAGAAATCTGGAAAGCAGTGGACAGTCCCAGGCAGGAAGAAGCCAACACCTATTCACACAATATCACATCTCCTTTTTTATCAGATTCAGGACAGGAATCATTGCACCAAATGCTTCATCAGGACCCTGAATTGGGAATCCCAAGTCTACAATCCATACCCAAGTCTTTGAGTCAGGTTAGACTTGTCTCCTGGTGTCTGTCTGACTTATATTGTTCACCCTCCTCTGCTCCCTGTTTAATTCAGCTTCCAGAGCAGGACAAGGATTTTCCAGATATTGGATCCTTAAAGGGGTAGCATCCTTTTTAGCCTACACTCTTTCAAAGAGTTCATTGCAGGAGTGGCTGAGTCCATGGCTTTCTGGTTAGAAATAGCTCACAGAGGGCCACCTTCACTCTTCTTTGCCCACTGATCTAGAGAACTTCAGTTACCAAATGCCATGCCATACTTCCCTCCTTTCTGCCATCAGGGAGTGCAAGTATCTGTTGACTAGCTCCACATGGTTACAAGTTTTGGGTCAGGGATATTAGATGCACCTTAATAAAGAGGAAATGCTGCTTCTCTAACATCACTGGACCCATTGCTTCCTTGCATATATATTGTACCGACTAATGCTATTACTGCCTCACTCTCCATCCTTGCATTCATTCCTTATACCATCCATCTGAGAAAGGGCATGCATTTTTACTACGTTTGTACAGCACCTTGCATAGTGGGGTCCTGATCCCTTAAGTGGGGCCTTCAGCTGCTACTGTAATCTAAGGCTATAACACTTTGTACATTTATTTGGGGTACACTTTCTATGAGAAATGGAAGTGCAAAATAAATCTGTGTTGGGTGGAAGAAAAGAATGATCCTTTATCAGGTTAGATTGTATACAACCCTGACCTGTATCCTATATTATCTCAGATCAGAGTCAGCTCTGAGCTCTGCCAGTGTTTACAAGGATAAAAATACACAGGATGTCATGATAAACGTACCATTGAACTTTATCCTGCTGCTTTTGAAAGTGCCTAATCTTCATGCGTGCACTTTCCTTTCCTAGCTGCGTACTATATGCATAGCCAAGTGCTTCCTGAGTGCTACTGATTAACTCCTACGGAGACTATTCCTGTAATACGGCTGATTTACAGTCAGAAGCAAGCAATACCAGTTCAGCAGTGATAGTGTTGACACCTGTCCTCCACAAAAGATTAGTATTAAACCGTCAGCTGCTCTGCAGCCTCCTGGCTCCTCGATATGCGAAGGGCACAGCTCTGTTTTTTCTAGCATCTTTTAAGAAAACAAAAGTACAGGAAGCTCTACTTACGACACACTTTAATCCAAGTGCCTCCCATAGAAATGACTGATTTGAAATGACACTTCAAGCCAATGGCTGTTGCTAACACAGGATCAGTATTCCCCAGAATCGGGCTGCCTTCAGAAGGCTCAGCCTTTCCATCCTGCTCCTGTTCTGGTTCTTTTTGTCTGTGAAATGTTTGGGGATCCTTTAGAAGGACATGTGCTCTATAAAATGCAATACCTGGGCTGGAGTTCCTGGCAGTAGCTCAACTTCAAAATGGGAGTGATGATATTTACCGCCAGGGAAATCTGAAAAATATCCAGGGTATCAATCTGCTACTTATAAGTGACTTTGCAAATATTAATCCATTTTTATGACAGGAAAATTGAGTCAGGGATGAGAAACTACTTGGTCAGGAGAGCCCTGTGCTCTGGTAGGTTACACCCAGAGGCAGGAGGTCTGGGGAAGGGCTAGGAGTGGGTTACTAATCCAAGAGGGATGCTGACAGGCAAGGGAGAGAGCATACAAAGTCTCCAGGAAGGGAGGCTTGAGAGTAGGGAGATAAATGTTGGTTTGGGACCTTTAATTTGGGGCTTGGAGTCTTATGGAGTTATTTTCTGTAAGCAAACCCTGACTGCAAGGAGTGTATTTTAACCAAAAAGGTGAGTGGAGTCTGTGGAAGGAGCCATCTGAGGGAGAAATTATTGGTGGGGCATCAAGGAGGTCTCCATGACTACAAGGGGGTGCATGAGGCAGCTGTCCCTGTTGGAGACGGGGGGCAGGAGTCAGCTGTGTGGAACAGACCATGACCCTGCTTGGTACGCAACCTCCGGCCTCACTAACATTGGATGCACCAAAGGTGTGTGATCTGTATCCCAGGAAGGCATTTAGTCACCTCTGCACTGCAGTAGCTGGGGGAAAGCATTCCTTTTTCCTCGAAGTCTCCATGGGAATTTCCCATCTCTCAGGATGGCTGCAACATTCGCTCCTGGTGCATTCTGTTCACACATGCCTGTCTGTTCAGAAATACCTTAGGAGCAACTGAACCCGGCTTTTAACATAACTGCACATTATACTTGAAAATACGAGAAGGAATGCAGACTTGGAAAGAGAAAGGAGTTCAAATTGCTGCATTTAGGTGTGTGTGTTTGAATAAATAACCTTCTTAATCCTAGTTAAGATCTTGTGTGCTGACTTCTATCAATACTCAGTGAAGCTGTCTTTGTCCTTATTTACACTAGCGCTGAGGCGGGCAAAACTTTTGTTGCACAGAGGTGTGAAAAAAACGAAACAAGCTATGACGGTGGGAGATGGTTTCCACCGACATAGCAATTGGTGTTTAGGAGGTGGTTTTATTAATCTGATACGAGAGCTCTTTCTGACTGACATAACATAGCAATATGTGGCTGTAAATTTTAAAAGTAGACTAGCCCTTTGAGTCATTCCTGGGCAGATGCCCAGGGTCACTAGGGCTTCTGTTTGTCAGCGGAGATATGAAGCTTAGGCACCAATGGTCTGTGGTCATCAGAATAGTCCATGGTACTTTTTACAAGGGATAGCCTTGGTGTCCCAGAGCGATGCTGCTGTAATAGCAAATGGGTACATTAATCCTCACATCCCCTAGTTGGAACACCCCCTGTTGTTCAGTGGTGTTGCCATGTTCTCTTCCAGAGATGTCTACATTTCAGGGGTGGGAAAACGTGGCCCCCGTTACTCCTGGGGGAATTCTGCCCCAAAAGCATAAAAATTCCACACACGATCTTTTAAAATTCTGCAAAGTTATGAATGTTTGTCCAAATAACATTGTATAATCATGCCAGCTTCAATTATTTTGGTCAATCTATTTCAAAATCCCTGTCAGCAAGCATGTTGGTAACAATGCAGACAGAAGATTCCCCCAGGAGCGGAGAGTTAAAGAAACCCCTAGAACCACCCAGCTCCTATTTCTCTGCCCTCCTCTCCATCCAAAGCCCAGCCGTGGGGCCAGGCACCCATATCTCCTCCCCCCAGAGCCCAGCTGTGGGACCTCCCCCACAGTCCAGACACCTGCACCCACCACTCCCTTCCAGATTCCAACTGTAAGGTCTTCCTGGCCCAGACACGAGCTCCCCCTTCCTCTGGAGGCCAGCGGCAATGCCTCCCTCGCCAGCCACAGCCCTGGCACTGACATCTCCTCTCCCCCGAGATCCCAGGGATCCAGAGAGAGAAACAGCCTGATGCTGGATTCTATGCTCGCATGGAGTTTCCTGCATGCTGCCTCCTTCTCTCAGAGCATGCTGGGACCCACTGCTGCCAGAAAGCCTCCAGTTCCCCCTGCCCAGCAGTGTCTTCTATTTGTGAGCTGAGGAGCTGCCCCAGGTGGGTCCAGTGGTCCCTAATGGCACCCAGAAGCCATGCAGCACCAATTCCTTGGGGAAAAGGAAATTCTGCACAGACCATTGTTCCTTTGGATTTTGAAAGAAGCCCTTTCTGATGTGTGGATGAGGAAAGTACCAGCAATAAGTGTTCCAAAGCGCGCCACAGCTATTTAATTTATTCCACCCCCCACCAGATTTTGTTCTCCCTTCCCAGAAGAAAAGTGCCTCAGAAAAGGTGAAAGGTGTATCTGTGCATAATTCACAGCATAGGCTGGTGTCTAGAGAGACTGTGTACAAAAAATGAGCGCATGTTACACTGCACCTTCCCCCCTGCCCACACACAGTTCCTTTATCTGTATAACTTACCCGTTATGCTGTTAGTGGAAGAAAAGACAATGGGTCTTTTGACTACACTCCTAACACTACTGTACTCAAGTCAAGGAAAGAAGGGTGAGGGACAAAGGTGGCTTCAAGTCATTTTGTAGATACTCTACTCCAGGAATTTCTGTTTAGAGGGGTGGAAAGAGTCACCTGGTTTGGGGGGGGTGGAGAAAGAGGGGTCCATGTAGAGGTTGCTCTCTAAGGAAACCCAATTGTTTTTCCAGGCACTGAGGAAAAGATGGTCTGGAAAACTGGTTACAAATCTTCAAGGCAAACTACAAAGTAAAAGGAGGAACAAATGTAAGGTTTCCATCAGGGATCTAGTTCTGCCTCAGAAAATGGTAGCAGCTGCTCCTGCATCCAGGTGCATTCCTTGGAAATGAAAAGGGACATGTCAAAAGGGCACTGCCCATGTGGGTTTCCAGAAAGCACTAATTTCTGGGCAAGGGGCTGCTTGACAGGAGTCAAAAGGAAGAAAAAAAAATCCCCACCCCTACTTATCAGTGGGATGAAAGGGCCAATTCAAGGCAATTGGCATTCCCTGGGGAAGCAGTCTCAACTGCTTTATATAGGAGGATGGATGAACCTGCTGTGTAGTTGGGAGGAGACTTAGGGGAGTTGTTGACAACAGTGTATTTTGTAAATGGGGCTTTGGGATGGGGGAAATGTCTTGGGAGAGGAAATAGGATGTTTGCTTCTCAACATCCTGTAAGTGCTCCTTCTGTGAAAACTTCTGCTGGAGCCCAGCAAAGCTAGAGATCTCCTCATCTGAACTAAATCTTTGGGGGCTGTGGGAGGGGACCTCAGAAAATTCTTAGGTTAACAAACAAAAACCCCATGTTGAAGGGAACTTTATCAGTTGCTTTAGAGGCAAACTCTTTAATGTATCCCTCCAGAAAACTGGAGAGAGCCCTTATATTTGCACATAAACTTTATTAGTGGGGTCTCAAATCTAGATAGTGAGATAAGAGAAGGTGTCAGGGCAGGGAAGTAGGAAACTTCTCAAGTGACTCCCTTCCTAGCTTTCAACCCTAGTCTAGAAAATGTAGTGTCTGATTTGCCTCAAAATTCCTAGTAAGATCAGACTCTACCATAAGATTTTGCCTGTATCTTTCAGGTTGGTGGCTTTAGTCACATAAAAGCTAAGTGGTGAGGAATAAAAATAGCAAGCTAATGTTGGAAAGTTAGTTTCACTCTTAGCCCCAGGAAGAGCACTAATCTCAGTGAAATACGCATGATAGGAATATTCTAAGCACCCCCAAGTGCTCTTTCTCTTTTAGCATGGCAGGAAACTGCTGATTCTAAGGGCTGCTTCTTCCCACTTGTAGAGACAGTAGGCAGCACCTAGATACCTTGGGCTGGGCTCTGTGTGTGTGTATCTCAGCAAAGTTCACTCTTTCAGGATGCATTCCCCAAAATTGCAGTCAAAGTGCCAGGCCTACTAGCAATGGGGGGGGGGGGGGCGGTAAATATTATAGAGCAAGATCCAGACTCCTCACTATGGGTGTGCTCCTTAAAGGGGCAAGTTTCTTTGTATCTGATATCAACAAAATGCAGCTGAAGTGGATTTCACTCCTTGTATCTGCTGATACTTTGCTAAGTCATGTGTAAACATTTTCCTATTAGTCTCAACAAACAGCAGCTGGCTAAACCACCATAGCCTCTGTAATGGATTCAGCTGGTATCTCAAGGGCCCTCCCAACCCCCAGGTTGCAAAGCTGTTCTCAATTATAGAAGTGCCAAGGGAGCTCACACAGAAGTCCAACTCATTTTTCAGTGTTAACTTCAGGAGGTTTCTGAGAATAAGGTGCTGCTCACTGGAGGAAAACTGCTATTTGAATCCATAATCCTTGAACAAGCTGAAAGAATCCTATAGAATTTTTATTTCTAGATCATGTAGCTGGTTGGTGGAGCTGTTCAATACTATGTTATTATATAAGGGTGTGGGAGAAGAGCCTGGGAGGTTAAAGTTAGGTTCTAAGCAGAATTCTTCTTTGCTTCCAGTAACTTACTGACCTGCTTCTGAGATTGGTGGTAGGCAATCACGATCTTCTGCTTCCTACTCCCATGCAGAGGCATGTCATGAAGAGCCAGCTAACCCCTGCTCCTGGAACCAGTGTAGTGATGTGGGTTTCCTGAGACCTCTGAGCAGGAGTGACCCCAACTTCTGGTGCTGTAGAATTTATCAGAGATCTTACTTAAATACCATCCTGGGTTTCTCCCTGCCACTATTCCCATAGATAAAACAAACTAGGAGTCCTGTGGCACTTTTAAAGATTAACAAATTAATTTAACAGATAAGCTTTTGTGTGCATAATGCACTTCCTCAGATGCATGACACAAAGACTGTAGTATTTTAGGTAAATATTATAGGCAGAGAAGGGTGAGTCACAAGGTCAATTCAAAGGGTTAATCCTGTTAGTCTATTTCAGCCAAACAAACAAGTTTTTTCATTCAGACAGTGGATGCTGGCCATTAACAACTGATGAAAAGGTGAGAATGTTTCAAGAGGGGAAATTACCTTTTGGCCATTCTAAGTCCCTATTCAGACCCAGTCTGGGAGTGTCAAGTTTGCATGTGAATTCCAGCTTTGCAGTTTCACACTGAAGTCTGTTTTTGAATTTTTTTTGCTGCTCCATGGGCTGACCCGGTTACCCCTCCAGAATTTATTTCCATAGATGTTTCCTTCTGGCATGTCATCACATGTCCTGTTGTTGGGAGCTATATGCCCAGTCACTAGAATGTCTTAGCTTGCAACTGATCAATTCATGATTATTTATGCAGTGCCACAGACATGTGTGGATAGTTACAGGATAAACAGGTTCCTTCCTCAGGAGAATGCATTGGGATGAGACTAAAAGGAGAAGTAATAATGTAGGGAGGGGCGGGTGGGAAAGATAAGATCAGGATGAGGACAATGAGTGCATAATTGCTGGGTGGGGGGGCTAGACCATGTAATATTAGCACTGTTATTTTTGAGGACAATAGATGAGATGTGTCAGACAGGCTCCGAAAGATTGTTCCAAAGGTAGCAGGGAATAGAGGGGGGTATAATGAGGAGAAGGGCATCCAGACAAATGCCTTGGGATGAGTTAAGCGACCGTGTAGGGGAAGTAAAAAGAGATGTGAAGAGAAGCAGGAAGGAGCTTAACTAAGGTAGGCTTTCAAGGCACACTGAGATAGACACTGTCTCCATCAGCACTAGAGAGGGTCCAACAAGGTGGCAAATGCTCCCCAGAGAAAATGTCCAGATGTATGGATCCTGCAAGGGCCTTACAGGCAGAATTCCTAGTGCGTCGAGTAGCAATATGGTGGTGGTGGTGAATTTCTTTATATTATGATAGTACCTCTGAGCTCCAGTCAGGGCCCAGCATCCTACGGTGCTGGGTGCGGGCCAAATACAATAAAAGGATGGCCTCTGCCGCAAGGAGCTGACAATCAGAGTTTGAGCAGAGCACTTAAAGGATGAGGCCTACTGGTGCAAATCACAAAGTAATATTGTATTATTAATATACCTATGCCTTTTGAAAATGGCCCGTGTCCAGTCACTTTGGGTATCCTCATTCCTTAAATAGCTCATCCCCAAAGACCTTCAGCATAGCTATGCCCTTTGATCTGACCCAGACTGACACGTATGCACGTATTTAATTGTTTATGCTGTCATTCACTTTGTGCCCCGTCAGAGGAGATCCTGCCACACGCACACATGTTGGAAGAATCATACAGCAATGGCAAAGTAATTCAGCTGCCAAGTTGGGCTGCTGCCCACCAGGCGGCCAAGGAAAGGCCTCGCTGAATAGATACAAATTGCTCTGCAAACAAAAACTAACAAACCCAGGCATTAGTGACCCAGAAGGGAAAGTGAATTTCATAACCAAGAGACTGGCCTGTCTGGATGCCCTTCTCCTCATTATACCATTATAACAGGAGCAAAACCTTACGAAAGTCAAGATATACAGCATCTACTAGACTATCCCTGTTGTGAGGTTCCCCCATCCACAAGGATTATTACTCTGTCAAAGAAAGCTATTAGGTTCGTTTGACATGATCTTTTTCTTCACAAATTCATGCTGACACTAATTTATCACCTTATTATCTTCATGGTGTTTAAAAATAGCTTGCTTGATTACTATCATGTCCAGTAATTGTGCTGCCTCAGCAATCGAGCAGAGAGCATAAGAAAATGGTAAAAAGGCATGAATGGTTTTTTGGGGTAGTCTGAAAAATATAGTAAAGCTGCTTAAAAAATCCCTTAATCACAAAACGTTCCAGACCCTAAATGTAATAGGTACCATGGTAACAAGTTGTGGGTAATTTTTTAAAACAGACAAAAAGGGAAGTCAAGGCAGCAATTGTATGGGATGTGGTCAGAAAGTACTGTCTCCTTCCACTCCCTTTTCTAATGACCCGCTTACAGTAAGGAAATTTGCTGCTACTGCAAGCATACAAACATGAGACAGTCTGATGGTGGGGAAGGAGCCTTCTGAAGTGTAACTTTATTTTGAAGGAAGGTGCAGAGGAGAAGGCCTCAACTGGCCAACAATATTCACTGGGAGATTGTAATCCCGGTTGGTGAGCTATAGTTGCATTGCTATATTCATTTATCATTTTAAGGCAGGAGATTGAAATCTGAGTACACAAAGGAGAAATAACACCAGGTGACGTAGCATTTCCTAAGGCATGAAACTATACGATGGATAACCTATAGAAAGCAAGTAGAACATGTGTAACCATTTAGGGAGTAAAGAATGTATGCATGTTAAAACCATATAAGGAATAAGGAATGTATGTATGTTGAAATGTATATATAAGGCAGCTCCTCCGTATACTCGGGGCTCAGCCTTTGGAAGTGATTCCATTGGGCCAGCTGTCGGCCGTCAGTAAACTCAGTCAGCCTCCTATTCCGGTGTCCAAGATTCCTGTGTCTTGCTACAATTTATCTAATCCATGCTAAGCGACTATAAAATGAGGTTAAGAAACATTAGTCTCTAAATTGGAAGAACATGTCTCGTTCTTATGAAACAGTAACAACTATTTTCTCCCACGAAACCTCATGGGATAAATAAATCTGTTAGTCTTTAAAAGTCTCAGAAGACTCTGTTTCTCTGCAATAGACTAACACAGCTATCCCTTTGGAACTATCTGAACCTTGTAAACCGAAGTCAGGGAGCTCTCAGTAGAGGACTAATGTTTGTCCTCAGAGAGCCCTGCAGATCAGGAAACTGAGGCAGGCTTTCCCTTAGGGAGCCTCCAGCGTTGGGGTCCTGGAAAAATCACCTGACTTTTATTCAGTCTGCCCTCAGGGCAGGGCAGGGAATCTGTTCAATGAGCTCCCAGGAAGGGGGAATTTGAACTGCAGGCAGTGAGCTCTCAGGAGCGGGAATTTGACCTGCTGACCCAAAGACCAGGATAACAGTTTCAAGGGAATTCATTCTCAGCACACCTCTTGAGGGCATGTCACCACAGCACGCCCATGGTCACAGGCTCTGTAAGCTCTTTATCAATTAGCAAAATGAGGAGGGTGTTTAAATCATAGTGTTGGTACCTAAAAATTCCTTCCCTTTGTTGTGCAAACCAATAATCTGTGTCACTGTCAGTGAGCAATGAATGGATGATGCATGCAGCCTCTGATAGAGAAGTTGGTGACACTGTTTGCCATGTGACAAGCCTAAAGATTTGCACAAAGTTACTTTTGCCTAACACTGAATAAGAATCATAGAATCATAGGGTTGGAAGGGACCTCATGAGGTCATCTAGTCCAATCCCCTGTTAAAAGCAGGACCACTCCCACTAAATCATCCCAGCCAGGGTTTTGTCTAACCGGACCTTAAATATCTCCAAAGACGGAGATTCCACCACCTCCCTAGGTAACCCATTCCAATGCTTCACCACCCTCCTAGTGAGAAAGTTTTTCCCTAATATCCAACCTCGACCTCCCCAGCTGTAATTTGAAACCATTGCTCCTTGTTCTGTCCTCTATTACTACTGAGAATAGCCTAGCTCCCTCCTCTTTGGAGCACCCCTTCAAATAGTTGAAGGTTGCTATCAAATCCATCCTCAGTCTTCTCTTCTGTAGACTAAATAAGCCTGCTTCCTTCAGTCTCTCCTTGTAAGTCATGTGCCCCAGCTTCCTAATCATTTTTGTTGCCCTCCACTGGACTCTTTCTAATTTGTCCACACCCTTTCTGTAGTGGGGAGCCCAAAACTGGACAAAGTATTCCAGATGCGGCCTCACCAGTGCTGAATAGAGGGGAATAATCACATCCCTCGATCTGCAGGCAACACTCCTACTGATGCAGCCCAATATGCCATTGGCCTTTTTGGCAACAAGGGCACACTGTTGGCTCATATCCAGCTTCCCGTCCACCATAACCCCCAGGTCCTTTTCTACAGCACTGCTACTTAGCCAATTGGTCCCCAGCCTGTAGCAGTGCATGGGATTTTTCCATCCTAAGTGCAGGACTTTGCACTTGTCCTTGTTGAACCTCATGAGATATCTTATGGCCTAGTGTTCCAATTTGTCTAAGTCTTATTTGAATTAAGTTTTATTTGAATAAGTAACATAGTTTGTCTCTAAAGCCACCCAGTCAGTTTCTCTATGCTTCATTATAGAAGTTCTGCCTAGAACAGAGGTCTGAAACGTGTAGCTACAAAGCCGCATGTGGCTCTTTGGCTACTCCCTTGCGGCGCCTGGCTCCAGGCCCCCACTTCCACTGGGGGACCCTGCAGGCAGACTGCACCAGGCTCTGGGCACCCCTTGCCACTGGGTGACCCTGTGGGTTGCCTGTTCCTGGTTCTGGGTTCTCCCTCTGCCAGGGAACCCTGTGGTAGGCACCCTGGCCCAGCTCCCTTTGTTGTACCTAAAAAGAAAAACTAGCAGGATCTTATTCAGGGGGACAAGGCAATATGCCACATTTATTATGAGAAAACACAATTATGTTAATAGCTAATATCTAGTAGCTGTACACACAAACTCATGCACACATCCCAGATGTTCTGCTGTTGGTCATGTATAGTTACCAGTCCTGATTGTTGCTTCTGATCGTAACTTGAGTTCGTGGCTGGTGTTCGCAGCTCATGGCAGCTACCTGGCCAGGGAAGCCGGGCATGAGGAAGAGTGGAATCTCTGTGACACAGCTGTGCACCAACACGCTTGGATGCTGTGCAGAACATTATCCAAAGCGATGTAGTCTCGCCCATCTTTTATATCTTTTAGTCCATGGATCTTGCTGTGTCCACACGGCCTCAGTATGACCATGAGTCATCAGTTAATCGCGGCTGTGACTTTGATCTGGTTCTTGATGGGACTTTTTGTCCCTTTCTTTTGAGGATGGATTCTTCTTGCTTTTCAGGGATGTGTCTGCATTCTTCAGCCATTTAGATGGTACTTGTGCTTCATCAGGACAGGCTGGAGTTGGAAACTGATTCCATCACACACACACACTTCATTCACACATCCCAAACTACGTTCACACATCTAAACAAACTTTCAACAAATTTAAAATGGTGTTGGCTGGGGACTGGGGAGCCCTACTGTAGCAGGGCCCAGGATGGTTGCCTGCACTGTCCTCCTGCTAAGACCACCTATGGGAAGAGACTTGGCATAGGTAAGATAGAAAAGCGTGTACATAGACCTTCTGTTGCTTTTGAGACTCTTTTCCCTGAAATAGTTTGTTCCTGTGATTGAATGAACAATACTTTCACTTGAAGAAGGTATGTTGGGTGGATCACTGTAACCCATGAATTAAAAACTCCAGCAAGGAAGAAAAATCTGAATCTAAAAAACCCAGCTGGACCTGCAAAGTAAGAAAGAACAATTAAGATGCAGGATACTGCAGTCCAGGGCTAGGTCTGAGAGGGAAGAATTGCATGTTTCCACCTTGAGAGAGTTAAGACAGGAGGTCTGAGACCACCTGAGAGGGAATATACTCAGAGCCTTGGGGGCACAGAGATGCAATTACCTCTGTGGTCATGGCACCTGGATTTGCCAATACAGCTCAAAGAGGATAAAAATATTTAAAACATGAGAAATGGGCTGGTTTAGTCTACAGTTAAAAAAAGGAGAAAAAATTCCCATAACTCTTGCAGTGCATGGAAACGCTGGCTTTATAAGAAACCAATAAAAGACTGGCAGTGAAAGAAAAAGTAAAGTGTGATTCATAATGACTCGGTATGCTCCAAAAATACCTCACTGCAATGTGGACTAAATTAGGGAAGTAACTGGTAATACGCTCTGACTAGTGGATTTACGGGATCCCACTTTCTTGTTAAATGGCACTTTTTAATGCCTTTCAGATAAGGGTCACAAAATGCTGAATAGACCCCAGTGGGATAAGAGTGTATCATTATTCCATTTTGCAGAGAAGGAAATTGAGACACAGATATTAAGTGACTTGCCCAAGTTGTTGCAGCAAGGCAGGATCAGAGCCGGGAAAAACATTCAGAAATCACTCTGAGCCTCATTACAGATGAGACCTTGGTCCTGTAAAGTCCCCTTGAGTGCTGGCTTCGTTTGTTCTCTTTGTCATTCTCACTTCATGGATATGACAACTCAGTGGTCAGGAGAAAAGAGGTTAAACGCCAGAAGACAATCATTTATACCTGCAGCCCCAGGGGTAGCCAGAGGAGAGTGGGGAGAGAATGATTTGGTCAGTATTTTCAACAGATATTATTCTCCGAAACCTCAGTGACGCTGCTGTAAAAGTGTGAGATTCCTCTCTCTGCTCTCTCTCCTCCACATTTATTTTCCTGCAGGGCAAAAGCTTGCGTGTCCATGAATAGCGTCATACTGAAACTGAGAGCCTGAATGAAACACAACAGAGAAATGCAATCTTGTGACTGCGTTGATTGCCATCTTCTGCAACCAAGCCAACTCAAACTCCCTCAGCATAGAAACTTAATAGGAAACAGATCTCTCAGCCACAATAAAAATGCGTGATATGGGGCTTTGGTGACTTTGATAAGAAACCAAAAATCAGACCAAGTTTGCTTAGCAATAGCTCAGGTTTATCAAATAGTTTTGGAAGCTTTTCTGGGGTTTCTTAAAATCTCCCTTGCGGACGCTACCACTGCCAGTGTTAGCAAAGCTAGGAGCACCAGCATATCGAGGAGGGTTCAGATATTTTTACCTCCATGATGCCTAGATCCACTTTAGAACTAGTGTGATGGTGGGAGGTTTCCTGGGCCAAGCGTCTTTCTCAGTCCATGTGGGCAGCTCGTGGAGCTGTGGGCCAAATAAATAAAACAACTGAAAGCATTAATCTCTGTGTGAACATCGGTGTGCCTCGTGCATCTTATGGCACTCTGTGGTTTTGGCTCCAATGCAACATTACGTGGAAGTTGCTGAAAAAGCCCTAGGTGTGCATAAATCTGTGGGAAGAACCGCCCTTTTCTTATAAATGAAGCAGAGTAAATAACCAGGGAGCTGTACTGGAGGTGTAAATGCACACGCTGGAGAAAAACCCTTATTTACCAAAGGAGGGACTAAAACCAGCTGGAGCACTGTGGTAATTCCTTCCATGGCGTCTCAGAGCTGTTGTGCATCCTGCCCCAACGGAAGGAATCACGCCACTGAGTGATTCCCCGCGGGAGGCCCTGCCAATGCTAGATAGTGTTGTGGGACTTTTGGAGCGTCACCGCCCCAGCTGAGCAAAGAAGCAGGAGAGGAAAAGGTTGTTTGGAAGTCAGAACAAAGAATGGTAGGGAAAGAGGAAGCAGCCAAACATTGTTCCTTGTGGGTCTCTGTCTCTCTTCGGTGTGCATGAATTTAAGCTGTAGCTGCAGTGATGGGTTATTGTTCTGTTGGTTTCACTTCTGGTGTGTTCTTTCTGTTGCCTAAACACACGATATACATAGACTGTGAAGCGTAGTGTGTAGAGGCTGATTTTCTTCACTTCTGGCCCTTGCGAACTGTATCTGCAGCTCCCCGGTCCCTTGCCTTGCCCTAGCTGATAGAGGCTAAATTGCAGTATTTAAATAGAGGACTTGGACTAGCTAAATCATAGGGATGAGAAATGTAAACATGTTTAAATGAAGTGCCCGAGTCACAGGCTGTTTACATCTCTTCCCCAGGCTTCTCCCTAATGTGGAGCCATTGGGGAAGGGCCAGATCTGTATTGTCTAAAAATAAGAGAACATCACAGCACTTTCCAAACATGAGTTCATTACAGTCCCAAGGGCCCCTGGGCAGCCGGTGATTATTGTTATACCCATTCTACTGATGGGCAAACTTCAAGACAGAGGTATGTAACTGGCCTAGCGGCAGACATGACACAGCATCAAAGAGTCCGTGGTCCCAGTATGCTGTTCAAACCACTTAACGACCTAGGACCACTGACATGTTGGCTCAGGGCAGGGAGTGAACCAGGGACTTCTAGAGATGAAAATATGCATGTCCACTGCTTGAGCTAAGGAGCCAGGTCCTGGTAGGGGGGCAATAGACTCACATTTCCTGTGGACTGGTTCGAGTGGCCTCAAGGTTCCATCTATTCCCAGGATATTTCAATTTCCAAAGGGGGAGCCGTGTTAGTCTATTGTAGAAAAACAACAGAGACCTGTGGCACTTTTAAAGCGTCTGACGAAGTGGGATTTTCTCCCACGACAGCTCATGCGATAAATAAATCTGTCAGGATATTTCACACACTATTAAAACATGGGTAGATCTTTTGCACCCACTGTGTCAGCCATCAGACCGAGTGTCAGCCTTGGTCCACATGCTCCTCACACATAGAATCCTGGACCTGCAGAGGGCGTGGGAGCTGGTGATGTGGGGCAGAGAGGATCTTGTTAGTGTAGCTTCATGGAAGACCTCTATGACCCATGCTTTAAATTTACCCTCTCATTGGTTCATTGTACAGTTAGTGAGTGATGTGCGGGGTGAGGTGTTTGTGCTGATTCCTTTTGTAGATGAAGGAGTTAGTGGTGACATTTGTGCTTGCCTGTCCTGAACAGTGGCTCATAGATTCAGTGGATACAAGATTTTCAGACCTCTGTGATGTTTTAATTGAATTAGCAGACAAAGAGAAGGCAGTTGTGTGAGCAGCTGTCCTCATTTTAGGCTCCTACATACACCCAAACCCACCTTGATTTTCATTCTTGTTTTCTGCTGCTCCTGTGAAAACCAGCTACCCCATATTCAAAAGTATTTGGCTTAAAATTGGACGAAGTTTCCCTCAGAGTCTTACCTAAAGATTTAATTCCAACTGATTTGGAGAGGAACATTTCTATGTGGACTAAACACTGGCTTAGATATAATAAAAAAGGGGACTATCCAGAATTACATAATTGATAGCAAAAATGTTGGAAGGGATATTAAACCATTTACTTCAGGGATTAAGCCAATCTCTAACTAGCAGAAATCAGTGTGAGAGTTGTATCTTATCCCACATCTTCTCTTGTGGAGTTCTTATACCACCTCAGGTACTGGCCACGGTTATGCAGGATACCAGAGTGTATGGGCTTTGGAGCTGATCAAGTCTGGCAAATCCCATATTCCTATGCGATAATAAATTGCAAAGGATTGATTTGGGGGAGTTGCATAGTGGGGTACCAGAGGATTTATGGTTCAAAATATGTTCTTGCTTAGCCCTTTTATTAGTAATCTAGAAGGGAGGCATGTAAATAGGGTGTTAATGGTACTCATAGACAGTGATAAGCTGGAGGAGTTGCAAACATCAAGGAGGATAGAAAAATAATACACAGGGAGTTTGTGAGATTACAAAAAGTAAACCACTATAGCTGGATAAAAATAATCTGAAGCACAGCTGTTCATGGAGAAATTCTCAGAGCACTCTGAACAGATACACCAGGGCAACGACCTCTCTGCTTTGAGACATATGCTGAGAGATTTAAAGCAAATAGTGAGTGTCAGACATGAGATTATAGTATGACACCTCCAAAAACAACAGAAATTTTGGCTATCTTCCAGATTACACATAGTCTATTGTTTTAGGATAACCTGATAAAAGGAGGAGATTGACAGAATGGCAAGGTGTTCAAAGAAGGTCTACAAAGGACAGGCAGAAGGGATTAGTGGAACCAAAAGTGGTAACTGGTTAGGGGAAGAGATGACTGTGCGCGGGGGGTGAGGGAGGGAACACGGTTTGCATTTACTTGAAGTCACAGGGTTAAGTTAAGAAAAGGAAAAATTATGCTGAATGTAAGGGATTTTTGAGGGTAATACTGTGGACCAAACACCTCGGCCAAACTTTTTCTGCTGGTCCACTTGTGTTCACCTGCTGCAGCCAAATGGAAGTGCATGTCACAGGGTAGGTCATCCTTGTCCATGGGACAGCTGCAGTAGCTAGGCCATACAGGCATGGGCACATGTCCCAGGAAAGAAGAATGGGCTTCAAAGCTTGGAGGAGAGGTGCACCAGGTGAGCGGGGAGTAGATGGAAGAGCTCCAGAATTCTATCCCTGCTGTTGGAGGAGGGAGGGTATACATCACAGTGGCTATGTCTACACTTGGCCAAATAAGTCGACTTTGCTAAATCGACTTAACAAAGTTGACTTTAAGTCAACTTAGCATGTCCACACTATAAAATTATGTCGCCTTAAAGTCGACCTTGCCAAATCGACTTAGAGCATCCACACTGGACGACTAAGTCGACTTCTAGGGGCTAGGTGGACCTGGGAGTGGTCCATGGTGGGAGGGGGGCACCCCTTTAAAAGTGCCAGGGTGCTCAGCATTATCCCCATTGTACCAGGATACAATGGGGGCTGAGCAGGACAGGGACAGGGGCAGGGCATAGGAGTGGGGTGGGCACGCCAGGCTCTGGCTGTACCAGGCACCCTGGCAGGAAGGTCAGTGGGGGAGCCCTGGGGGCCCTTTAAGTAGACTTAAAGTCGATTTAGGGCTAAGTCATGTCTACACTGGCTTAAGTTGACTTAATAAAATTGACTTAGCCAGTAAGTCGACTTTAAACTAGGTTTTATAAAGTCGACTTAAAATTTCCTTAAGTCAACTTAAGCAGCAGCTTAAATTGACTTAAGGAAATTGTAGTGTAGATGCAGAGTAAATTAAGTTGACTTAAGCAGGCTTAAGTCGACTTAATTTACAAGTGTAGACGCACCCAGTGAGTGGAAAGTCTCTGGGAAATGGGGCCGAGTGTGAGCTCCTGGAAGTAGGTACTGTCTCCTATGGTGTGTTTGCACAGCACCTAGCAAAGGGATCTTTGTTTCAGCGGAGGCCTCTAGGAACTGGTTTGAGCTGAATAGTGGGGCCTACCATAGCTAAGGAAGCTTGGATTTTCCAAATGTCTACAAGACCTCATAAAAATCTAATTAGATAATTACATGCCAAGTTTAGTCATGGATATTGATTGTCTTACAGAAAACAGGAAGTCACAGTGAACCACAGTTTCTCAGAGCGAGAGAAATAAAGCAAGTTACTGATGTTTGCTGGTGATGCTAAAATCCTAGATTTTGTATAAATTATCACTAATTATAAGTGGGTCTGTATTAAGGTGCCGTGGGGCCCTGGGCTGTCCACTTTCATGGCCCCCCCCCGCCACCCCAGGTCTCAAGATCCGCCCCCACCCCACTGCAACAGGCAGCCTGGGGTGAAGTGGCGCTCAGGCCCGCTGACCTCGGGGCCACCCAGCAGCCATTGGGCCGGAGCTCGGTGCTGAAGGGGGGCTGGGATCCTGGGGTCAGAGGCCTCATTCTGTGGTGCTCCTGCTCCATCCCATCCCATCTCCCATCTGTGGTGCTCCCAGCTCCATCTGGCTGGTCTGCCCAAGGGGCCAGGGACAGCTGGCATGTGGTGGCACTTCCTGCGGCAGCACCCCAGGACGGGAAGTGCTGTCAGGCTGCTGCACTGGGCCCCCTGGGGACCAGCCAGGCCAGGCTGAGCCATGGGAGCCCTGGCGCAGCACCTCAACAGCGCTCCTGGCCCAGAAACACCATAGCTTCCATGCGCCAGCCCACTCCGTATCCTGGGGCAGACCAGCCACCCTGGGACAGGCTCCCCCAGCACTGGCCTGAGTGGGGCTGGATCTTGCAGGGCAGCAGGGGCCTGGGGCCCGTCTTTAGTCCGGGGCCTGGGGCTGCAGCCCCTGAAGCCCCTGTCTTTTTGATCTGGCCCTAATTGTAAGAGATTCCCCACAGCACATTGAAAATCTTGTCAAAACAAGGGAAGCACTGGAGCTGTGAATCTGTATGACTCACTGGGAGGGGAACAAAGACTTTAGGGTACTGGAGATGGCTTAATGAAGAAATATCAGCTATTAGAAGGGCACATAAGATGTTTGGGAGGATGAAAGAAGGAAAGAAAATAACACATGGTACTCTGTGTTTGCCCTGAGTCTTCTTAAAAAGATGGGGCAAATGAGATTGGGCACAGCCAGGAACGTCAATAATAATGGTTATAGTTTCAATAGGATTTCTATCTGAGAGAGAACAAATCCCAGGCTTATGTACCCTGGAGCAGAGAAGTGTTGGAGAGACTTGAAAGTATTTCAGATTATGCTTGTGGGTTTCAAATTATGAATAATGAAATTCTTGGTACAGTGAGATGATGAATCAATTGTCCTTACTCGATCCCATCCTAATAGAGAACAGAAAGACATCTTGAAACAAAGGGTGGAGTCTGTAGCGCAGATGGGGGATGTGTTCCATTTATGCTGTTCTGTGCAATAACAGGTCACACGATAGCTGGGACTTAAAAAGCAGCTGCATAAACTCATGACTGCAAACACTTTTACCTATGTAGGATAAAAGGAATGTCCTGACCTTATACAATGTGGCCCTCCAGGGGTGGAGGGAGAAGAGAGGTGTGCTGATTTCGATTTCAAAGGCATCCTGAGGGCCACTGCCAGGTTGCTTCAGCATGGCTGGGGAGGGAGCACAGGGAAAACATAGTGGAGCACATGTTATTGCTGCTTTCCAAAGGAGCTGCAGCCCCTCCTTGACACTTTGTTTGTCTTGGAAAGCTGAGTGGCAAGCAAGCTCTGAGCCGGCAGCCCTTGCCCCACTTAAGCTGTGGTAAATCAATGGCCTTAGTAGCTAGGCCCCTGCCTCAGTCTATGTGCTGCTGTGTGGGTGAGGTCATAGTGAGCTCATCAGAACAAACAAGACACAGTGAGTTCATTAGAACAAACAAGGAGTCCTGTGGTACTTTTAAAGACTAATACATTTATTTATTGCATGAACTTTCATGGGGGGAAATCCCACAGCTCACGTGACATGGGGCAGAATCTGGCAATAAGGTCATTGAGGTCTGGATCAGGAATCAATTGGCAAAAGTTATTTCTGGTGTAAGCCCACATACTTCAATATTGTTACACCAGGATGAACTCTTCTTTCTTGATTGCCATTGATCCATGGGCATTGGGGAGAGGTTCCTTTACCTCTGAAGTCCAATGTATTGGCTACTATGCAGAGGCAGGTAACCAATCTAAACTCTGATCCATATTTGTTGACTATATCAGTAGACAGATAAAAATAGAATGGGTATGAGGAACAAATTCCCATCTTCTCCTTCGGGATGGTCACTACAGATTGGGGTTGAGGTTCATTGGCTTGGACAATGTCAGGAGAAGCTTGTATTGTCACATGCCCATGCTCTCTTACTCTGTGGCCAAATAGAAGGCCTCACTTTCCAGGCCACTTTAATCCACCACCTTTTATCAGCACTAAACTCATAGTTTAAAAAAATCAATCGCTCTAAAGTAGCGGAGACAGTAGGCCAGATGCATTGTACTTAGTGATGCATTTGGTTGGTGGCGGAGTATTTAAATAGCACTTGGATGCGATCCTGACTCCTGAGAAAGCGAGGATTCCTCTCGTAGCAAGAACATTGGAATACCTTCTTAGAAATGCCACAATGGATCAAACAAGCAATCCATCTAGTTCAGTGTCCCAGACACTGGTGTAGCGATGACACAGAAAACAGGGAATTCATTCATAATGATAGTATTGAATATATCTACATATAGGCCAGAATCCTTAGCGCAACTTGAGTTTAAGCTGTTAAAATATGTCAAATAACAGAGGTTGCGACCCACAGAGGCGATGTAGGTTGAGAGAGACAAAGCGTTTTGGCACCGAACAGGCTGGAGGGTCAGACTTGGAAATAGCAAGTAAGGAAATTGTCTGCTGTTATTTCTGCAGCGTTCTTCAGAGAAACAGAACGTTTTGTCTCTCCTTTGCAACACACCAAAAAATATGCCTGACACGTTGTGATGCAGTGGCCCATTGATGGTTTGCTATTCTGTGCCAGCAACTCTCATCAGGCCTGACATATTTAGTATACTGCTCTCATATTTACCCAAAAGAGGGCATGTAATATACCATTAGAAAACTAATAACTTCCTGATCATTAATATTCTTGCAGGATGCATGTCTGGGGTGTGTACAAAGAATTATGGATATGTGCTAGAATTATATTCTTAAAATGTATTTGGCAAGCAATGCATAAGACCAGTCTGCCATAGACCAGTGGTTTTCAAACTTTTTTTCTTGGGACCCAGTTGAAAAAAATTGTTTATGCCCGCAACTCAACAATTACATCTTTGAGCAATGCATTCCAATCTTTTGGCCTGAGGGTCTGCAACCCAGTAGTAGGTCACGACCCTAAATTTGAAAACCACTGCCCTAGACAAAGGTATATGCCAGGGGTAGGCAACCCCCGGCCAATGTTCCCTCTAAGGTTTGGAGGCTTGTGTGCAAAATTTTCAACCCGTGTGCAAAACTTTTCCTGAATAAAATTTTTGTGCAAATTCACACGACAGAAATTATTGAAAAATACAGAACAATGACAAATTAATAAAAGTTATTTAAAATTGTTTTTATTAATCATTCAAATGTATTTTATGCTTAAATGACATTATGTCTCATCAATTCTTCAGTACTGTTCGTCTGCCTTTGTTGGTTTTCCAAAATGAATAAACAGTGTCTAGGTTAACAGTCTGCCCTGAAAGTAAATAAAGCTTAATCCTCATCAGATTGTCCAGATGGCTGACTTCTAAATGATTTCTAGTCTTTGATTTTATTCGATTTATTAGACTGAATCCTCTCTCACAATCAGCACTAGATGCCTGGAAAGTTCCACAGATGTTTAGAAGGAGTGATAGTTCACTAAGCTGTTCCTGCTGCAGGGTGTAGGAAACCATGTCTTCGAAATTCTTCATTGCACCTGTTTTCATCTTCTCACTAATAGTTAATTTAAAGTCCACATACTGATTAAGCAGATCTTTCTTAAAAGTTTCTACTGTCTTGTTGAGCAGTGTGCTATATCTTGCTGCTAGTATTTCAAGCTGCTGATGTCCAAATGAGAAATCATTCATACTCTGTAAAGTTGAAAAGGAATCCCTATCGAAAACAGACCATTCCTTTAGCTCATCCTCAGGAAACCTGCAGTCAAAATGGTCACATATTCCTTCAACAAATCGAAGCACTGCTCTAGTGTCTACAGGAGATGAAAATGATGCCATCAGAACTTGGACCTCTTCTGAAAAATGTACAATTTTGCCAAGGTACTGGGGTCGACGTTTCACAGTTCTGGCTTTAATGAACTGGAAAGCCTCTATTGTGGTTAGTGTACTTTGCTGAAGCAGTCGGCATGACTCTGCCAGTTCCCCTAACACATCATTCAATATAGTGATTGCAACATGATATTCTGTTTTTTTCAGTTTGGCTAAACAGTATTTGGGAATTGAGTCATTGTCCTCTGCAACCTGTTCTTGGCAGTATTCCATCAGGATGGCATAATTCCTCATCAAGGCTCATATAGCAAAATGTCTAGAAAGCCACCTTACTTCATTCAGTGCCCTGAATGAAACAGACTTGCAATCTGCAGCTTGACATATATCTCCAAACTTTGACTTCTTCACAGATGACCGACTAAAAAGTGTATAGACTGTTCTTAGTAGGGTTTCAATGTCCTTCATTAAAGGTACATGCTTCCATGCATCAAGTCCTAAGTCTTCTC
Organism: Pelusios castaneus; assembly: GCA_007922175.1. NCBI lineage: Eukaryota > Metazoa > Chordata > Testudines > Pelomedusidae > Pelusios > Pelusios castaneus. Next base: position 4,500,398 of record ML685815.1, on the reverse strand, counting down.
TATGTGCCACACAGTGCTGTTCCAACGGATGTGGAATAGACTGACGCAGTACTGCAGTACCACACCTTTACGTTTCCCAAGCATAACTGAAGCACCGTCCGAGGTAAACATAGCCATTTTGCTCAAATCTAAGTTGTTATCAGCATAGACCTGTTTAATTGCTGAAACGATCGCAGAACTGTCACACGCTGACAATTTCAGAATTCCTGCAAACATGGTACGATGAGAGATCTCCTCTACTTTTCTGAATTTAACATTAAGGATTAACATTTTGTTTAGAGAGATATCGGGGCTCCCATCAACTATTAGCGTATGGAACAATGAACTCCGCCAACCGTTTAATTTTTCCCGATGAATAACAGAATTTATGCATTCAACAAATTTTAATGCATAATTTTTACTTCTCCGGTTTTCAGGAATTTTAACATATTCCCCAACATGATGGTGTATCTCCTGAACCGATAGCAGTGATAAATTTAGTTTTATTGCAAGAAGGACGTTATTGATTAAAATTTTTACTTCACCAGCAGTAGACAATTTCCTCTCAGACATTTCAGCTCTATTTTCTCTGTCTTCGCGTGTCTCACATAACAAAGTTTTAATAATTCCTAGGTGCTGATTACGTAATTTAGTGACAGCGGTTATGCGACTTTTTTGAATTAAATGATGTTTTAATTAGTCCAGTTTCCATTCATCCCATTTTTTGCCTGAAGCCCATTCGCACAGGCTTGCAGGCAGATGGTGCATAATACGTCACCGTTCTCATGATACTGGAAAATAGCTCTTAGACGTACGTGTTGCTTTCTGGACACAGGTGGCATTTCAGTTTCAATAAGCTCACGCAGCCATTCTTCCTTAAACCTGAAGCAGACCTTTTTCTGCGTTGGTCCATCGCTTTCGCTGCTTTCAAACTTGTGCTTCAACATCTTGAAATCGATGGGTCCTACTAGCACCAGAAGTCCTGTGTGTTTACTGGATCAGAAACGAAGCCCAGAATCATATACAAGGGGGATATAGGAGGACTTCCAGAAAGGGGAGTGCATGGCGTTAGAGAAAAAGTGCAAGATGGAGTTGCTGCCCTAAATGGTTTTCACAGACTCAAGTGCCTGACCAAATGTTGTAGGTTCACATATTACTGTGTGAGAATGTTGATTAACAGCAAACATGTGCATAATACAATATAGGTCATATAGTAGCTTTCTTGGGGAATGTCTCAAGAAGGGTTTGTGTTTAAAAAAATTATTCTCAAAGCTCATTTAAACTTAGAAAAGCTTTTGAAAACAAGTACATCATCACACCTTCTCAGGTTGCAGGCATAGATGATTTTTTTCAACTGCGTCCTAGAAAAAAAGTCTGAAAACCACTGGTTTGAATTAACATTGACTTCAGTTGAGCTGTGGACCTTCCCCTATTTACATGAGCTACTGATCTGGCCCCAGTTCCAAGAATCTAAATAAAGTTCTACTTCTGTGATTCTTCAACTACAACCCTAAATGGTCTGATGAAGGCAACTGAATAAAGCTACAAAGTGTACAACTTAACTCCCATGGGATTATTCATGTGCTGTCCTGGGTTGGCTATGTTTTCACACCTGTCGCAATAGAAAGAATCTACAGCTTCTCTTCAGTGCTTTTCTGCCTGTTACTAGGCAATACTATCACTGAGCAGAGCAGTGCTTGGCAAAAGGAAGCTGCCTTCTGGTTTTCTTATTTCAGTTAAGGGCCTGGGCTGTGGCTAAAGGAGCTACCCCAGGATGGTGTGCCACTCCCAGGTGAACATGTTGCCTTTTGCTGACTTGCCTTTAAGGGGTTGTGAATCCAAGTGGTGCCAGTGTGCCTGTATGAGGGCATAGGATACAACTGTTCTACACCATCCATAGTGCATGCATCTCTGATGTGCAAAGGAGAATGGAAAAAAATGGAGTCCAGTTTAGCAGCATGGCTGGATCAGGCTACGCTGCCGGCTGCTGCACTCCGCCGCCCCCGATCCGGCCATGCTGCAGAAAGCTCAGCATGCTCGCCGGCAGCCTAGCCTGATCAGCGGCAATGGCATATCGCGGTGGCCAGCACACGGCAGACTGAGCGGATTGGGGCGGGAGGGGCGCGGTGACCAGCACACAGCAGACTGACCGGATCGGCGGGGGGCGGAGCGCAGTGGCCAGCCCTGGCAGCATGCCGGATGAAGCCTGGGGCTGACGGTGCTGGGGGGGGGGCGATCAGGGATCCCCTTGCGCAGGCACCACTCACCTGTCCTCCTCGCCTCGACACTGCAGGGGAGTGCGGCTGGTCAGGCAGCTAGAGGAGGGCGGCTGCTGGCTCCTGGCTGGCGGCGGGAGAGGTCAATTAGTGGCAGTGCCTCTGAGGCTGGGCCTGGAGCCTGGGAGACTGCGCAGGCCAGGAAAATACCTGCGCAGCTTAGAGGGAACCCTGCCCCCGGCACGCGTGCCGACAGTGGCACAGAAGCCCATTCGGAGCGGCAGTCGGCATCCTCTGTGGCATCACAGAAATTGCCACTCCTGCCACGAAAAGACACTCCACGTGGCTTCTTTCAGGGGCGGTGGCAGTGCGGAGGTCCCTGCCATGTCCAGGATACCATGTAAAGAAGCCGCCCAGAGCGGCTCCTCTCTGTGGTGTGCCACCGCCAAAAGGAGTCACTCCAGCCAACTTCTTTCCATGGTGTGCCTGGGGATAGGGGTCCCCAGGCACGCTGCCGAGAGGAGCCCCTCCAGGTGGCTTCTTTCTATGAGTGGGCCTTCGGCACCAGCTGAGGGTTGAGCAGGAGAGGCCGGCACAGGGGTTGGCAAAGGTTGCCAATCCCTGGTATATGCATATGTTTGTCTTGCAAGTCCAGTCTTCCTCTCCAATGAAATTAAGCAAGGTATAATCAAAACCATGGGATTTACATATGAATCAGCAGGGGGCTGGGATGGCCACAGGAAGGGAAAAGCAGCTTGAGGTCATCCGTGTCTGTGCACAAAACTGTACACTTGGGAAGATAAAATAAAGAAAGAGAAGATGCCTTTTTGGGTTCATCACTAGACAGAAACAAGGAGACAAAGCTCTTGCAAACAGAGAAAGATGGGTCCTTCATTCAAGAGTTGTGAAGTCTCTGGTAACTGAATGTAAGTGAGAAACCTGCTTATGCAAAGATCTTTCATCCAGGAAGACAAGGGAAACCAGCACCTTTTACTTTTGTGGAAGGTCCTGCCTGAGAAAGTCAGCCATAACTGGAAAGAAAAAGATTGGTAAGAAATCTACCTTGAACCAAAGCTTTTTGAGTTAAGTCTTACCCACTAGAAAATGTTTTACTTTCTTTTCCTTGTACCATTTTGTCTTTTCCCCTTGTACTTGAACTCATGTAAACCCACTCTCTTTGTTTATAAATTTTCTTTACTTTTAAACTAAACCAATCCAATGTTGTGTTTGTTTTGAAATGATGAACTCCAGTTAAAGTAATACGCTCTGCTTTTCATCTCTGTAATGAAGCTATGAATTCTCTGTGTGCTCCAGGAGAGGGCTGGACACTGCAGGGCATATGGTTTGGGGGAAAGTCAGGACTGGGATGTGTTTGAGGTCACCTTGCAAGAAATAGCCAAGGCGGGTGGAGACCAGGGCGTGGCCGTGTTGTAACAACCGTGCTCTGGTGCCAGAGCCATGAACCAGCGCTGCTCAGCACACAGACACAAACTGCAGGCTTGCCTGCTGTCTGGTGGTGTCCAGGCTTTGAGCTATAGGTGTAGAGCATTTTAAGACACTCAGGGTTACAGAGCAGGTGGTGACACAATCTCCTACTGGTCTGGGTTGCACCCACAATGTGACACGTGTATTCTCAATTTCTCTGTCTAATGTCCAGCAAGGCCCCAAATGTTGGCTGACTGCTCATGTCAAAAGGGGTGACAGTACAGTGTTATCAGGTATAATTTTATTTCTAGGTAAAATAAATCTAAAATGGACCCATTAAGATGTAAGAAACTATATAGCAAATTAAATCTTTCTAATTTAAAATGTGACAGATCCCTAGACAGCCTTCCTACAGAGGCCTCCAGCTAGTCCGGACCATGTGTTGTCTATTTTAAATAGAAATGTGATAAGTAAGAAATTCATAACTAAAGTTTTGCAAAGATATATGGAACAAAGTATTGCTTTTGTGCTAAAGAATCGGTTGTATGCAAGTGGTGCATTGAAAAGCCAGTGTGAAGTGAAAATCTTAAAGGTGAACCATACAAACTGTGATCAGGCTCTAAGGCCCAGTGAAGTGTTTGACCACTGGCCAGAGTGACTTGCACATATAAAACAAGCCGATTGACTTTGGTTGAAAGTATAGAATAATCAGGTACTGAAACAGAAGTGTGTGCTGCTCTTTTGTAATATTTCATTAATTGTTATACGCTGTTGGTGCTGGAGCAAGCAGATAAGTCAATTGACTTGAAATGGCTATGTGATGAACTAATGTTTCAAGACAGATCCATCAAGGAGTGTGAAGAGATTATATAATTTCAAAAGGGGCATTCATGCAGCCAGCTAAAAAGGCTGATGAAAGAGCAAGAAGTTATGCAGAGCTGGCCAAAGGAACAGGGGATTCATAGAAAAGAAATAGGATTCTGATTGATGCCAGCAGGTGTTCAATGTATGTCCCAACATGTTTTGCACCAACTGGTATAGTCTAACATATCTCGTACAGTATGGTTTGGCACCAAATGCTGAAGTCCTATCAAGTCTGATAACTGCGAAATCCAGGAAAATAGTGAGTTTACACACACCATAACACCTTCAGTGAATCATGAATGAATGATCCTTCTGTCTTGAAAAATCAATCATTGCAACCACAAAACTGAGCTGAAATACCACCTTTATGCCAGTTCCAATGAAGTAAGAAAGGCTTCTAAACATGTATGTTTTTACCCAAGAGACGACTTGGCTAAATGCTTCCACAGAAATAAATACTTAAGCTGAAACACTGAACTGAATGCCTGAAGGGTGTTATAAAATCGTGATACTTAGCCATTTTAAGATACCTAGACATTTGATGTTAGCATGAGTAGATAATAGTTAAGCTTAGCATAAGTGAGCAACAGTATTGAAGCCTTAGGCGGTGGGAAGGTAAACTTATAACCCCTTACCCCTCTGGGGGTCCAAGAAACTTTAAGAGACACAAACATCCTGCTTTGAAAGAAAACAAAGACCGCTAGAAGCTATAAATCTATTGGTGATAAGGTAAAGAAAGAAACAGACATCCTGCTGCAGGAAAAAGTAAGAAAAACACGAATGATGAGTCAAATTCCAAAAGGGTAGCTGTGTTAATCTATTGTAGAAAGACAACAGAGTCCTGTGGCACTTTTAAAGACTAACAGATTTATTTATCGCATGAGCTTTCGTGGGAGAAAATCCCACTTCGTCAGACACTTTGAAGATAGGAAAGCTACAGAGTGGGAGGAAATTAAATGCAGGGGAGTGTATGACATAGCATCAGGTCAGGCTGTAACAGCAAATCAAAATAGGTGTTAGGATTCAAAACACTGGGGAACAGCACATAGAGGAGGGGGAGGTCAAATCACTTGTTGTAATGCGAGAAAAATCCATAGTCCCTGTTTAACCCCAAGACAACTGAGTCAAATTTGCATATAAGTTCGAGTTCTTCAGTCTCTCTTTGAAGCTGTGATTTGTTATTCATCTGTTTCAACACAGCTATTAACAAGTCATCAAGGGAGTGAGCAGGGAGATTGAAGTGTTCCCCTATTGATTTTGTCGTGTTGCAATTTCTGATGTCAGGTTTGTATCCATTTATTCTTTGGCGCAGAGACTGTCCTGTTTGTCCAATATATAAGGCAGAAGGGCATTTCCGGCACATGATGGCATAAATCACATTGGTGGATGAGCAGGTGAATGAGCCCTTGATGGAGTAGGTGGCTTGATTAGGCCCTGTGATGGTGTCATCAGTGTAGATATGAGGGCAAAGTTGGCAGCGTGGTCTGTTGCAGGGCTGTGTTCCTGCTTTAGTGTTTCTGTTGTGTGATCTGTAGTTGCTGGTAAGTATCTGTTTAAGGTTAGGGGGCTGTCTGAAAGCAAGGAGAGGTCTGTCTCCTAAGGCTTGAGAGAGTGAGGGATCATCTTGTAAAATAGGCTGTAGATCTTTGATGATGTGATGAAGAGGTCTGGCCAGGCGCAGCTGAAGACCTGCGAATTTGCCCTATCGCTAATTGGACAACGTCATAATCAAGGGGGTACCTGGGCAGTCTTTGAAGAGGTTAATCTACAATAAAACGTGCAAACACAAGCCTGTGGGTGTGCTCCTACCTTGTGTGGTACTGGAGTCACCCATCTGCAGATGCTAAATAAACTCTAATCAATTTCCTTATACAGGAGATGGGTCCTCTTTTAAGCCGCGAGGTGATCGAGCCACGGAGCGACTCCCTCTTGGGTGAGGGACCCCCTAGTCGTGTCCGTAACAAGGGTTTGCAATATATTTGTGTTTCACTAGCAAGTACAATCTTCGTTTTCTGGAAATTCTGCTAAATCAGTAAATAGTTGAGAGTTCTGGGTCTGGAGAAACTCATTACACTAAATATTTGCAACAGGAAACTGCTTATCTACTATTAGAGTTAGCTTTGAGAAGCATTTTTAAGAATTCAGCCTAGAAATTGCACAGATTTTTGTGGTCAAAAGGATTGACAGCATCTTAGATAAAGAGGAAGAAGCTTTGAATTGGTTTGTAAGCTAAAGGTTTTTAATCATTAATTGAATCTCTGGTTAGAGTAGCGTAAGAATGTACGGTTGAGGTTCCTGAGACCATATAGCAGTTTCAGAATCATTTACTGCCTAGTGTATTTGGAGTTAATGTGTGATAAGTTTGTGCATGGGTAAGCAGGAAAGCTTGGCTCTGAACATCTGTGGAGCAAGGTAATGTGGAACAGTACTGGTATTTCATTGATAATCAAGTAACTTGTCAAAATTTGTAAATTCTGCATTACAATTGTTTGTTTGAACTGTCAGAAGCAGCCTTTGACTCTATTGGTGCAGATGTATGATTAGTAATAAGTAACAATCTCTATTGCATCTGATGAAGTGGGTTATAGCCCATGAAAGCTTATGCCGAAGAAAATCCGTTAGTCTATAAGGTGCCACAGGACTCTCGTTGTTTTTTGCTGTACACAGACTAACACGGCTCCCCCTCTGGAAATCTCTATTTTAAGGATCAATAGTTCAGTGTTGCTGCTAAAATAACTTACCTCAAGTACTAAAGAGCTCAGGTAAACATTTACCTTTGTAAAAAGGCTTTTGATAAGACTTCAAAAGAATTAAATTGACTTATTACTTTTTGATGATGTGTAACCTCCCAGACAGAGTTTTATTTTGACATTGTAAATCTATCTTCTAAGCATCTTTGCTTGGCTTTCTCTTATTTCATAATACCTTTTGAAATGCTATTTTGACTAACAAAACTCACAAATTTACAATAATTCTTCAGTCTGTACAGTCTCTAAGGACTAGATATCCAACGAACAGTGAGAAACTAGTTGATGTAACCAGTTAATATGTAACTTTATAACAAATCTTTCTCACAGTGGTCAGTAACAGATGCTTCGAAGGAAGGTGCAAGAAACATCAGATTGGACAACTATGGCCAATTCACCTGCCCCATGGTGACATTTCTTCCACACCTCCATCAGTAAGTGATTGATTTCTTCCCAGAAGATGCGGGCTTATAGTAAAGCTGCTCCCTTTCTACAGAAATGTTTATTTTGATTTTGTTTAATTTTCATAATGTTGAAAACTTTAGGAACAGAATGTTTTGATTTTTCTTTTCAAAATGACTTCATTTTGATATATGTCAGAAAAAAATAAATTTAAAAAGTCAAAATTGAAATGAAGTGGTTCAACTGAGCTAAAAAAATATTTTTTGAAAATCACGGGATGCTTCAAAATTGAATCAAAATTTTCATTCTGATTTATAATGAAGACAAATTTTAAAATAGCAGAATTTCCCACAAAATGGAAATTCCAATTCCTGTCCTGCTCTGGTTTATATAACTTAACATTTTCCTAGGTAACCTGACTCTGGATTTTATCATTCTCCATATAAATATCTGATTTTTTGTGTCCTACTAAGATTTTGACCTCAGTTATATCCTTGAGTCAATGAGTTCCACAGGTTAATAACGGTTTTTGCATAAAATAGTTACCAACTTCTATCAGTTTTAAATGTGCTGCCTAGCAAGTACAGTTGAAAGGAGATTTAAAATTCACTAACAGGGTTACTAATGTGCTGACCCTGTGGCATATAAGGGTGGCAGCTGAAAGTGCTGTTTTGACCCAGCCTGCTCAAATGCGTGCTCAAGTCTAGTCCAGTGCGGTGCCAGGGTCACATAAGGGTGGAAGCAGAGAAGTGCTGTGTAACCCAGCCTGCTGAGTTCAGGGACATATAAGGGATCAGCTGAGAGTGCTGATAGAGCCGGTCCGCTCAGACACACTTGGAAACCCAGTCTTGGGAAGTTTAAGTCCAGCAAGGGTAGCTCCATTGGGAGGGGACTTGCAGAAGGGAGAAGTACGCTCCATATAGAAACACAAGTAACACAAGTAGTACACTGATGGGAGTACAACGCCTCCCCCCCCACTCTAAAGGAAAGTAACCCTAATAAATGAGCATACCCCAAGTTTATGGGCAAATTTGATAACAACTGCCGAAAGCACTGGGTGTCATAGTGGACCACAGGCTAAATATGAGTCAACAATGTAACAGTGTTGCAAAAAACCCAAACACCATTCTGGGATGTATTAACAGGAGTATTGTAAGTAAGATGTGACAAGTAATTCTTCCGCTCTACTCCACCCTGATTAGGCCTCAATTGTAGTTTTGTGTCCAGTTCTGGGTGCCTCATTTTAGGAAAGATGTGGACAAATTGGAGGAAGTCCAAAGAAGAGCAACAAGAATGATTAAAAATCTGGAACACTTGACTTATGAGGGAAGATTGAAAGGGCTGGGTTTGTTTAGTCTGGAAAAGAGGAGACTGAGAGGGGACATGATAACAGTTTTCAAGTACCTAAAAGGTTGTCATGAGGAGGAGAGAGAAAAATTGTTCTCCTTAACCATTGATGATAGGACAAGAAGCAATGGTCTTAAATTATGGCAAGGGAGATTTAGGTTGGACATTAGGAAAAAAAATTCCTAACTGTCAGGGTGATTAACCACTGGAATAAGTTGCCTAGACAGGTTGTGGAATCTCCATCATTGGAAGTTTTTAAGAGCAGTTTAGACCAACACCTGTCAGGGATAGTTTTAGATGCTACTTGGCCCTGCCAAGAGTGCAGGGGACTGGACTCGATGACTTCCCATCATCCCTTCCAGTATCTATGATTCTATGGCTATGTCTACACTTACAAAAGCTAGTTCAAATTAGTTAATTCAAACTAACTAATTCAAACTAATTATAGTTAGTTTGAATTAACTTAATTCGAACTAGCATGGCCCCATTAGAATGCTAGTTCGAACTAGCCGTGGCCATGCAGGGTACTTGCTTAATTCGAATTAGTCAGTTGCAGGAAGGTCAATATGCCGATTAGTTCGAACTAAGTAGTTAGTTAGAACTAATATGGCCACATTGACTTAGTTCGAATTAACGGATCAAATTAACCATTAATTTGGACTAAGCAATCGAATTTATTAGTTCGAATTAAGGAAGCCCTTAATTCGAACTACTGAATGCCTAGTGTGGCCAAGGCGTAAGTTAGTTCGAAATAAGCTTCCTTAATTTGAACTAACTTGCAAGTGTAGACATAGCCTATGATACTGGGAATGCTGACCTAAGAAGTTCTAGTCTGCTATCAATATATTAGGTATCTTTGTTCCTTTCTCTAATTGATTCCTGCTTGCATTACAAAACACTACACATCCACGTCAGCTGAAAACTCAAACACAGGCAGATGGACTTTGACTTTTGGAATCTTGTATTCCGTACAGCTACTTTATAGGCATTAAAGAAAATCACACATACTGACTTACTGGAAAAGCCTTGTTTATTAATCACAGATGGTTTCTTATAAATGCAGACAGGCTAAGTTTCAGAAAAATATGCTGTCACTTTTAGAACGGCAAACATTGTACATTGCAGTTTTATGGCTCCTTTAACCCAAAAAGATACCTCAGGATTTCATGAACAGCTGTATTGGTACACACAACTGCAGTGGGTGCAGCAACCTCTGAGAAGGAAGAGGACAGCAGCTAGATAGCTAACTGACATGCAGGACGTTGTACAATATTAGAAGAGCCAAAGGCACTGGTCAAACAGTGTGATGGGGCAGTGAATGTCCATTTAGATGGGATGGGATGTTCATTATTAGGGTATCATCTAAACACTCTACCATATCAGCACCACCATCCATAAAGAGTAAGTCCACATTTAATTTAATTTAATTTAATTTACCTAGTTTTGAAGGGCTGAGAACCTAGAACATTACTGAGGGAAATGACATTCAAGCATCTCCAGAAGAAAGAGCTCTTTGCTTCCTGTGCAGCAAAGAGATCTAACCAAGGCAATCTTCTGGTGGCCCTTGGTTTGCATTTCCAGTCTTGCGCTGAAGGACATTTGCTAGCCCACTTCCTGAGAAGTTCTCCTCAAATGCTCCCCACAAACTCCTGCACTAAATTCTGTAATGCTTCCTTTGAAACAAAAATGGATTCTGGGGGCATGTGAAGTGAATCAATGTGAGATGGCTGAGTGAAGGTCTGATTCAAAAAGTTGGGGCAAACTTCTTATTAGATCAGAGGCCCCCAAACTTTTCAGCATCACACCTCCTTTCTGATTTTTTGAGAAACCCTCACACCTCCCCACCTCTCCTTTACTATCATCCAACCCCCTTTTAACAAAAATCCAATTAGTAATTGTGCAATTAAAAATAACCACACATAAGTTTTCTTGACGCAAAACTTTTTCGCTATGAAAAGTTCACAGCCTCGTGCCCCCCCCCTCCCCCAAATTTTCTTCACATCCTCCTAGGGGGGCATGCTCCCAGTGTGGGAACCACTGTACTAGGTGGTATTACAACTATGACAGACAGTAAGGAACCCTTCTACTGCCACCATATTTAGCTATCCACTAAAATAAGTCCTTTTCATGTATATTGCATATCTAAAAGAATTATTTGTGTTCTCCTGTGAAGCTCTTCTTTGCCACCGTCTTTACCATTCTTAAAATGAATTAGCAGAGAAGGCAAAAATGAACCTCTAGCATCATGTTCTGTAGAGATGAATGAACCTGAGGAACAAAGACAGCACCCAGAGGCAGAACAGAATTTCTCCAAAAGTGAGTCATGTCTGGATCTGGCCTTTTGTTTCCTGGTCACCTCTGATATCAAGGGCTATGTCTACACTAGAAAAAGGTAGGTCAACTTTGTTAAGTTGATTTAATAAGGTCGACTTTAAGTCGACCTTATTAAGTCGACTTAACAAAGTGGTTTCCATGGATGTGGACTTAGTCCACTTTGTTAAGTCAACCTAACTGCCCTTAGGTCAACTTAATAAAGTGGACTTAAGCATCCACACTGTGCTTAGGTCGACCTAAAGGAGGATTAGGTCGACCTAACCGGCACGTCTTACTAAATCAACCTAAGCTTTTATTAGGTTGACTTAAGGGTTTTCTTAAGTCAATCTAATGAAAGCCTGGTGTGGACAGGGACTACGTTAGGTTGACTTAAGACTCCTTAAGTCAACCTAACTTGCAAGTATAGACATAGCCAAGGATGTGTTATTTCTAGATACTGCTAGTGATCTCTAAGTTAGGGAAATGACTTTTGCAGCTGCAGGGTTCCTTCTGCAAAGGAGTTCTGTCTGATGGGACCCAGGTGAGCCAACTGCATTGCTGATTAAAGCTGATTGGAGTCCAATTACACTGAGCCCAGGTCCCTGATCTCTGAGTAGAAATTACTGCAGTAGAAACAAATAATAATAATTATATCTCCAACACTGCTGACATCACTGCAGCTGAATCAAACCAATGCTCTGGCTTAGTCAAGGCCACACTTAGAACTGTCTTGCAAACTGCTACATTTGTGGAGGGAAAATTGGATCAGAAACATGAAGCCTTTGTCCCTGGGTTCCTGAAGAAATTGAATGACAGAAAGTACAACTGATATGTGGTGTTGTAAAAGCTGAACTTGATAGCTCTAAAAATCCCCTGCCATGATTGTGAAAGAAAACCGTTTTCTATGCAGGGAACTAGAAACTACTATGGGAAATCATTCCAAGAGTAAAAGTCTCAGGACTCTTCGCATGGAAGAAATTGAGTCAGGGAATGGACACAAAACTTTAAGGGAACTCTTAGAAATCCAATCTCAGTTCTTGTGGGGTTGCATATACTTCCTGCGTTGCAAGCCATGTAGCCAAACTTTTGAGGGGCAAAATTCCTCAGTACAAACATTTTTTTATAGTCTCTGGTTTTATAAGTTGCATAGAAGAAAGGGAAAGAAAGGTTTTACACACCCAATTAAAAGATACAGTAGAAGTACTGGCTGAAAGGAGCTAAGAATAAGGTTTCTATTCTATATACTGTGGTCTGTTCTTGTACCATACTCATTCCCCTAGTATCTGAGCACCGATCAGTAATGTATGAAGCAATGTGGCTACACAGCTGAAGAAATGTGGTCTCTCATCCACTCCCCGGCGGAGAGGTGTGTGTAGTGGAGATCCTAGTTTGGGTAGGAGTTTTGTTTGTTTGTCTTTAATGCACACTATTGTTTAGGATTATGTTTGAACAGGCAGACCAGGTGCATTTCTTTGACCTTGCATGGCATGCTGAGCTTTATATGCTCCATGCAGGTAGCTTCCCAGCTCGGGTGGCTGAGGGAACCAAGCTGCATGGAGCATAAAAGCACGGAGGGCAGGTGGCAGGGAAAGAGAGAGGGCCACCATAGCCAATCAGGAAAAGCCTTGCCTCCCTGTGCCTTCAATAAACTCTGCCCATGCTGGGTACTAAGTATTTTGCAATCTTTGACCCTTGCTTAGGTGCATAAATGAGAGTTGAACTCTGCTGCCAATCCAGCCTTTGTGGTAAGGCTTGGATGCTGGAAAAATCTGCCTCTGAGGGTTAGATTCTGGTGGGTACACTGTGTTGTATGGGGGTGGGGGGAATAAGAAGTGTCCCTTTAGTGTGGGTCTTTTCAGCCTCTATACTTGGGGAAGTTGAGAGTGGCTACTGATGGGCTCTCCCACTAGCAACATGTATATCAGTGGGGAGGCAGAAGGGGAGAGTAAAGCTGACTGCCACCCTGGTGTGTGGTTATGTGTGGCGCACTCCCATTTTCCGATGTGCTCCCTCACATACTGGCAGGCCCAGGAGGCATTGTGACAGGGAGGCAGAAAGCCACCTGTGCTCCCTTCACAGTGGGGCTGGTTTGAACCACCAATGTATGTCTAGGCCTTACTGTTCCACCGTAGTCTGAGAGCAGCATCCTCAGACGAAGGATTAATTAACATTTCCTACAAACTGGTTGCTCTGAAAGGAAAGGGAACTGCAAAAAAATCAAACAAAGCTATGCTTCTGTGCCAGCTTCCTGTCACGTTTCTGCAGCTTATTTCTGTGTTATTTAGAGGTTGGCTTTATATTAATGACAAACTAATTTCTAACGCTCCATTTTCCTGTTGTTTTCATGGCTAATTCAGCCAATGCTGCAGTATTTGTAGCATCAAGTTCCCTACACAACAGAAAAGAATGGGAACAGAGATGGGGCAAGAGATGGATATGAACCTTGAGTCTTGCAGGGGCTCAGATTTGCTGGTCCCCAGCTCTAATTTTCAGACGATTAATCCATTTATCAAATTACTCTCTTGTATAGAAATCTCTTGGGGGGTGAAACAAATAAGGAGTCCTGTGGCACTTATAAAGACTAGAAATTAAATGAAGTATAAACTTTCATGGATTACAATCCACTTCCTCAGACACAAGAAGTGAAAACTGCAGTATGCTAGGTATATATAGACAGGAAGGGTGAGTTGACAAGGTCAGTGCAATTCAAAGAGTGTAGATGGGAGCCATTAATAAACATTAGTGAGAAGGAGAGAATGTTTAAAGAGGGGAAATTACCTTTTGTAGTGAGCTAGCCATTCCCAGTCTATTCAGCCCCAGGAAACCCTTTGAAATGCCAGTTTGTGCGGGATTAGGACACAGGCTTTGGCAAAGTCTTACATTTCCCAGTTCCAAAGGGGGAGCTTGCTTAAGTCGACTTAATTTACCCTGCGTCTACACTACAGTTTCCTTAACTTGACTTAAGCAACTTGCTTAAGTCGACTAAATGAAAATTAAGTCGACTTTATTAAGCCTAGATTTAGTTCAATTTAGGGCTTAAGTCGACTCCCTAGAGTCGACTTAAGCCAGTGTAGACGTCAACTTAGGGCTACCCCAGGACTGCACCAATGCCCTCCCTGCTGAGAGGGGGGCACAGGGCTAGCCTGGCATGTACCTGTGTACAATGGGGCAAAGGCTGAGCCCCCTGGCACTGGGCAAGGGGTGCCCCCTGCCCCCGTGGACCTACCCCAGGTCCCCCTAGCCCCTAGAAGTCGACCTAGGCATTCAGTGTGGACGCTCTAAGTCGACTTTTTAAGTTCCCCCCAAAGTCGACTTAAAATTTAAGTGTAGGCTCACTAAGTTGACTTAGTTAAGTCAACTTAGCTAAAGTCGACTTAAATTTCCAAGTGTAGACATAGCCTTAGTCTGTTTTACATTTCCCTGGTTTGCTTTATTAGCTACTGAGTGGACTGTAGGGTTTCATGGACATTGGGTGAGTGCACATAGGTACAGGGCATGTGCTCTTGCTTGCTCTTCTGCTGCCCATTGCATGTCTCTTTAAGGGATGGATGCTTGGCTAATTTAGGAACAGGCCTGAAGGAGCGCTTTGGTGAGAAAATTCTTGACATTTGAGGCCCCTAGTGCAAAAAAGGCTCTGCAATAGGGCAAAGGGTTATTTATTTAAATTCAGAGAAATGCTAGCAAAGGCACCTATCTGTATGCTCTAAGTTCCTGTTATATAACTCAGAAATGGATCCCACATGCAGTATTACAATTTTAAGAGCACCAACCACCTGTGAGCAAAGTAAATACTGAAATCCCCCACTTTTGTGATTACAACCTTTAAACACGGGGGGGGGGGGGGAGAGGAGTCTTGCAACATCCACTGAGGACTATCAGGCACAAAGGAAGTGATTAAAGAAGCAAAGAAAAAGACCCAGTCCTATGTTTTATTTTCTGTGCTTGGTATAAGTTCTTGCCACAGAAGAGCCACTGAAAGGAATGGGCAGAAAGACACAACTCCAGCTGTAGAAGAATGAGATGTCAGAGGAAAATGTTTGTACCAGAACAGCTCCTATGCCAGGAGGCAAAAAGAGAAGTTGGGTTTAAATGAAGTGTGGGGAGGCCTGGGGAAACCCTTCTAGTGAAACCTGCCAGCAGAGAGTCAAAGGGAAATAAGTTCCAGAGGGGTTAGTCTAGTCAGTCTAGTCTAGTTCAGCAAAACAAAGGAGTCCTGTAGCACTTTTAAAAATTAACAGAATCCCATAAAAGCTCCTGTGATAAATAAATTCATTAATCTTTAAAAGTCCCCCAGAACGCTGTCAAGAAACAGTGGGAAGTTTCTCTCCCCTCACAGAGCACTGTGCTATGTTGTATTTCGCTGTGGGAGTGGGGATTGGCAGTGGACCTTGGCCATGATAGATAGGCTTGGGAAAACCCCTGCATCAGAGGTGCATATTGGGACACTTTCACCAGTGCAACTCAGTGGCTACATGACTGCTCCATATACTTTAAGTGACAGGGGTAGGATTTGATCCTGGCAACCTCATGCCTAGGTCTCTAGGAAAAAGCCTGTTCATCTGGGGTTTGTGCTGGTGTAACCTTTGGGTGTTTCAGGCATATGGGTTACATTGGAAGACTAGAACTTACCCCTGTATGATCTGCCAAAGACTGACAGAGTTAGACGTGTTCTAGACCCCTGTTCTAGACCGAACTCCCTGGCCACCCTGTTCATGTTGTTCGTCCTCAAACCTTCCAAGCAGCTACTCCCATGCCATGGAGGCTTAGCCTGGCTTCCCTCCTCAATCCTCTGCCTTCTCTGGTGGATACACAACCACACAGAGTTAGTGTCTGTCTCTCATGGGCCCACTTGGGATTCTGGCACTGTGTGCTAGACAAAAATACTGGAACTAGCAACCATGGGCCAGCTCCTCCAATATATTTAGTCTTCTAACTCCCACTGATTTCAATGCCTGAGGGCATGGATGCACTTCCAAATATGGCAGGATCTTTCTCATGAACACCAACATTATTTAAATCTATCCCTCACCATGATTCTTCCATCCCCACGGCACATTGCACAAGATTAAGAGTCCAGAAATGGGGTTCTATTGTCTCTTGCTGTACATAAATGTAGCAGTGCACACAGCTGAACTGTGAGCAGGGCCGTGGGTTTGGAGTTTATGCTTTGCATGAAGCCCTCGTCACATTCCCATTCCTGGTGTGCTGCCTCGGAAGATTTCATTGGTCTAGGGTACAGCAGAAAGTCAGTAGGAATCACTTAATTTCAAACTGGGTCACGCAGCCTGCCAGTGGCAGAGCTAAAAAGAGATGCCAGGGAATAAAGCTTCTAGTCTGATGTCCAGCTCAGGTCCAGACCACCCTACTGTTACTCCCCCATTGCTTAAAGTTATTGCATCACTCAGAGCAAACTTTTAAGAACAAGGGCTACAGCTACAGACAGTTCATATTTAATTAGGTAGACGTGCAGGCAATTTAATGTAAATATTATTTAATTCGTGAAAGTGAAAGTGAAAGTTCTGTGAAGTTATGGAATGGAAAATCCAGAGCTCTCATTTCATTTTCTCTGAGCCTGAGGATAAAGAGCAAGGAGAAAGGAAAATCCCCTCTTCCGTTCACCTGCCAGACTGAAAACAAACCAATGGCCCAAGTTCTGCAATGGGAATTGGAATGCTGAAGTCCTCCTCTTACAAGTTTTCCAGCTGCTGGAAGTGACTTGACTTTACTAGGGAACAGAGGAGTCAGGAGTCGAAGACTTATTTTGATTGCTTGACAGCTTTCAGGTACTGTACTAGGTTCTTCTTTCCAGGTTCTGATCAGCTGATGTATTGTTTTTCCATTACAAAGCTTGCTGACTTAAAACCAGTTGTTTAGGAGTTTGCATTGAAAATCGAAGCAGTTCACAGGACTGTAGAAGGAAGTTCCTTCCTATTTGTGTTCTGTACGTGTTGTTTAGCTTGTGCAAACAACTCTAAATGATTTTAACTATTCTCTGCAATCCTGAGCTCTTTCCCAAATGTTTCAGTCCTGCAAAGATTGCTTTGCCTGTCATGAGATAAGACTGGGGCTATGTATTCATTGCAAAATATTTGTACTTAGTACATTGTAATAGCTAACTTGAGAGGCAAGACACTGGAGCGTTACCTTTCTTTGTAATTAATTGAGGTCAAACACCACTGCCCTGGTGTTTATTGGTTACATGGCGGTAAAAACTAGTTTGCGAAAGGAGTTTACGTTGAGGTTGCCACCCTCCTGTAAAAATGTCTTGCAGTCAAGAGACACCCTGTGAGACAGGTGAGCTGCGTGTTCACCATTAGAATGCTGCTCAGCAAAACTTCTATCCGATTCTCCCATTTCTGGCTCATTTATACCTGTGCAAAGTGGGTAAAAAGATGTTACCATATCAAAATGGTCCCAGCGTACAGCCACTTTATGCAGGTGTGAATAACCATAAAAGGTGCAAAGCAGTTGATGTTTCGATTGTGAATATAACACCTCCAGAATTTTAAGCATCAGGCATCCCCCACACGCTGTGGTATTCTGTTAGGATTTTATTTTTGGAATGACCTCTTGTCCCAAAGTGATGATTTTGTAAATATTTTGCAAAGGAATGGGTTTAAATAGTTTGCCATAACTTTACTATTAAAATGCTTGCAACTCTTCATTTTGATAACAAGCATGCGCTGAAAGTTATATTAGTCAGATTTATTGTGTTAGGTACACGTGACTAGGTTCCAGGAATATCTGTTGTGACTGTCGCAGTACCAGGAGCAAAACCGTCAAAATCTAATTTGCAGTGGTAATTGACTTAGCATTATCTTTCCTCACAGCCTTGTTTCGATTTATTTAAAATCACTTAAAAAGCTGCAAGCAGGAAGCAACTCTTGAGTAACTTCCAGTGGTTTGAGCAAATATGCTTTAAACTAGCCTGTCAATTTTGTATGCTTTTTCACAGAGTCTAGCACAATTTCCCCAGAGAATCTGAGCTTTCAATGTTTGTTTGTCTCAGAGCCATGCTCTGTCCATGGGTGCCTGCCTGTAGAAAGTAAAGTTTGGTATTGCCCTTTCTCATCATGCACATTTCCTTTTAGGGCTGAAATGCAAATTTTATGGAACAAACAAGGAGTCTTGTGGCACTTTTAAAGACTAAAAAATGTATTTATTGCATGAGCTTTCATGGGAGAAAATCCCACATCATCAGACTCTTTAAAAGTGGGGACTGTTTTCCTCTGTTGAGTAATGGATCCTAATTCGTTTCAGATGTAATTCAGTTGCACATCTGTACAACTCGGAATGGCAATTCAAAAGCTTTTCTGGGGCTGGTTATTAATTTATTGTCTTGACTTCCGTGTTGTCTTCAATAGCTCACATTTTGTTTAGTGTTTTCCATTTGTTATAATCTGTTTATGGACTGAATCCCCCAGCTACTAGGTACTTAAGCTGGCCAATGAGGAATATCTAAACAATCACTGAATTCTTCAGCAAGTTTGATTCTGCCACAGCTGAAGGGGGTTTGAGATTTAGAGTACGATACCATATAAACGGCTGATGGCTGCCTCCATATTTAGCTGGTGATCTGCTGGGGTCTCTGTCAACCCCCAGGAAAGCAGCGATCTCCAGATCCCTATCACCTGTCCACCTGTTGTAGCAGACACCAAAAAGGTCATGGGATGAGCATGGCGTGTGTGGTGGGGCTTGTGAAGTGCAGGTGGATTTATCTAGTGTAGGGGGATCTGGAGTCTGTTAATTGGCTATTACCCTACGAAATACCATCTTCCCTTTGTTTTGTCCTCCATGCCCCTTTGTACAGATGGACACAGTTAGTCATTGACCCAACTCTGCTGACATTACATTGGGGAGTAGACCAGAAATGAATTTAGCCTCTGCTTGTCACTCACAGTACAATGACCTGCAGCTCTTCTCCTTGTTTCTGCAAGGTTCCCATGGGAGGAAGGGTGACTTAATCAGCAGCAAAGCAGTGTTAGATCTGGGACTCCTGAACTGAAATCCTGGCTCCACTGATGCCAGTGGGAATTTTGCTATACATTTCAATAGGGACTGGTCTTTTGCCTCTGCTTTGTATCCTTGTCTTTGCCATAGAATTGCCTTGTGACCCTGAGCAGCTCCAACGGCTACCTTGTGCCTCAGTTTACCTCTCTATACAATAGCATGTTTCACACCTTACCTCACAACTGGCTGTGAGAAGTATGTGTGTGGTACTTGGGATGCACTTTCGAATCCTTAGTTTTATTATTACTGAGTGAAATCCTGAGTCCGAATTGTTTATTTGGGAAAAATCCCTTGACTTCCTTGGAAGCTTTGCCAGAGTAGGGATTGCAGGATGCAATGTTTATTAGCATTGTATCAAAACAATCTTTTAATGTCTTCCCAGTATTAATGCTCTGCTCTTTTTATATTATGTCCATTGTCTGATGACAATACAGCCACTGGATTAATCTGCATATTTATGTCTCTATAAACGTAGGGTTTGTCTACAGCAAATACAGTCACAAGAAACAAAGCCAAATCAGGGAAAAACAAGAGAGACCCCTCAAGACTGCAAGTGATGAACAAAACACATGTATTCCTCCCCCTTTCTTATTTGAGCTCTAAGCTTTCTAGTTAGGGCCGAAGAGTTTCATTAGTTATCTCCCAAACCCCCTTTCTTATCTGATTTTTTTCCTCCTTTCCCAGCACCCGTCATTTCTTATATTTGCTCTTGTGCTTCTGTGAAAGGCAGTTCACTGGGGGCCAAACTCATCCCCTTAATTTCCATGGAGCTACCCCAGGGCTGAAGCTAGTTGGCCATGTAGGTAACCTTGCCAGAAGCAAGTCTCATCAGAAAAACCCTCCCAGGTTTTCCAGCCCAAGTTTACAGGCACCAGAAATTTGTGTATGGCTGAGTGAGGGACATCATACAATATGAGCTGTTTCGCTTATCTCTCCTATCACAGTGCAGGGCTTTAGTGAATTAAAAAAACAAAACCACTATGAGCTTTGGGTAAGCAAATCATCCTATGGCAATGTACAAGGGTTAATGTGATTTAGGGTTCAGTTCATGCATAGGAAAATCTTACCTATGCTATTATGTTGCTAACTGTGTTAGGCAGTAGCTGTAGTGGAACCACAAATCAGTGGCTTTTTACATTGTAGATGGGGCCTTCAATGTGTCTGTACTGAGGTCACAACACTTTGCATTGTCTACTAACCCCCCCTTAATATCAGTGCTCCTTAATGATATGCACCTACCTCTGTATTAACATCTTTCAGCCACAGCTACATAGGAGCTGTTCTCTAGCCCTATGATTGCAGGTTTAATGCTCTGCCATACATTGGAAGTTCCCATGTCAGTGGCTCCAGTTTTTTGTGTTTTTTTTTAAATCCATTCTTATTGACAAATGGCCATGAAGTTACAGAGCATCATGATAATGTCTTGCTGACTTCTGTGGGAATATCTTCACCTCTGGAGCCTGCTGAGCTATGTACATCATCTGGATCACTCTGACTATGAGTGTTTTAAAATTAGAAACCCCAAAACAAATGCTTGTCTAGCTACACATACAATAACTGATACTAAATGCTGTCTGGCGCAGGCAGCCAATCATTTTCCATTAATATGTAACAAGAAATCAGTCCGATTTAATGTCTAGGATCAGTTCCTTGACAGGTGTAAATTGGCCTAGCGCCACTGAAGTCAGAGCTACACCGACTCACGCCAGTGAAGTATCTCGCTTCGAGAGTGAGATACTGTCTTCAGTTACACTTGGGACACGACTGACTTCAGCATTGGCTTCTTAGTCCTAAATTCATCCTGGCATAAGGAGGTGCTGCTGAAGTCAATGCAAGTTCTACCCACTTACATCAAGAGTGAATTCTGCTCCTGGATTTAGCAGTCAAGTCTCTTTGTGATCTTGCTGAAGAATTCAAAGGAGACTTACGGTTCCATCTATCACTCAGTTCCCCACACTCAACTTCCACTGGCACCAGTGTGAGCCGGCAGCGCTCAGCTCCATCTCACAGAATCAGGCCGTTGGAGTAGAGATATGTATGACGGGTTTCCTAGTGTACAACCTGGAAATGGGGTACCACTGTGCCCCCTTAACTCTCCACCCTGGGATGTCTCTCACATGCTTTGCTAGGGACAAACAGCAGCCCCCTCCAGGTGCTGTTATCATCCATCTCAATGGCATGTGAAGCCCATGTTCAGTGAAATTGTGTGACGGCTCTCTGAGCCACTCACAAATCAAACAGAGAAAGACACCAGCCAATTCCCCCCAGTTCCCAAGCTTGGCACCTCAGAGCTGTACGCTTTTGCCCTGGTCATTAGCCTGCTCAGAGTAAGTTCATTATCCAATCTGCCCCTCCTTCGATGTAGAGAGGACACACACTAGCCTTGGTAACCTGAGCTAAGATTTCCCAAGCACTTCAACCAAAATTGTTTTAGGTAAAATATAAAGCACATTTATTAACTACAGAAAGGTAGGTGTCAAGAGAGTATACTTGATAGGCATAAAAGGTCAAAGATAGTTACCAAAGAGAATAAAAGGTAAATCCTAAACTTTATTACATACAGTATTTAGATCAAACTATTTTCTTACTCCATTGGTTGTTATAGCTCTTAATATATATAGGCTGCTCCCTTCAACCTGGGATCAGTCTCTGAGTTTGAAGTCTTTGTGTTCTCAGTGTTCTTGTGGCTTCCAGCATAGGTGGGGGAGGAGAAAGGCCTAACATGATGCCACTGTCCCCTATTTTATATCCTTTATCCGTGTGCCTGGAAGACACCAGCCCAGACACATCCTGGTGAGCTTTGCTGAGTTACAGGGTTGAGTAGTCCCCATTGTGTGGTGCTTGCACAACTGTCATTGAATTGTAAATCCCTTGTTTATAATTCCCTCGCTGACCAATGGCTGGTGAAGATTGTTTAACGCCCTCCTGGGAGTCGGTTAGTTCCTTTGTGCTGTCACTGGAAAGCTATCATTAGAGACTGTGGAAGTTACAACATATTTCAGTAACAACCAAATAGCAAAATCTAACTCCATGCACACTAACAATATACATAGTTTGACAGAGCAATGAGTTTCAGAAGTTTCCTATGACATCGTA
The DNA here is from genome assembly GCA_007922175.1 of Pelusios castaneus. Classification (NCBI taxonomy): domain Eukaryota; kingdom Metazoa; phylum Chordata; order Testudines; family Pelomedusidae; genus Pelusios; species Pelusios castaneus. The sequence continues at coordinate 4,477,999 of ML685815.1, read as the reverse complement.
CATGGCCTGCTTTGTATGAAATAACACAACCACACATGAATGATGAATAGGGGGATTGTATGGTGCAACTTTGGGATACAGCATGTCACAATGTGCAAGCTACGTCTTATAAAACTGTTGCAGGTAGGGACGCCCGGAGACGGGCCGGGGCCAGCAACAGTGAGTTCGTTGCTCGGAGTGCGTAGCACCAGTAACAACACCGGGGCGGAGAAGCACACCAAGTTTATTTGAGATCTCAAGCAGACACACGGAGACAGGCATGTCTCAAATCATGCACAACCCCCCCCCCCCCACCACCGTTGCAGTGGCCCTTATATAGACAGGTTGTTTACTTCAATACTTTTCTCCTTGTTAATGGTGGAAATACTCTCCCCCTTCTTCTAGAGAGCAAACGTTGACCGATTTCCACTGGTACTTTCAAGGCTTGTTATCTGCTTTACTTCCTGGAATTGAGCGATCTCCCTATATGGTCACTGGCTGTGTCTGAGTCTGGAGCAAAGGGGCTTCATCGGCACTCATGGCCTTCCACCCCCTCGAGTTACCCAGTGACAGATACCCAGATGCAGCCAGGGGCACCCACTATAGGTCAGCTCACCAACACAGTGAAAAACAGCCTGAACCTCAGCCTCGTTCCCAAACCTTTGCTAGTGGTCAGTCATGCCTGGAGTCTGGATATCTGATATCTGCTGGAGTTGTGCTGACAAATGATAATTTTTTCCATTTCTCTTGGAAAGCACAAAGTGCAATTAAATAAATTATATCTCCCTAATCTTCCACTCACCTTCATCGGTTTAACACTGGCATTACCTCCACTGACTTCAGCAGAGCTACTCCAAACTCTCATTGGGGTAAATGAGAGGTCATCAGGCCCTAGCTATGAAGGACCATGTCCTGAGCAGCCACAACTCTCATTGACATCAACAGGAAAGAAAAATTCTCAGGAAGTTGCAGAAAGTGCTCTGTCCATTACGGGTTGTAAGAGTACCTAAATGCTGCACATGGGAACAAAACCAACCCGAAGAACACTGAAGCAACCGATGAGACTAAAGGCAAAGTAAAACACCACCTGTCACTGATGCAGATAGAGCAGAACGGTCAGATTAATGAAATGGTTTCTCCTAACAACTACTCGTGTTTCTAGGTGACTGCCATGATTTATATCAGAGGCTGATAGCTTTATTTGTAGATACCTGCTATTGCGCAGTATGACACCTTATGGACTGGATGGAAAATAAGATCGTTTCCAGGCAACCCCTGGGGCTGAGTGTGATATGTCACTTCCCCATTGTGCTGTTCCGGTGATGGCCCCATTCAATACAGCTGGAGGACTTATTAATTCATATTCCTGGGCCCCTCCCCACCATTTTTATCCACCTACCAATTTCAAGGACAAAAAGATTCTGGCACTAATGAAAGTTCAGTTAAGTGAGGGCTTGATTCTATGGGGCTGAATAAAACACCCCACACAAACACCCAGTAGAGGAAATTTTCAAATATTTCAGATTCCAAATATTTCATACACATTTTGTGAAATTCACCTGAAATGTATGTACAGGATGGTATACAGCTCACAGCTCAGTGTCAACATTGATAAACATTCACGTCCAATTATTCTTCAGTTCTATTTTTGGGATCCCCTTTATCGCTGGGTTCAGCCAGAATGCAGGGTCATTGACAGCTGTGTGTAAGCAGAAACGCTGGTACTGAATATCAGCTATACTGGCAGAGCCGTGTATGGGGCTAGGACTGGAACAAAAGCAGTTCAGCATTGGCAGAGCTGTGTGGAGATGCAGTGATGATGCAGAATAAGTAGATGTTGCAGGACAGGACTGAGGCGCATTAGCAAAGAAGTTTGTCCAGTGTCTGCTTTGTACACTAAGCCTGGATCAGTCTCAAGGGAACCCTTTCCTGAGCATTACATTCTAGTCCGATTTCTATGAAGGCAATAGCGAAGAAGTTGAAAGTGTTCTGAGAGAGAGAGCAACCTGTGCTGAAGGGTCTGAGCAAGGCAGGAAAGAATGCACAATGTACAGAGCTATGCTGAATTAAAAATAAGAGCAAGAAGTAACCAAAGGTAAGAATGAGACACATCCGAGGTATCAATTCTCTAGTTCAGTGCTGGAGAGCAGCAGAAAAAACTCAGCCTGAAATGAGAGTAGTTATACAGCTGACAGAATGAAAACAAATATAAAGAGTACATAGGGCCAAAGATACACGGGAGTTTTCTCTCTGTATATAGGTCACTGAAAAAAACAACTACTCTCAAAGCGCAGAACCCTGCCAAACACTTAGGCACAGAAATAGCCACGCTTACATGAGTACTCCTATTGAAGTCAGTGGGGCAAAGTTACAGCTGATATGTTTCAGGGTTTGCAGGAATCAGTCCAAGGATCATGCCTCTTTGCTCCTCTCTCCTGGCTTTTCACTGGCTTCTCTGGTGAAAATTGTTAGCTGGTCTTTGCAGTGTAAGCCTGTCAGTTAAGGAGGTTTCTCTGAGAGTGGTAATAATTTCCTATTATTCTGATACAAAAATTGACATGAGAGGTCTCAGCAATTTTTTTCATGTTTTCATTTTTGTAAATCTGGCATATATAAACTAAAAAGGGTATAATTTCCGGACACCTTTGAACACCTCAAAATGGATGTTTTGTTTTTTTTCTGACCAGACTAAGAGCCCACTCCAGTCATGTAGGTTAATCATTCCAGTAAACCTGGGAGTAACAAAAGAACAGATTACAGAGTCCTGTGGCACTTTTAAAGACTAACAGATTTATTTATCACATGAGCTTTCGTGGGAGAAAATCCCACTTCGTCAGATGCTCATGCGATAAATAAATCTGTTAGTCTTTAAAAGTGCCACAGGACTCTGTTGTCTTTCTACAATAGACTAACACGGCTACCCCTTTGAAAAGAACAGATTGTTAGTGTAGAATTTTTTTTTTTAAAGAAGTAGATTGCACTCAGACACTGTGATTTCAAACAGGAGATTTGTTCATTTCCATTGGACTTAATGGCACTGTTAAATGGGGTTTAACATGAGCCAACTTTATTTTTTAAATTTGACTAAAAAATGTTAGATTCTGATAGATTACCTTTGAAACAGTATGTCCAGAAATGTTTGTTTAAATTCCTTTAAAGACATTATAAGGACTTTGCTGGTCCCTAATAATTCCTTAACTGAGCTGAATGAAGTTAAGAATTGACTTCATTTTTTGCAAGATTGTGGTCAATTGACTATTTAGGGGCAGGGTGATCAGCTAACAAGTGTGACATATCAGGATAAGGGATGTAGGGTAATAGGTGCTTACATAAGAAAAAGCCCCTAATAGCCTGACTGACCCTATCAAATTGAGACATCTGGTCACCCTACTTTAGGAAAAATGATGAAATTCCCTATACACAAAATAAGTAAGCTGAAAATTTAGAGAAAATAATTGCATTAACTTCATTCACTTATAGTAACTTTGGAAGAGTTGTAGCAGATGGAAAATTTTCAGAGAAAAGTAAGCTGTTTTTTCATATTAACACCATCCCTTTGTTGCAGGTAGGGACGCCCGGAGACGGGCCGGGGCCAGCAACAGTGGGTTCGTTGCCTGGAGTGCGTAGCACCAATAATGACACCGGGGCGGAGAAGCACACCAAGTTTAATTGAGATCTCAAGCAGGCACACAGAGACAGGCATGTCTCAAATCAGGCGCACCCCACCCCATTGCAGTAACCCTTATATAGACAGGTTGTTTACTTCAATACTTTTTCCCTTGTTAACGGTAGAAATACTCTTCCCCCTTCTTTCAGAGAGCAAACTTCGACCGATTTCCACTGGTACTTTCAAGGCTTGTTATCTGCTTTACTTCCTGGAGTTGAGCGATCTCCCTATATGATCACTGGCTGTGTCTGAGTCTGGAGCAAAGGGGCTTCATCGGCACTCATGGCCTTCCACCCCCTCGAGTTACCCAGTGACAGATACCCAGATGCAGCCAGGGGCACCCACTATAGGTCAGGTCACCAACAATTCCCCCCTTTTAGAAGACTCAGATTCTAGAAGTCTGAATCCTCTCATATTCATTAGACAGCAGAATATTAAGTCTAGAGGAAGATTCGGTGTTTGCATACAAGGTCGGAACAGTGGGGGTGGGGGAAAAACAAAATTGCGCTAGCACAGCCTTACAACATACCAATAGCAGGAGGGAGCAAACGCAAAGAACCAGCACCGTAAGAACAAGGCGAACTATGCCTGACCCTATGTTACCCAGGCCCAAGTTGGGGAGCCAACCACAAAGGGTGTCGAAAAAGGTGGGTTCCCGCTCCTCGGCTTTCCATTGATCTAGGGCCTTCTGAGCTGAAAGAATATGAGTGTTTATGTCAGCCGAGTTATCCGGCACATTAGTGCAGCATTCCTTTCCGATAAAAGCACAAACCCCCCTTGTGCAGCCAGGACGAAATCGAGAGCCTGCCTGTTTTGCAGAGCCAGGAGCCGAAGTTGGTAAAGTTCAGCATTGAGATCTGTCCCTATTTTTAAGGTGTCATTAGCAAACTGGGTGAGGAATAAAGACAGCTTTCGATACAGTTGGGCTAAGCGGGCCACCCCATACTGAGGAAGGACTATCATACCAAAGCGATCACCCTTCCCAATCGGCTCCAGGGTACTAGGCAGAGCTCTTTGCCACCGAGGGTGCCCAACAGGGGCATGGGGCAGTACCTGTAAGGGAGGGGCCCTGATCCCATGCAGTTAACAGGGGTGCCGTTTGAACAATAATTTGAGTCCAAAGTCTGTTTGTTCCGAATCCTCAACAGGCTGCACAGTCCATGTATCTGGGGCTGGAGACTGGGGCACCGGCTTTAGTCGGGAGTAGTGGATCCAATTCTTGTGTCCTTGGACCTTCGCCGCAGTGTGTGTAACCAGGAGCACTGTAAAGGGCCCTTTCCACCATTCCTGGAGGGGTTTGTCTTTCCAGCTCCGGACGAGGATGGAGTCTCTGGGTTGGAGGGAGTAAGTTGGGGTATCTAGCGGTACTGGTTGAGCGTCTTTCACAATCCTGTGAAGAGAAGAGAGAACAGCAGACAATGAGGACAAATACTTACATAATATTGCCTCCCCTATAACGCGCTCCCCTAACGGAACCAGGGCCAGGGCCGTCCAAAAAGGTTCTCAAAGGGACTTAGACCCAACCTTCCCTTGGGTAGGGCCCGGATTCGAAGCAGGGCCAGCGGCAGGGCGTCCGGCCATTTAAGGGTGATCTCTTGACAGATTTTGGAGAGATGTCGTTTAAGAGTCTGATTAGTCCATTCAACGGCCCCGCTGGTCTGGGGCCTCCAGGGGGAGTGCAGCTTCCATTGTAGTTGCAGAGCCTCTGCGACTTTTTACAGCCTTAGAAGTGAAGTGAGTTCTGTTGTCGGACTCATTCCATTGGGGTAGTCCAAACCTGGGAATCAATTCTTTCATTAACTTCACAGCCACCATCCTGGCAGTGCAATTTCGGCAAGGGAATGCCTCCGGCCATCCAGTGAAGAGGTCCACCAGTACCAATAGGTACCGATACCCCTGGGTATGTGGTAACTCGGTGAAGTCGATCTGCCATACAATGCCGGGTCCGGGGGTTTGCTCCAGTGATGCTGGTGGGTGGGGCCCCCCAGAACGAGCGTTGTTCTTCTGGCAAACAAGGCTCCCCGATACGATCCTGGAGGCCTGAGGGCAGAGGCTACTGGCAAGAAAGTACTTGATAGCCAGCTGGACTAGGGCTTCCCTCCCTGCATGGCTTGCTAGGTGTAGCTGATTTAGGACACTATGCACAAGAGTGCGCGGGAGAAGAACCTTCCCTTCCAGTGTATGCCACCACCCATTGGTCTCCTGAAGCTGGAGGGTCTTAATCAGGTCTTGCTCACTCCGTGAGTAGACCGGACAGCGGAGATCTTCTAGGGCTGGGATGAGAGCTCCCACAAGGGCAGTTTCTTCCGACAGAGAACCGGAGGCCGCATGCTTGGCTTCCCAGTCAGCTCAAACATTGCCCCGAGTTATGTCCTGATCCTCCCTCTGGTGGGCCCGGCAGTGTATTACTGCCACCTCGGCTGGTAATTGTACGGCCGGCAGTAAGCGGAGGATTTGTGGGCTGTATTGTGGGCCGGGGCCAGCAACAGTGGGTTCGTTGCCTGGAGTGCGTAGCACCAATAACGACACCGGGGCGGAGAAGCACACCAAGTTTAAATGAGATCTCAAGCAGGCACACGGAGACAGGCACGTCTCAAATCATGCGCGCCCCCACCCCATTGCAGTAACCCTTATATAGACAGGTTGTTTACTTCAATACTTTTTCCCTTGTTAACGGTGGAAATACTCTCCCCCTTCTTTCAGAGAGCAAACTTTGATCGATTTCACTGGTACTTTCAAGGCTTGTTATCTGCTTTACTTCCTGGAATTGAGCGATCTCCCTATATGGTCACTGGCTGTGTTTGAGTCTGGAGCAAAGGGGCTTCATCGGCACTCATGGCCTTCCACCCCCTCGAGTTACCCAGTGACAGATACCCAGATGCAGCCAGGGGCACCCACTATAGGTCAGGTCACCAACACCTTTAAATAATGACATTTATTTATGTAGTTCATTCTCCCCATACTTAAACACAGTGAAACAGAGGGGAACTTATTCCTCAGGAGTTACTTGTAGAATGTGATGGGAGGAAAGAAAACCTGAAACTTGCGAAGAGGAGAAAAGCAACACACCATAAATGTTGTGCACTGTCATTGGTTAACTGAAGGCAGTGCCCCCTCTGGTGGTTTGAAAGGAAAATTACAGAAATGTCATTATTTAGCATCACCACATTCAGATGGAGAATAAATATGTCGTATATCTTATTTTCTGATAGTTCAATGGCTTTCAGAATAGTGCTGGGGGTCCAGCTGCTTGGCATGTGAACTGCTGGTTCAAATCTTGGCCATGATAGCAGTGAAGAGAAGTTGAAAACTGCTCAGTAATTTAATAATGAGTGTCAGGCTAAATTCCAAGTGGATATATGCCCCCTTGGCATACGTCTGCACCACTCCAGCACAGACACCAAAGATTGCCTGGGTCATGGAGACAATATCTTCTCATCCTTAAAAGTGGTTAGTTCATATCAGATTTGAAGCTACATGTCTCTTGGGTTTAGAATTGTAGTGCTGGGTATTGTGATGTTCTTTTCCTGAGATCTGGACTGGTGTGTGGCTGTGCCAGCCAAATGCTCCATTCCAGAGCCCTGACTTACCCTGCCTTGCTGTGTGAACACCTACTCCTGGGTCGGCTCTCTCCCAGCCTCCAGCGTCTAATTGGATCCTTGCCCGGTGGAAGAGCACTCTCACTACCACTCAGAGGATGGTCCTCAAACAAACACCCCCAGTCCCAGATGCAATCCTGGGAATTACCATCTTGCAGGGATCAGTGCAGCTTACTGCAATTTACACTGGGCTGTCAATTTAACAAAGAAATTGAAATGCATCAGCTTTGCTCTCAGCAATGCCTTCACACGTACTCACCCAACATTTCACTGCTTTAGATCAAACAAACAGAAGTGTATTGATTAAAACATGATTTTAAGTGATTAGATGTCAAATCAATCAGTTTAGGAGATAGCCACATTCTAAACTAAGATCACTGTTTTCAGTCTCTGTTCAGCTAAACCATAAGCTGGGCTGTGATTATTTTTAGCCAGTCTCTGCCCCCTCTGCTGTGGACAGGGTTCAGTTCTCAATGCTGCTTAGAAGGTAGTTTGCAGGGAAGAGCTATCCAGTTCAAAGTGTGACTTCTGTCTCTTTTCAAACCTGCTTGGCCCCCACTTCTTGTGGTCAGGTGATTCTTCCCTCTTGGGCCAAAGTATTTGAGCTGCATTGTTCTTTTATGCATGCTTCTTGTGGGTGGGTGAATGCAGCTCTGTTTGCCTGACCCCACTTGAGCCAAGTGGAATACATTTGAGGACCTGTTTCATGTCTGTACACATGTATGATATTGCAGGAAACATGCTACCATAATGTAGAGCAGTGGTTTTCAAGACATGGGTTGGGACCCATTACTGGGTCGCAGACCTTTAGGTAGTGGGTCATGGAGTCCCCTGCTGCCACCACTGAAAGACTGGAAAGCATTGCTCAAAGATGTAAGTGTTGGGTCATGGGCATAAATGACTTTTTTCAATGAGAAAAAAAGTTTGAAAACCAGTGATGTAGAGAGCATGATGTGAGCATTCCGAAAACATCTTACATGCGTCTGACAAAGTGGGTAGGAGCCCACGAAAGCTTATGCCCTAAGAAATTTGTTAGTCTTTAAGGTGCCACAGGACTTTTCATGTGACAAACTTTGCTGAGTTCATACGCAGTTACATTGTAAGGGTGAAGGGGAAAGATACATAGATCACATGACGGGGGGCGGGGCGTGCATCATGTCACAGGTAGGATTCCCTACATTTATGCTGCCAAACTCTTTCTGTTATAAAAGTTTTTTGTGACTATTTCTTAAGAAACTGTCACACTTCTACTGTTTGCAGCAAGCCTTTGATATGTGGAAGGGGGAAGATCACAGGCTAAAAAAGGCTCTTTTTCTTTCCGATGCATTTCCATTCAGTCTTGGCTGACACATACATTTCTGAAAATCATCATTTCTGTTCTCTTTCTTTTTATTCCTTTGTGCCCAAGACATAAGCCCAGGGTGGGATGTGGGAATGGCCACGGGGGGTCAGGAATAGTCTCATCCTGGTCACACAGTGTCAGAATCAGGAACAGACCCCAAGTGTCCTCACTGTAACTCCCTTTTTGACTAGATTGAGTTGCCTCCCTGTGCTGCCCACCCATCATTCAAGGGCATTTCCTGTGTCATACTCCAGGCTCTTCTCTACGCAAAAGGCCTGGGGTGAGGGGTGGTTTTGTTCCTGGTGAAAAGGAGTTAAAACAGCATGGGAAGGGGATTCTAAAGGCTGTGTTTAGTTTACACATGGGAAACTGCTGTCGCCTCCTCTGTTCCAATAGGATACTAGCAAAACGCTGGACTTCTACAGCGCCTTTCAGGTCGAGATCTCGGCACAGGTGCCTGGGATGCCTGATGGGCTCTCTCTGGAAAACAGCTCTGTGCCTCCTGTTCCTGTCCATTTCCTCCAGTGGCCGTAAGTCGCCATGTTTCCTGTGTTTGCCGCTCACACTCAATGATGTGTTTTTTATGCTCAGGGAGAAAGCTGAACTGTTAACAGACAAAACCAGCCAGCCAATGGGCTGGAGCTAGGGCAAGGAGGAAACCGAGACAGGCTACTCAGAAAGAACAGATGCTAGCGCAGTCAGTGGGGATGGGCTAGCAGCCTGCGTCATGGCAAAAAGAGACATTACGTTCCTGAGAGTCTGGGATGCTGCAAACCACAGCCTCCCACCTTCCTTCTGGCTCCACTCCCACCACAGAGAGCCTGGTTTGAGATCAGCTTTGGAGTAATCAAGATATCCCATTCGTCTCCTGTAAGCTGTGCAGAGGGACACACAACTCAGAGGAGCTGGTCACTTTTCCTGGTGGGCTGGCCACTGAGGAAGCCCCCGTGGCTCTGCTGCTAGAACACCCATTTACAGAGCACCACGGTGGCAGGCTGAGATCATTAAAAGATGCTAATATACAAGTGGGCAGACGGAGCTATTCCTCCTTTTGGAAATGCTCATTGAGTAAAATAGGCTTAAATGCTGGCTGTTGATTGTCAGTCCTGTTAGCTCACATTCACCCCTGGAGTCCCACCAGGGCTTGGTTTAGAGCTGATTCCATGCTCAGTTACACATATTTGCGGATAGATGGTTGCACAGGTGTAACCTGGGGCAGAATTTGGCTAAATGCTCTCTAAGGATATGTCTACACTTAGGAATTTAGGTCGACTTTACTAAGTCGACTTTAAGTCAACCTTATTAAGTCGACTTAGAAAGTCCACACAGGACTCTTAAATCGACTTAAAGCTGGCCTTACTGAGTCGACTTAGAGAGTCTACACTAGACTCAAGGGCCAAGGGCCCCTGAGCGGTCCCAGGGAAAAGGGAGCTGGGACGAGCCGTTAGTGGCTTCCTGGGGAGAAGGGAGCAGGGGCTCCCTTTTTCCCCTTCCCTAAGTCGACTTAGGGTGTCCACACTGGCTCAAGTCAACTTAAATCTAGGTCTTATTAAGTCGACTTAAGTTTTCCTTAAGTCGACTTAAGGAGCAGCTTACATCGACTTAAGGAAACTCCAGTGTGGACGCAGGGTAAATTTAGTCGACTTAAGCCTGCTTAAGTCGACTTAATTTATTAGTGTAGATGCACCCTAAGAGATTCAATTTACCCCACTTAAACCTATGCTATATCTTAGCAATCAAACACTTGGTTTTCATCCTGTGATTGCAGCTTTCAAAATAAATTTATTTGTGGTTTTTCTTCCCCTTCCTTCCTTCCTTCCTTCCTCAGAATTTGCAAAATTCAGCTGCAGCGATGTCACTGAGATAGAATACCATGAAAATACTGCAATGTCATGTAAAAGCAGCATGGAGATTACAAAAGTAACAGTTACGCGCTGTGAAAGTTGTAATGAATGTAATAAAAGTTCTATTGTGATTAACACAATAGCCGGAATTAATTCCAGTGAACGGGGAAGAATATTTTCGGAGAAAGGACCTGAGGGTCAGGTTTTTGTTCTGCACATACAGAAAACAAAAATGTCTGATCAAGGAGGCTATAAATGGTATCTTTCTTCTGACAATGGGCACAAAGAACTTTGTACAACACTAAAGATCAGAGGTAAGTCCAAGGTCAAGAGAGGATGATGGATACTGGGTTTTGAGATAAAATGAAGAGGTTTTCAGAATTAATGAAACATTTCAGCCAAATTCTACATTGAGTTATGTCCTGCACAGCCCCATTGATTGAAATGGCTGAAATGCAATAAGGAAGAGTGGTGACTGCTTCTTTGATCAGCTGTGATGGTCCAGTGAAAGGTCAGTGTTCCTTGTTCTTACACTCAGCATTCCACAGTGAGTGAGCTTTCCAAGTTTTAAGCACAATGGGAACATGGAAATTAACTATTCTTGTCCCTATTACAGCCACTTGCATTAGGTTGCATTACTTAGCACCAGATTGTGGCCTTCACTGTGTGCCCGCAGAGTGTTAAGAGATGCCTTGCTCTGATTCTTGCTACTGGTACCATGGGTGCTAGTTCAGGGTGGGAGAGAGTGGCCAGCAGTGAGGAGTGCCTGGACATGGAGGCGTTGTTCTGTCCACCCCTCCCCTTCACCACACACCAACCAGCTGCACACAGGAGGAAGTTGCCTTTGCAGGTAGAGAGCTGACACAGATTATTCTCCTGACCCTGAAGCAAGTAGAAAACTGGGGACCAGACTGTGAGTCTCCGAGCTCATGGTCTGCTCCCAGGTGTGCACTGAGACATGCTGCCAATTGCCCAGAGCATGTGGCAATACCACGGTCTAGCCTATTATTACAGATGGAAATAGAGAGGCATTGCCAGTCAGGACGGGAGAGCAGTGGTAGAGCTGTGTACTGGCCTTGGGTTAGAATGGCAAGGATCACACAGACCAACACTGAGATGTCCCGAACTGAGTGCACTCGGGGCTCAGAGGCCAGGGCCGTTGAAGAGCAGGGTGAGGGAAGCCTGTAGAGCACATGGCTGTCCTGTGAGTGATTCAAGTCGCTACTGTCAGACCCCCAGCATTCCACATTCACCCTCAATAGAAAATGTTATAGGAGGAAAGAATCAGCTATAAATTAACACCTGTCCCCCCACCCCAGTTTTGTGTATGCACTCCTTCCCACCTCCAGAATCCTTCATGACTCCAGAATCCACTTTTCTTTTATTGTCACATTTCCCTTTCCCCCAGCTGTTCTTCTATGCACAGTATAAGATGCAGTTGTAACCCACTGAACACCAGACCCTTTAGCTCTGTCCAGGAGTGTTTTGCTACATAGTTTTATCCTTGACTGAACTTGAGTGGAGTTACACCCGCACACGCCAAAGCTGAATTTGACCCATAGACTAGCTGTTAGTTACGACCTCCTAGTCACTCGCTGAGGAATTCGCTGTTCAAAGCAACATTCAGCTGATTCTAAATGCGTGTCAATGCCATAAATCTTTCCATTGTGGACCCAGTCCTGCATCCAACGAGTTCAGTGGTGCAGGATCAGGCCCTTATAAAGTGATGGATTTTGCTTGCACCACAAAACGGACGTACTAGCCAGAATCAATGCTGTGTTTGTTTTCTTCAGCTCCTGAAACTGAGCCTACTCTCACTATGAACAGAACCGAGCTGACCTGCCTGTCAGCTAGTGGGCATAAAGCCAGGCAGATCTACTGGTTCAATGGGAACGGGACTAACCTGACGGACAGCTCAAGCATGGTATCTGAGAAAGTGGAAGACGGCTTAACGAGGGTTACCAGCACTCTCGTTGGGAAACCCAGCCTGACTGCATTGACATATTGCTGCACTGTGCTGTACGATGTGCACACCAGGAGAAACAAAACCACGTGCCTTTCGAAGGAGAAAGTACTTAAGGCTATAGACGATAACGGTAATTGTGATAAAATACAACCTGGCTTTACAAAAGGGAGATCTTGCCAGACCAACTTGATCTCCTTTTTTGAAAGGATAACAGATTTTTTAGATAAAGGGAATGTGGTGGACCTAATTTACTTAGATTTCAGCAAGGCATTTGATACAGTTCCACACAGGGAGTTATTAATTAAGTTACAGAAGATGGGGATTAATATGAATATAGTAAGGTGGATAAGGAACTGGTTAAAAGGGAGGCTACAGCGGGTTATACTGAAGGGTGAACTGTCAAGCTGGAGGGAGGTTACCAGTGGAGTCCCTTAGGGATCTGTGTTGGGACCGATCTTGTTTAACCTTTTTGTTACTGACCTTGGCACAAAAAGCAGGAATGTGCTAATAAAGTTTGCTGATGACACCAAGTTGGGAGGTATTGCCAATACGGAGAAGGATCGGGGTACCATACAGAAAGATCCTGGATGACCTTGTAAACTGGAGTATCAGGAATAGGATGAAATTTAATAATGGGAAGTGCAAGGTCATGCATTTAGGGACAAATAACGAGCATTTTTCCTATAAGTTGGGGATGCATCAGTTGGAACGGACTGAGGAGGAAAAGGATCTGGGAGTAATGGTTGATCATAGGATGACTATGAGCCGCCAATGTGATGTGGCTGTGAAAAAAGCTAATGTGGTTCTAGGATGTATCAGGAGAGATATTTCAAGTAGAAACAGGGAGGTGTTAGTGCCGCTGTACAAGGCACTGGTGAGACCCCCATCTGGAATATTGCGTGCAGTTCTGGTCCCCCATGTTTAAAAAGGATGAATTCAAACTGGAACAGGTGCAGAGAAGGGCTACAAGGACGGTCAGTGGAGTGGAAAACCTGCCTTATGAGTGGAGACTCAAGAAGCTTGGCTTGTTTAGCCTAACTAAAAGAAGGCTGAGGGGGGATATGATTGCTCTCTATAAATAAATCAGAGGGATTAATATCAGGGAGGGAGAAAAATTATTTGAGTACAGCACCAATGTGGACACCAGAACAAATGGTTATAAACTGTTCATCAAGAAATTTAGGCTTGAAATTAGATGCAGGTTTCTAACCATTAGAGGAGTAAAGTTCTGGAATAGCCTTCCAAGGGGAGTTGTGGAGGCAAAACCCATAACTGCTTTCAAAACTGAGCTTGATAAATTTATGGAGGGGGTGGTATGATTAGATAGCCTATTTTGGAAATTGACTGATCTTTGGCTATGGGTGGTGGATATACAAGTGGGCTAAGAGGGGAGAGTACATGGGGTGGGTTCTGAGTTATTACAGAGAAGTGTTTCTTAGGTGACTGGCTGTTGAGACTTGCCCACATTCTCAGGGTTTAACTGATTGCCACATTTGGGGTCAGAAAGGGCATGTTTATAGTGATGCTTAGTAGTGGCAGAGCTGATGTAGCTGGCATTTGGTGTCCAAAGTTCACACAGCACGACCCATAGAAGACACAGGAAACCCCACATGGCTATTCGCGAGTCTGTAATCGTGAGGAAAGATAGCAAACAGGTGAATTTTCTCCCTTTGGTACCACCCAGTAGGTGTTCTCTTGTCCTGGGACTATTATTTCCCTAGACTTAGGCACCCCTATGGATTCCCTGTGGGGGTAAAATCCAGTTTTTTCCTGCCTGTGGAGCCATTTGGGGATCTTTAGTCTCTGGGGGTGGTTCAGGAAGGATACAGTTCGAGTCCCCTTTAAAGCGAGCATAGGGGGTACTGCCCTGCAGTGGCCGATTATTAAGGTGAATAACGGCCATAGGTAGGGCCTTGGCCCAGCCCTTTAAAGATCCATCTGGTGTCAGTTTACGAATTTGCTGGTTTAAAAGGCCATTGACTCGCTCTACTAGGCCTGCTGCTTGGAGGTAATAGGGAATGTGTAACAACCAGTGCACCCCAGTTTTTTGGGCCCACTGCTGGACTAATGCCCCTGTGAAGTGGGAACCTCTGTCTGACTGTATTTCAGAGGGTGTACCATATAGTCACTGCAGAGCCTTGACTGTATTTTGCTGAGTGGCTCAGCGAAACGGAATGGCAAATACCAAACCTGAAAAGGTGTCCACAGCAAGTAAAGCATATTGACTTCCCTCTGAAGTGGGCATGGGGCCAATGTAGTCCACTTGCCAGACTTCCCCAGGGCGGGTTCCCCTAGGGATCTGCCCAGCAGGCCGGCTGGGGACCATGTGTCCTCGGGCATTTTTGCATATGGGACACTGCTCTACCACACTGCGAGCAGCAGATGTAGTAATTGGAATAGCACGAGCTTTGGCCCACATAACTGTACGCTCCACCCCTGGGTGGCCTGCTCTTTCATGGGCCTATGGAATTAACTTGAGGACCTCTTCAGAGTCCTGAGGGGTTTGTGACACCTTGTACACAGCCGCTAAGGCATCAGCAGCTGCATTTAACCGGGCCTCCTCTGTGGATTGCTTAGTATGAGCATTTGTGTGCCCCACCTTAAACTTGATGTGCTTGGCCCGGGAACTGATGTCTTCCCAAATTTCCTGTCCCCACACTGGTTTGTCCTGAACACACCAGTTATCTGTTCCCATCGAATGGCCCATATGGCAAGCCCATTGGCTACAGCCTAGGAGTCTGTATATATTAGGCACTTAGGATCTCCTAACTTTATTGCCTCTATTGTTCTTCAAAGCGTCTGACGAAGTAGGATTTTCTCCCACGAAAGCTCATGCGATTAATAAATCTGTTAGTCTTTAAAAGTGCCACAGGACTCTGTTGTCTTTCTACAATAGACTAACACGGCTACCCCTTTGGAATTTGTCTATTGCCTTAGTAAGAGCCAGCTGAACTGCGTTTAACTCAGCGTACTGCCAGGACTGGTTGGCCCCTTCCCGAGTGAACTGAATTCCCTGCTGCCCTTGAATGGCTGCTGCTCTCCACACTCGATTAGATCCTCGGTATCTAGCACTGCGATCAGTAAACCAGGCATAGCGGCGTTCCAAGACATTTAGTTCCCCATACGGGGGGCCCAGGTGGCTATTCCTTTTATGGCCGGCACTGGGAGGACAGCCTCTGCTGCTGCAGGGAGGTGGGTGACCTCCGCGTGCAGGTACGAGACTCCCGTGGGGCCAGGCTTAGCTCATTTCTGAATATACCATTTCCATTTTAGCACAGTAGGAGGGAGAGCACGCCCTGTTTTGGGTCCAGGGGGTTCATGAACCCAAGCCATACTAGGCAGCTCGGGGCGCAGGATTACCTGCCGTCCCTCCGTTAGTCGCTCTGTTTCTTGCAGAGCCATGTAACACGCCGGGACTGTCTGCTCTATAGGGGTGTAGTTTGCAGCAGCTCCCTGCAAAGTTTTACTCCAAAAGCGGAGAGGGACTGGGCGCTGACTGCGTGTCTGCCAAAGACTCCAAGTAGCCACCCCCCTGGTAACTGACACCTGCAGCTTGGCGGGGCCGGAGCTCCAGGGGCCCAGTGCCATAGCTGTTACCACTGCCTGCTTAGCTAATTCCCAGGCTCTGCCTGCTCCTTTCCCCAAGCGAAATCTGCTTTTTTCCTGCTAACTGTGTACCAGGGTTGTAAAATGCTCTATAAATGGGGAATAAAGGAGTGCCAGTACCCCAATAATCCCACAAAATGCTGCACCTCCTCTTTAGGGAGGCAGCAGAACTGACAAAATTTTGTTCTTTCCAGGATCAGGTATTAACTGCTGGCCATGAGACCACATAATGCCCAGAAATTTTATGGAAGTTGCTGGCCCCTGAACCTTGTCCGGATTGATGACCCGTCCCCTTTCTTTTAAGTGTGTCTGTATAGCCTCCAAGGTTTGGCTTACAGATTCCTCAGATTTTCCCTGGACAAGCACATCATCAATGTAATGAGTTACCTGTGCTCCATCAGGCACCTGCAAATTTTGCAAGTCCCTAGCCCAGAGCCCATGGCATAGAGTGGCTGAGTCTAGATAACCTTGAGCTAAACAACAAAATTGGAATTGTTGACCCTCCCATGTAAAAGCAAATTGTGGTCTGGACTCCGGGGTAATCGGAATGCTGAAAAATGCATTAGCAATATCCAACACTCCCATCCAGGGTTGTGGTCCTTTGGCAATGCGTTCAGTCAGGGTAACAATATCAGGTACAGCAGATGCTAGAGGGGGAGCCTGTTGGTTAAGAGCCCTGAAATCCACCGTAAACCGCCACAATCCATCTGGCTTTTTTACGGGCCAAATGGGGCTGTTAAACAGAGAGGTAGCAGGTTTAATAATTCCAGCCTGCAGCATGTTTTGGATAGTTTTGCTGATCTCTTTATGGCCCCCAGGCAAGTGTTTACAAACACTGGCTGAGAGGGTGGGGGAATGCTACGGGGCTCCCATTTGGCTTTTTCGACTGAGATCGCCCGCACTCCAAAGCTGAAACGGCCTCCCGGCAGTATCATCTGCAATCCCCTCAAACAGTCCATTCCCAAAATGCATTCACCCCCTGTGTTAGCAACCACAATGGGACAGGAAGTCATAGGTAGGTTTCCAATTCCCAGGGGCAGCTGTGTCCCCCTCCAACTCCCTGGAGGGTTACTGCAGTGCCCCATACATATGCGGAGAGCCGTGAATCACTGTCACTTCTGCTCCAGTATCCACTAAAGCCATTACCCGTTGTAAATGCTTCCCCCTTTTAACGGTTAATTGGACGTGAGGCCAAAGGTCCCTGGGTGGGAGTTGCCTCATTGCTGCGGTTGTGAAGGCAGACATTGCCCTGGCGGAGCTGGTACCTGTGGGGCAGAGGGCGACACCGCAGGGGGACCCCTGGTATGTGGTGAAGGGGCAGCAGTCACCCCCTTGCAGGGTACTCCAGGGTGGCGCAGTGCCCGATAGCGCTTAACAATCTCAGAGGTGGGTTTTCCATCTATCTATCTCCTCCTTAGACAGCCCAGCAGCTAACAGAGCCAGGAACATATCATGGCGTGATGGTTTGGGGTGCTCAGAGGCAGCCTGCTTTTTTGCTGAGGGTGGGCCCGATTCTTCCCCCACATCCCCTGCCTGAGCTAGGACAGCTGCTGCGGCAGATATGGGGTTTCCCACTAGCCCACTTAACACTGCCAGCATCATGCCCCGCAGACGTGGTGGTTCCAAGGCCAGGAGGCGAGACCGTATGCCTGGGGTGAATGGTATATGATAAGGGGTGACATGGGCTGGAGGTAGATACTTTGCTGAGCTGCCAGGCAACGGAGCACCGCTATAGCACTGGTGTGGGGACTCTGTCCATGATAGGGGAGCAGGCCACGCATTTCTTACAGCCTGAGTTGCCCATTCCCATCCTGTAGGGGTGGTGGCAGGAGTTCCAGCAGCTACCCTGGATCGCCACCCCTCGGCCACGGCTGGGTGGGAAGGGAACGGTCCCAGTCGTCTCAGTTCAGCCCCACTAAGCTCGATGTTTCCCATCCCCCATCCCAGAGGGAAACTAGCCAGTCACCTACAGTCTCTGAGGGGGTTTGCTTGTGGGTGGCAGCCAGATCTTTAAGCTCAGAATCTTTGTATATTCGAGATTCCCGCACCACCGCAGGGGGTGGTGTCGGCAAACCAGCTGTCGGACCCAGGGGGGGCAATATTGGCAGTGGTACGGGTAGTTGTTACAGGACACAGTTCCCAAGACTCCTCTTCCTCCTCCCCATCCAAATCTGAGTCTCAAATGTCCCCATCCCATGTCTCTGGGTCCCATTGATCCTGACGGATTGCTGCAATCTTTACTGCAGAAGGGGTGGTACGAGATATTGCTGCTCGGCGCTTTTGAGCATACCTGAGTGCTAACAGTTCCAATTTTGCTGCACAGTCTCTAGCTGCTTCTGGAGTGTGGAGATTGCGTGTCTCGGGTTGCCTGCAACCCATCAATGTCCCCCTGTAAACGTCTGTTATCCTCCTGCATACTACACTCTCGCTCCTGGCTGTCCCGTAGGTCAGTCAGAAAAAGCCATCCGGCCTGTTGAACACCCTTACCTGTGGCCAGTGGGAGGGGATCCAACACCTTCACTAAATTACTAGGTGACCCATTCCCAACGTCTACATCAAAAGACACCTCCAGGGTCACCTGGTTCCACTTTTGTTCCACCCGACTCCAGGCTGACGTGGTGGGCCAGCCAGGCAGTCGGCTCTCAGCATTGCTCCCCTTCCCTGCTTTCCTCTTAAACCAAAGCATCCTGTGTGTGTCACTGAATCCTGCCAGCTACGCCAAGATGTAGTGGGACTCTGGCTACAACCAGTAGCTCAGGTTCTTTAGGTTCTTTTGGATTCAGTAGACACAGCACCGAGGAGGCAATGTAAAGAGTAAAAGCAAATGACTTTTAATAGGGTACAAGTAAGAGGGGGTGGGGGAGGGAATAGGACAGAAAGTCCAGTGCTTACGCCCCTTCTGCAGATGGCAACACCAAGCAAGGCGACTGCAGGTGAAAAGCTTAGAGAGCAATGATCCGAGGCGATCAGCACAGCAGCTGTCCCATCGGGGAAGTTCCAAAGAGGAGGGGTTTGAGCATCAGCTTATATACACTTTTTTGCACACTAACACACACAACTAACTTTTTTCCTACCTACTTACTACATTAGTTTGACCCCAGGGTCATTAGAATTATTACCTTGGTTTTTGGCAAGAAAGAATAACAGCCTTGGTTCCCACCAGTGAGGGAGGAAAGACATTCCAGTCCCCATTGATAAGGGGGGAATACACATTTCAAGGCTGACAGTACCAGCCGTACAGGGTTAAATGTCAGGGCTAAAATTCAACTTCCACCATCTTCTGTCTATTACCGTTACATAATCTTCCGTTAATACTACACTCCACCCCTTACATGGTGAAGTCGTCTGTAGCCCTGATGAGGGTATCTATGGCCAAATTTACTCTTAACTTTAAGACTTGCACCTTTTTCCATACTTTTTAAACGTACTTTGTTATAGCAATACAAGTCTTATTCCATGAGGTATTGTTAGCCCAATGTACTGTAAAAGTAAGGGTGTCATTTTGCCCCAGGGCCCAAAGTTTGGATCCAATCACGGGGGTGTACTTTGGGTACATCCTGTAGGACAATAAGTTGTTATGTTGGCCATACAGCAGGAGTGTCTAATTCCAAAGGGGTAGCCGTGTTAGTCTATTGTAGAAAGACAACAGAGTCTTGTGGCACTTTTAAAGACTAACAGATTTATTTATCGCATGAGCTTTCGTGGGAGAAAATCCCACTTCGTCAGACGCTTTGAAGATAGGAAAGTTACAGAGTGGGAGGAAATTAAATGCAGGGGAGTGTATGACATAGCATCAGGTCAGGCTGTAACAGCAAGTCAAACCAAATTCTTTGGAGTTACTTTCCATCCTAGGGCATATTTATAGTGATGCTTAGTAGTGGTAGACCTGCTGCTTAAGTCGACTTAAGGAAATTAAGTAAACCTGCTTAAATCGACTTAATTTACGTCAACTTAATTTACTAGTGTAGACGCGCCCTCAGTGTTCTGCCTTTTACAGGTCCCTTTCTTAGTAATCCGAACTCTCCCCAAGCGTTGTATACAGAGCAGGGTGTCTAACTCAGGGCTATCGATTGCACTGGGTGGCAAAGTACCTCTGTTAATCTAGCCCATAGCTGTGTACGTTCTACTGAAAGTCAACTGAGGCTCCTAAGCCACTTAGGCATTTTTAAAAATTTTCACAAAGTAGACTGAAAAGACTATCACAAACATCACCCTCAGCATCTGCCAAAGGTACTGTGTAAGCCACAAACCGTCCAGCTGTGAATTACTGCTTTAAAAATGCTTTTGGCTGACTGTAAAGTTTTTGAGTCCTTATTAACATTCTGTTTTTTTCCTCCCCCAGAGCCGGATATTCCTAAAAGAAGCAAAGAGCACACTATCACCATTCTAGTGCTCCTCTTCCTGGTTCTCTGCTCTTTTGCGACTGTTCTGTACTACAAATACCGGCAGCGAGGTACAGTATGACAATACGCATTAAGAGTGTGGGTATTAGTGCATGACAAGAGAGGTTTTGAAATTCAGCGGGTGCAGATCTGACAGGCTTCAAAGTCAGCTAATGCACACGCCGTGGCTGTAGTCTGGAACAAATGTGAGGGGGGGGCACACAAGGGGCAAGTCAGCTATCTCGAGTTAATTGGTAGCAAATTAATTTGAGATTAAAATGTCTAGTGTAGAGAAATCCCAGGAGGTTAGAAGAGGGAGGAATGCTGTTGCTTAACGGTTTGTCTTCCCTGCAAAAGAAAGGTCCTTCAGTCAGGTCAAAATAGCAGTGAAGACGTGGTAAATTGGGTGAGTGAGCGGCTCAAATTAAAGTCCAGGCATCTGTCTGCACAAGAGCTGTGTATGAACCTCTCAGCCTGGGCAGACAGACTCACGCTAGCTGGGCTCAAGCTAGCATGTGCAAATAGCCCTGTGGGCCAATCACCTGTGCTCACACCCAGAGTCAGGTGGGCTCAACAGCCTGAGCTGCCACGTCCACACTGTTATTACTAGCGCAAGTCTGCTCATCTGGTTTGGGAGGTTTGCAGCCAGCTGCGGCGTAGACATGTCCCTGTACACCTAACTATTCTAGCTGCTATCCCAAATTAACAATGTTGCTGCATCTTCTCTGCTATTTTAACCTCAGTTAGCTAACCTGAAGAACTCACCTTTTTATGCCGTGTAGACATATCCTTACTCGCCTCTCAAGCTAACTGGCTTGATTACCTGGTATTCGTGTGCACCTACAAACCAGGCAGGGTTCATACTTCTTTGTGAATGAAACCTACCTAACACTTAATGCTGCTCCCAAGAACCTAACGAGACGTTTGCCTGATTTCTGGTGGAGCACTCCCTAAAGAGAATGAGAAATTGTATGGAGGCAGCAGGAGAATTGAGTGTCCATGCTCATCCTCTGGAGATGGATTTGCAGACATTTAGGGATATTATTTTCCCGCACTAATGCAGAGGCGGTCTTAGCCTATCTGGGGCTCTAGACAAAGGTCCATTGTGGGCCCCACAGGGCTCCCTGGCACCAGCCTGTCCCCCTGTGGCCCAGGCAGACTGTCCCCTCATGGCTCCGGCTCCCCACAGCTGGTCCCCTCCATGCTCTAGCCACCTCCCCCCCACAGCCATAGTGTCCCGGCCACCCGCCTGGGGCCTCTCGCGGCCCCAGATCCCTGCAGCTGGCCCCCTCTGCTGTCCTGGCATCCCACTGGGGACCCCAACCCCCACCTCATGGCCCCAGCTCCCTGTGGCCAACCCCTTTCATAGCCCCAGTGCCATGCCGGGGACCCAGTCCCCATCTGCCATCCCCTATTCCCCCACTGCTGAAAGCACCACCCTATGCCATCCCCCCAGCACCAGGGCCCCTCATAGGGTGCCCCCCCCACTGGCCCTGATCCTGCTCCCCCACCATGTGTTTTGCAGGGCAGGAGACAGACAGTTCTTGGGGTACGCGAAGGGACCCCTTGCTGCTTGGGGCCCTAGGTGGGCACCTGCTTCGCCTACCCCAAAAGTCTCCTTTGCACTAATGTGCCCTGTGCTTTTCTGCCATATCCATTTGAATAGTCAGGACCAGCTCACGCACTCAGACACCAGCCTACCATGAAAAATAATGATGCTGGGAAGAGTAGAACCTCCAGCTCCAGTGGTCCTGTCCTGACCCCAATAAAGTCCAGCCCCTCCACTAACAGAGAAATATTTTTTACAATCCTCCCAAAAGTCATATTAAATTCCCTTTGCCATTACTGTCAAGCCAGGCAAAGGGCTGATGCCTTGCTAAATTTCAGCTGGCTTTTAACTAAATTAAAGCACTGGATAGCAGTGCTAAATCCAAACCAGAGATGGAACTTCAAACACAGACAGGACAACTTGGCACGTCATCAACGAACCTCGCAGAGGGCTGCACCAAAACCAGTGACAGCCCCCAATCGAAATCAAAACATAGTCCTTTCTTGGGTCTGCTTTCACAGTGCGGTGTTGCCTCTCATTTGTGGCTGCCCTGATTTTGCTTAGCATCCTGAAGGCTGCTAAAATCTGTGTTCTCTGGTGCAGTGTTGTTCCTGAAATTGTCCTCTAGTGATTTCCTACGTTTTCTAATGCCAGTCTCTTTCCCCCTACATTTTCTTAGAAGTGTCCAGAAGAAATTGGCCAGAGCTGGTCAGGACTCTGTTTCCAATTCTGCAGCCATGTAAGCCTTTCCAGTTTCTATATATTATCTACTTATGAGCCAAATTTATCCATCATTGATTCAGTGGAAATTAGTGGAGTTGTGCTGGGGGTGAATTTGCCCAATATAGCTATGGTGGGATTGGTTTGTTGCATGGTAGCCTCCTTCAAAATGAGAAGCTGAAAAGCACCAAATGCGCACTGCACAGACTGGCAGCATGAGCTTCTCCTATACAGTTCTGCCAGAACACAGCTCAGTTCTGATTGCAGCAATCCAAGCTAATGTGTTACAGGAGCACACGTAGCTGTTAAAATGTACCTAAAGCCTGATTTGAGGCACCTTCTCAGTCCTGCTGGAGGTCTTACAGCTCTGCCGGTGGACCTCAAATCTATTTCAGTGCTGCTATCCTCACGGCTATTCTGAAAATATTGCTATGTAGACGCAGCTTTTTCTGGCAAAGGAGTACTTCTGCCTGTGTTGTTTCTGTTGTTCAGAGTGATTCTTTAGGGTGCGTCTACACTTGTAAATTAAGTCGACTTAAGCTTACTTAAGTCAACTTAATTTACTCTGCGTCTACAGTACACTTTCCTTAAGTCGACTTAAGGAAAAGTTAAGTCGACTTTATAAAACCTAGTATAAAGTCGACTTTTGGCTTAAGTAGACTTTGTAAAGTCAACTTAAGCCAGTGTAGATGTGGAGTAGCTCTAAGTTGACTCTAACTCGACTTAGGGCTCTCCAGGAGTGGCTGGCACAGGGAAAGCCTGGCATGCCCCCTCCCCAGAGTAGGGCAGAGCCCTGCCCCTATGCCCTGCCAGGGTCCCTGTCCCCCTTTGCCCCATTGTACCCAGGTACAATGGGGCAAAGGCTGAGCCCCCTGGCACTTGGCAAGGGGTGCCCCCCCTGGGCCACCGTGGACCAGTCCCAGGTCCACCTAACCCCTACAAGTCCACCTAGGCATCCAGTGTGGATGCTCTTAAAATTTAAGTGTAGACATGCTAAATCGACTTAAATTAACAAGTGTAGACATAGCCAGAGTTATTTGGCCTGGACTAAGATGTAAATTGTTAACAGTGAGAGTAATTACTCTTGAATCTTTGGAACAGCTTGTATTAAGGAAGAGATCAGCTGAAAAGATAGAGCGAGAGGGAATCCATGTTTGTCTCATTTATTAACAAAGCACTAAAACCAGCCAAGCTTGGCTGAGCTAACCCCTAATAGTCTAACTCTATTACTATGACAACAAAGGAGCTGGGTTGCTCCGGCAGCCTAAGCAATTCGGTGAGACACCAACATACACAAGAATTATCCACTGGATGGATGGTGGATTCCCCATCACTAGCAAGTTTTAAATCACTATTGGATCTTTTTAAAAGATACACTCTAGTTCCAAAAAGTGATTTGGGGGGAGGAAGTTCAATGGACTGTGCTATAACAGAGATCAGACTAGATGATCACAGTGGTCCCTTTGGGCCTGGGAATTTCGGAATCTAAGAACAAGAATGGCAACGAATGCAGAATACAGCATAGGGTCACAGGCTTTGCCAGGATAGCTATCAGCAAAGCCATAGTCTACTCTAGGCTATAGGAAACCACGGTGATAGAATCACCCTCGGCCCAAGGAGCAGTCCCATTAGTTCAGGGTTTGAGGTACCTTGGCAGGACCATGCGGGGAAGCTGGCACCACCACGAATCTGTGCTTTGCCTGCCCTGAGGTCAGACAGATATACCTTTGGCCTGGTCCTGATCTGATTGACACCCATTTTACACCGGTACAGTGCCAATGACATCCCCGAATTCCTGCTTATGCCTACACTTACAAATGCTAGTTCGAATTAGTTAATTTGAACTAACTTTAGTTAGCTAATTCGAACTAGCATGGCCTCACGGGAAATTTAATTCGAACTAGCCATGTCTGTGCAGGGCACTTGCTCAGTTTGAATTAGTAAATTGCACAAAGGTCAATCTGCCGATTAGTTCAAACTAAGCACTTAGTTGGAACTAATATGGCCACATTTGACTTAGTTCGAACTATTTCGAATTAAGTGTTAAATTCAACTCCTTAGTTCGAACTATTAGTTCGAATTTAAGAAGCCCTCAATTCGAACTAACGAAAGCCTAGTGTGGACCAGGCTTAAGTTAGTTCGAACTGAGTTTCCGTAATTCGAACTAACTTGCAAGTGTAGACATAGCCATTAAGGTTAGTGTGAGAGAGCAGGAGCCATCTTGCAGTCACCAAGGCTGCCCCTCTCTTGGCTTCAGACATTTATTTTGTAAAGCAGAAATTGTGTCTATAGAGTTCTCACAATACTGTCTCTCCTGATTTTTACAGATGAAAAACCAGAAGAAAATTCTTCAAAACTCTAACAAAGTCCAGCAAAACTCTGACATGTGAAAATAAGATGACTCCTGATAGGAACCATTGATACTCCATCCATCTTGCACCAATGAAACATAAAGCACAGGCATTTATTTCACATGCACTAAGCAATCTAACACTGTGAAGGTGTCACTAACATATTAAAAACTTTTTTGTTTGACATCCCTTGTTTTGCAAACTGGGGGTAAATGCTCCTCTCAGGTTCACTGGTGTAACTCAGTGAAAAATTTGGCCTGGTAATTTGTTCTTTCCCTCCCTGAACTACTGATGTGTTAACTTAAAGGCCCTCTTTTCCCCACTTTTGATGGAACCAAAGCTTTGTTTCCTATCTTAATAGCCAGCCCATTGGGTGCGTCTACACTTGTAAATTAAGTCGACTTAAGTTTGCTGAAGTCGACTTAATTTACCCTGTGTCTACACTACAGTTTCCTTAAGTCGACTTAAGCAAGTTGCTTAAGTCGACTTAAGGAAAATAAAGTCGACTTAATGAAAATTAAGTTGACTTTATTAAACCTCATTTTAATTCGACTTTAGGCTTAAGTCAACTTTTTCAAGTCGACTTAAGCCAGTGTAGACCTGGAGTAGTCCTAAGTCAATTTAGGGCTACTCCAGGACTCCACCACTGTCCTCCCTGCTGGGGGGGGGCACAGGGGGAACCTGGCATGCACCCCCACAGGGCAGGGCAGAGCCCTGCCCACCCTGTACAATGGGGCAAAGGCAGAGCCCCCTGGCAGTGGGCAAGGGATGCCCCCTGCCCCCGTGGACCTGCCCTAGGTCCCCCTAGCCCCTAGAAGTCGACCTAGGCGTCCAGTGTGGACACTCTAGGTCGACTTTGTAAGTTCCCCCCTAAGTCGACTTTAAATTTAGGTGTAGACTCATTAAGTCGACTTAACTAAGTCAACTTAAAGCTAAAGTCGACCTAAATTTACAAGTGTAGACATAGCCATTGGTATGGGCTATCATGGCAGCTAGACATATGTAGCATTGTATCTCCCAGTTAGCTTGCAACTATTAGAGCAGAAGTGAAGTGAATAATCTAATTCACCAGCTATCAGAACAATGGGAGTTAGGGGGTTGCAGAACTTGGATTCTTATCCTGACTGAGCACCAAAACTTTTTTACAGCATTTTCTGATGAATGGACATGCTAAAGAACAAATTAATGTAAATGGATAATTTCGCAAGTAGATTGCAGACGTTACACTGATTTTCTTCCTGTACATCATAAAGAAAAATATAGAAGGAAAACAGAATCTTTTTCTTCGTCTGACAAGTACAAAAAACCTGGATTATTTCATCCTAAAGAATGAGAGATTGCTGTTTCTTATGATCTGTATCAAGTTCACGTAGGAATTGACCAATCTGTTCATTGAAAGCTTCCAAAAGCCTCTGTGTAAATTTTTCAAAAGCACCTATATGGCTTAGATACCTTAAAAAAAAAAAAGTAAAAATAAAATTTTAAAAAATTGCCTCTTGCCTCTCCCAGAAAGTTTCTTAATATTTCCTGTCATTGCTCTACTGTAGGTACAGTTCCAGTGTTGTACCATTCGAGGAATCTTAGTTAAGACAAGACACTGGCATTTCCAATGTGTTTGTATTTATATTACCATGAATATTCGTGATCCCATTTATGGCCCAGGATCCCATTGTGTTAGGTGCTGTACAAAAACAGAACCAAAGACTGCCTGGCGCGGAGTGGAGGGGCTTATGTCCTCAGGGTCTCTGCTACTCCCACCCTCGCTGTCTGAATTGGGGAGAAAGACAGCAGAGTCAGCAGTGCACAGCTATGGGCTGATTAGGGCCAGGGAGAACCTGCCTAATGAGGCAACAGAAAACAGCTGACTGCCTGGAGACAGAAGGGGGTGTGGCCAGGCAAGAGTAATGCACTCAGATTGCCTCAGGGCCAGGAGGGGCAAGAAACCTAGAGCAAAGCATAACATTGTGGAGGAAGGGCCTTACCACTGTAAATAAAAAGAGTACAGGTGTTGTAAACCCAGTGAGGCATATGAGTCCTCTATTACAAGGGGGTGGGGGGAGCTGGAGAGGTCTGCTACATTGTCTTTGTCCCAAGTGCCATATACAGCTGCTTTAGCACATTTAATAGTATGGTGATTACAAGCCACGTAGCTAACTTAGATCAGAACGGTGTAGCTGCATAGTTGGTATCCCAGTGATGGGAAATAGCTAGAAACTCACATATTGATGTCAATAGTGCTGCTGTGACCTTAGCGCTTTTGAAGATCTTGGCTCTTAAACAGATGATTAAAATATGGAAGGTAGAATACTAACTTAGACATCCATTAAAAAAAAGCCTGGGCTGTTGATTTTATCCAAGCATGTTGCAATGTTAAAAGACAAAATCTACCTCCACCTGGCTGAAAAGCTAGGTGAGATGCCCATGGGGCCAGATCCCGGTAATTTTTCTCTGGGGAAAGCATAGGCCTTTTGAAACCCTTGTTGAAATAAACTTAATTGAACGTTGCACCAGTGGTTGCTATCAAACAGGCTTAAACAACTCTTCCCTAAACAGAGGTACAGCTGCACAAGAAGCCAACTAGTGCATTTTTGGGAGTTGCTGATGTGACGCTGTCTGGATTTAGGGAACAATTTATGATATTATTTTGTATTAATATTTTATAATTTTTATAATCCATAGAAACTATGCCATGTTTGGTGTCAATAGAAAGGTAGTAATTTGTGGGAAATGATTATATAGTTTATGTGTAGGATTCATATTCATATTAGAAGTTAGGAATATGATTATTATATTTTAATTTGTGTGAGTCTGGGGAAATTCCCAAGACTGAATGTCTACCCAGCCATTGTCCCCTTAATGGCCCATTAAGGAAACTCCCCAGTACAATGGGCCGAAGGAGAAAACCTGTTGAGCCACTAGGACTTGAACATGTGACTCAACTCCAGTTTGATTGGAAAGAACTGCACACAGCATGGAGAAGGCCAGAGGTGATAAAAGGCAGCAGCCCCAACTCCATCTTGCTCTAAAGTCCCCAGTCTACAGCCAACACCCATCTCTGGAACTATTCCTCTGAGACTGAACAAAGGATTGAGGCCCACCCTGATGCTGGGTATTTACCAGAGAAACAAGCCTGCAAACTCCAGAGGAACAAGCCTGCAAACTGCTCTACATGAACTTTAAATCATTTCATAGAATCATAGAATCATAGAATAATAGGGTTGGAAGGGACCTCACGAGGTCATCTAGTCCAACCCCCTGCTAAAAAGCAGGACCACTCCCCCTAAATTATCCCAGCCAGAGTTTTGTCTAACCGAGCCTTAAAAATCTCCAAAGATGAAGATTCTACCACCTCCCTAGATAGCCCATTCCAATGCTTCACCACCCTCCTAGTGAGAAAGTTTTTCCTAATATCCAACCTTGACCTCCCCAGCTGTAATTTGAAACCATTGCTCCTTGTTCTGTCCTCTGTTACCCTCGAGAACAGCCTAGCTCCCTCCTCTTTGGAGCAACCCTTCAAGTAGTTGAAGGTTGCTATCAAATCTCCCCTCAGTCTTCTCTTCTCTAGACTAAATAAGCCTAGTTCCTTCAGTCTCTCCTCATAAGTCATGTGCCCCAGCCCCCTAATCATTTTTGTTGCCTTCCGCTGGACTCTTTCTAATTTGTCCACATCCTTTCTGTAGTGGGGAGCCCAAAACTGGACACAGTACTCCAGATGCGGCCTGACCAGTGTCGAATAGAGGGGAATTATCACATCCCTCGATCTGCTGGCAATACTCCTACTGATGCAGCCTAATATGCCATTGGCCTTTTTGGCAACAAGGGCACACTGTTGGCTCATATTCATCTTCCCGTCCACCATAACTCCCAGGTCCTTTTCTACAGCGCTGCTACTTAGCTGATCGGTCCTCAGCCTGTAGCAGTGCATGGGATTTTACCGTCCTAAGTGCAGGACTTTGCACTTGTCTTTGTTGAACCTCATGAGGTTTCTTTCGGCCCAGTGTTCCAATTTGTCCAAGTCTCTCTGGATCCTGTCCCTGCCCTCCAGAGTATCTACCATTCCCCCCAACTTGGTGTCATCCGCAAACTTACTAAGCACGCAGTCTATTCCATCATCAAGATCATTAATGAAGATGTTGAATAGAACCGGCCCCAGGACCGACCCCTGGGGCACTCCACTCATTACCGGTTGCCAACCAGACATCGAGCCATTGATTCCTACCCACTGAGCCCGTTGATCTAACCAGTTTTCGATCCACCTTACGGTCCACTCATCCAACCCATACTTCCTTAACTTGCCAACGAGAATGTTGTGGGAAACCGTATCAAAAGCCTTGCTAAAGTCAAGGTATATCACGTCAACGGCTCTTCCCGCATCCACAAATCCAGTCATCTCATCATAGAAGGAAATCAGGTTGGTCAGGCACGATTTGCCCTTGGTGAATCCATGTTGACTTTTCCTGATCACTCTATTTTCCTCCAAGTGTTTCAGGATGGATTCCTTGAGGACCTGCTCCATGATTTTCCCAGGGATTGAGGTGAGGCTGACCGGTCTGTAGTTCCCCGGATCCTCCTTTTTCCCTTTCTTAAAGATAGGTACTATATTTGCCTTTTTCCAATCCTCCGGGACCACCCCAGTTCGCCACGAGTTCTCAAAGATAATGGCCAGCGGCTCTGCAATCACTTCCCCCAACTCCCTCAGCACCCTCGGATGCAGTTCATCCGGCCCCATGGACTTGTGGACATCCAATTTCTTTAAGTGTTCCCTAACCTGACTTTCCATCACTGAGGGCCACTCTTCTCTCCAGTCCGCGTTACCCCGTGTAGTAGCCTGGGAGCTGGCCCGCCCTGTGAAGACTGAAGTAAAAAAAGCATTGAGTACTTCAGCCTTTTCCGCATCATCCTCCACAAGGATGCCTGCCCCATTCAGTAAGGGACCTACACCACCTCTGATCCTTTTCTTGTTGCTGATATACTTATAGAATCCCTTTCTGTTATCCTTCACATCTCTTGCTAGCTGCAACTCCAATTGTCCTTTGGCCTTTCTGATTTGATCCCTGCAGTCCCGAGCAATATCTTTATACGCCTCCCTTGTCATCTGTCCAAGTTTCCACTTCTTGTAAGCTTCCCTTTTATGTTTCAGCTCCCCGCAGAGTTCCCTGCTAAGCCACGCTGGTCGCCGTCCACATTTGCTGTTCTTTCTGCACATCGGAATGTTATCTTCCTGTGCCTTTAACAGGGTTTCTTTAAAATACAGCCAGCTGTCTTGGACACCTTTCCCCTTCAGATCAGCTTCCCATGGGACCCTGCCCATCAGCTCCCTAAGGGAGCCAAAATTTTTATGTATGTGATTCTCATATTTTGCTTCTTTCTTCTTAGATTAAACCTTTAGTTATAGTTGTTAAAGGATTGGCTACCAGTGTGGTATTTTGGGTAAGATCCAAACCTATATTGTTCTGTATGCTGTGGCTGGCCCTTTGGGGTCAGGAGAACCTATATCTTTAAGGGACCGTGCGGCTAGGTGGGAGCCAGAGGAGCTGGAGTGCAATAAAGGGGGCTGTTTCTATTTTGGGCAGAGTTCTTGGTACCCAGTGTGGGGAACCAGAAGCCTGGCTGTGACTGATAGGGAGACTGGTTTAAGTACCACCCATCAGTGTGTGGGGAGTTTGGCTCCCGGTTTTGCAGCTTGCCCTGATTTTTGCACATCCAGGAGGGTATCCCAGGAGGCCCTGGTCACAGCTGGTTTGCCATCCTCTGAAACAATCACTATTACTTGCAATGAGAGGCAAAGACTAGCTTGATGGGCCATTGGGATGAGCTGTATTCCTGTGACACTCCAGTTACCCACCAGTATTTTGGGCCTGTACAGGGTACATTACAGGAAGATCTGAGAGATCCTATTCGTCCCCCATCACTAACATCTCTATTGTTTCCAACTGCAGCATACTGCCAGGCTAGTGTGTGTCACCTCACTGTCACAAGCACAAGTGCACTTGCACACGCATGCATGCAAACCCCCTGTTACCTTTCCACCAGGTGTGTATTTATTCTTCCCTTACAAGTTGTAAGGATTTCAATGCTCACCTTCCGAGTTCCCTTGTTTCTCGTTCCTCCCACTTAGTCTCCCAATTAACTAATTCGAACTAGCATTTGTAAGTGTAGACATAGCCTCAGAGCACTAATCATAAGCTAGTAGCTCTAACTATGCAAAACACACCCAACAGAAGACAACGGGATATTTTTAATTACTCAGAACTCTTTATTCAAACCAGAAACAAGGGCAATAAATAATCAGGGAACTTCTGCCAATAGATTTCCACTGTACAATGTCCAACACCCTCAATTTCCCTTATGGTGGTCAGCAGCTTGTAGGACCAAGGACATACTCAACTTCCATGGCATAGAAACTTTTGAACCGAATTCTTTGGCTCTGTGCCCTTTTAAGTGTTCCTGACGATAACTGTAATCAAAAGATGAATACAAATTACTTTATCTTATGATGCAACGAATCATGTTGTTTGATCAAATGAACACACTGAGAACTTCTGGCTGTGCTGTCATTTTAGTACCCAGTCTACAGATTACATGAAAGATTTTCATATAAAAATCACAAGGCATTAAATCTACTAGGTGGCAATTGTGGGATTTGTCAGGTAATGCTAAGGCTTGAGCTGTCCAAAAAACTTAGGCCACAGGATCAGGGGTTTGAAAAGAGAAAAAAAAAGAGTAAAAAAGCATAAAGATGGAGGAGACCACAAAACTGTTAAATTAAATAAAGCTGACTGACCGGTACAGAGGGCAGGCTAAAGTAGCCACAGAGAGAAGGGGGAGATTAACAGACCCCCAGCACTCTGGTTAGATAACCGCAAAAAAAGGAGGAGGGTCAGAGAGGCCTCTGACAATCAAGAAAAGACAGCTGGACCTTAGGAGTTGAAAAAACCCCACACGACTGCGGTTTTTGAGCAATAAAAGGAGGCTTGTTGGGGGGCGAATTCGGAGTTATCTGTCTCAGTTAACTCTGAGGCAAAAGGGCTCTGGGAATTGCTCGCCCCATGAGCACTCCCGACCCGCTCTCCATGGGACGTGGACGAACCGGGTGCAAGCACCGCAGCCTGGCCAGCTATGGGAAGTCTGACATCAAAGGAAAGGTAATTAAAGTAAAGGGGCTCAGGGTAGCGCCTGGCTCCTAAGCAAAAAGTAACACAAAAAGTTTTAAGATTTTTCCCAGTTTTATGCTTAGACTCTTGGGTAAATGAACACTAGCTGCACCAGCCTTGGGTTTGGGGTTGATGTAGGAATTGGGGTAGGTATAGGACTTGCTTTGGGTATAATTGTGTTAGCATTTCTGCTTCTATGTGTGTGTGTTTATAATTGCTCTTTATTTTTATTAAAGTTGTGTTAGAGAGTGTGTGTGAGGAGACTATAACCAGTGACCAAGTCTGAGACTAAACCCTGTGTAGAGCCGCCCAGGGCCTGCAAAGGTCCTATAGCAAGGGTGCACAGGTGAACCTCGTGACTCACTGGATCCTCTTCTTGTGTGAGTACATAAATGTGCACCCTCTGTGCTTGGTGTCCGTGCTGCTATAACTCTGCTGCTGGGGGGAGGAAAGTGTGAATGGGGGATAACCGCTGACCAGATCGGGACTAAATCCTGTGTGTAAAAGTGCACAGGTGAACTTCATGACCCAACGGGTGTGAATGAGATCCCTATGCAATAGCACAAAGAGTCCTGTGTGATTGTGTCTTACATATGGGCTTGTGTTATACTCTCTGTATTACATGTTTAAAACCATTGATGCAAACCCCTGATTCTGTATTCATGCAATATGCAGCACTGTAGTTTAGAGTGTTTGTGGAAATATTGGGTGTTTATTGTACTGCTAATCACTGCCTTAACCTGTGTAATTGTAATCACAGTGCCTTAATAAATGTCACATGCGTAGTAAATAGACAAAAATCATTGTTAGTGGTGGTCTTTGCCTAGTGGCCTCGGGAGCTTCCCAATGTCCGCATTTAAAAGGACTGGGTATTTGTTTAGGCACCCTTCCCCCTTCAGGGGATAAACGCTTAACAGGATTATTTCGCCACGGTTTTTGTCTCTGGAGCCTTTCACATCTTGTCTGGTCACTGAAAAGAAAGTTTTAACCATGCAGGATTTTGAAGATACCAGTTGGATTACTCCCTTGATTTTTATAGTTGCAAAGAAAACCTGGTTAAAACATTGTATGTAAAGATGGTTTTACGAGTATTTCATGGCAGGTACATGGAAAGCTGCCAAACCAGCTCCTCAAATGTAGTTTATTGCACACTACAGCCATAGCTGAGAATACAAACTACAGAACTTCAGAGGCAGATGTGGTCTGAAAAGTATGTTTTAATATGATAGCTCCACCTTCATAGAATTGTAAAGTTCATGAGGACCACCCAATCTAAAAACCCACTTACCTAGGCTGTTCTGGGTTGCTCTCCTGCTTCTGTCCAGTCTATCTTTAAATTACTCAAGACATTGATTTCTTCCACTCAGTAGACTGTTCCATACACTGTTAGGCCTCATTATAAGGAAACGTTTTGGATTTTTAGCCTACATTCCCATTGCTCAACTTCATCCCGTTATTCTTAGCCATGCCATCTTGGAGTACAGTAAACAAATCACCCACCTTCTTGATAGATGCAGACTTCTGCCTTTGTATAGCTAGAATGAAAGAAAGGCTCTGATATGTATGATTGATCCCTTTTTGTTTCTTTGAATCTCATATTCCCTATTTATATTTCCAAGCTAGATTAGCTCAGTTTGCCAATCAAAGCAAGATTTTTCTTTCTGTCACTATCGCTAGCTCAGTTTACAATCAAGAGTAACCCTGTTTCATACATAACTGTAGATCATGAGACAAGAACTGGCTTTTAGCCAGGAATTGCACAAAGTAGAATAGCGCACAGTTTGATCTCCTGCAGCAGTATTGGCTCTGCAGAGCTAATGGTAGGGAAGCTTGGTACAACCTCACAGACATAAGACAACCACTAGTGAATGTAGTTTCACTTTCTGATCCTAACAATACCTTTGAAATGTTGATTTAGAGCCCTGCAGCATAAGCAGAGCAATGATGTTTAGACCAGGAGAAAAAAGACAAAGGACAAATCAGAGGTGCCAGGTAGAACATCTCTGGCAAAATGGTGGCTGTTAAGGAGCAAATCCACATGCTGTGCCATCTGAGTCCAGACAGAGGATCTGAAAATAATTCTGTGTTCCCCAGTTCTGTCTAGGCAGAGATGATGGGTGTATACTCATGGAGATAAGGGATAAGGAAACGCCCTGGCCATGTTCAACATGTGCAGAAGAACTCTGCCAACTACAAGCATCCTTTCTATCAGCTGGGCACCGGAACAAGTCCTAGAGATACGGATGGAGATGGGAGAGAGGGTCGGGTCAGCAGTGAGCAGAGGGCACATGGGCTGTGCCATTTCCTCAGTGTCTCAGGCTCATGCTGCATGACAAAACCAGCTGCAGTTGGCAGCAGCAAGCCAGCTGAGAGAATACAGAGGTCACGTGTGGAGGGGAGGCAAGCAGCAATAGCCTGGCTCCCAGCTGCACACTGGGACTGGGCAGGAGGTAGGCCAGGCAAGGCCCCCAGCATGGACCCCCCATTGGGAACCTTCCCCACACCCCCAGTTCCTCTTAGAGCCCCCGCACCTGAGTCCTGTCCCAGCCCAGGTGCTGAATCCAGGAGCTCCCCGACGCTTTGTTCCTGTTCCCCGCCAGCCAGCTGAGCTGCCTGATCCTCCCGTTTCCACTCCCTGGTGGCTCCCCAACCATTCTGGTCCTCCCACTTACCTGGCTGGAGCTACATGGGCACATTACGAGTCATTCCCTGGCCAGGCCTCTCCCACCCTGAGCCACATGTGACATGCTGTCTCAATGTCCTTAGAGTGGGAGATTTCAAAAGTCCCTGGCCGCTGCTCCCAGGTGACCTGTGCAGGACGTTCTGCCCAATTTTTCTAGTTTTTTGGGCTCCAGAATGCTGGTCCAACAATCCAGGGCATTCTGGCATACTTTAATCTCTGTTTCAGCAGTAGTGGACTGCATTACAAAGACTTCTGGCCATATTGAATGAGCATCTACCACAACTAGGAACACGCTTCCTTCGAAAGGACCAGCAAAATCAACATGTATACGTTGCCATGGTTTTTCAGGCCAATCCTATGGGTGTAGCGGTGCCAACTGAGGTGCGTTCCTTACACTTTGACATGACATGCAAGTCCTTGCTCTCTCTTCAGTGGCCCTGTCCAGGCCAGGCCATCAAAAATAACTTGTGTGATTTCTTTCATGTGCACTATGCCACAATGACTTGAATATAGCTGTTCCAGCATTTGTGATCTCAGTAATGGTGGGATAATGACACACATTCTCTACAACTAATAGCCAGACTGAATTAATAACTCCATCCTCTTAGACATGTAGGGAAGGAGGTCAGGTGAGACCTGCGAGTCACAAGGTCCATGACTGGAGATAGTACTGGGTCAACAGGAGTTTCTCTCTTTATTTGGGTAGCACTGATGTTCTCTCTCTGTTCAAAGTAGAAGATTGCTTCCTGGTCCATATCTTGATGTGTAACTGGTAAAGACAGTCTTGAAAGATCATCTGTGTTGCCTTGCAAAGAAGATTTCTGATATCTGATCTCGTATGTGTGTCCAAAAAGTATCAATGCCCATCACTGCATACGATTAGGAGCCAATGGTGGAATGGCTTTGTGGCTCCAAAATTGATATTAGAGGCTGATGGTCAGTGAGAAATGTGAACCCCATTCCAAACAGGTACTAGTGAAATTTCCAGATCCCAAAAGCAATTCCAAGTGCTTCATTTTCGATTTGGGCATAATGGCTACGTCTATACTGGCAATTTAAGTCGACTTAAGTCAACTTAAATTAAGCCACGTCCACACTAGACTTTCATTAAGTCGACCTATGAAATTCTTTAAGTTGACTTAATGAAAGCTTAAGTCGACTTAACAACTACCACTCCTTAGGTCAACTTAAGCCTTAAGTCGACTTAAGGACAGTGTGGACATGGAGTAACCCTTAAATTGACTTTATTGTCGACTTAAGAGTGGTTAGGTTGACTTAACAAAGTGGATTAAGTTGACTCAAAGTTAAGTCGACTTAGTTCACTTTGTTAAGTCGACTTTAATAGGTCAATTTAAGTCGACTTACGGTCGACCTTATTAAGTCGACTTAACAGAAGTCGACTTAACTTTTCTAGTGTAGACATAGCCAATTAGTTTCTGCCTTGCTTAAGGTGCATGAGGCAAAAGTGATGGGTCTTTCCTCTCCTGAAGGCATAATGTGTGACACTACAGCCCCAACGCCATGAGGGGAGGCATCACAGGCCAGTTGTAGCAGTAAATATGGATTAAAATGTGTCAAAAACCCTTGAATTCAGCAATGTTCATTTAACTTCTTCAAATGCAGTAGTACAGGCTTCTACTTGCAGCCCTTGTTCTGGCCAAGTAGCTCATGGAGGGGTTTCAGTAGCATTGATAACAGTGGAATAAACTTGCCATAATATTCAAGAACCCTAGAAACGAGCGAAGTTGTCTTATGTCCTGAAGAGGTTGAGTGTTCATGATAGCTGTGCCTTTTTCTGGAGCATATAGAATCTCCCCTTTAATAAATTAATTCCTACAGGGTTTCTCCACTCTATGTACTCGTCTGCAGTTCTTGGCATTCCCCCAATCCTTAGTTTAAAAAGTACTCTACAACTTTTATAATTTTACACACCAATGATCTGGTTCCATTTTGGCTTGGGTGGAACCCATCCTTTGTGTAGGTTACTCCTTCCCCCAAAGGTTCTCTGGTTCCTAACACACTTAAATCCCTTATTACAAAATGACCATCTCATCCATGGATTGAGACTCTGCAATTCTGCCTGGCTCTCTGGCCCTGCATGTGGAATTGGAAGCATTTCAGAGAATGCTACCATGGAAGTCCTTGGCCGTAATCTCTCCCATAGCAGCCTAAATTTGGCACCCAGCACCTCTGTCCTACTTTTCCGTATGTCATCTACAAGTACCACAACCACTTGTTCCTCCCCAGCACACTTTATAAGGCTATTCAGATGTAGGGCCCTCACATGGGAAGGGGGGTTACACTTTACTGGGACCCAGAGACCCTGAGGGGGGCCACCCCAGGCTGCAATCCCCATTATCAGTCAGCCCATGTTACAAGTTTGTAGTGGGGCTGAAAAAATTATGCTTGGCCCTATCCAAATGTTTCTTGAGGTCCATTACTTCAAATCCAGCAGGCAATTTACCACATGGGTCTCCCAGTAATTACAATTCAACCAGCTAGATGTCTAATAATTGAATCCTCCAATAGAATTATCCATCTCTTTAAAATTAAGGGGTCAGCTCTGTCTAACTTTAGTGGGAGTCAAGAGAGCTCAGTACATGGCAAACTGAGAGCTAAAAACACTCATTGTTTGAGTGTTTGTGCTACACAGTGATGTGGTTCACAGCCAGGTGTCACTGGTTGAGAAACAGCTCATTAACTTCTTTCTCAACTCCGCCTTTCTTCATTTTGCACTGGGTGGGATTTTACACAGTCGCTCAGAAGTCTAGCTCAAAGGGTTTGTGAAAATGCCATGGACACTGGCTGTTCCAGTTGTGTTTCTGCTTGTTCTGCTTTCTCAGGGTACCCCAGCCCATAAAGGTATGTAGTAAAGATTCAAGCTTTTAACTTCGTTTTGGAACATTGTCATGCAAATGGCTTTGTCAGTTAAATCCAAATTTGACTAGGGGGTCCACATAATCTGGGCAAATGACCTGGTGATCACAATAGTTGGTAGGTAACAATGGGTCCCCCAGGATCTTTTTCAACTAGTAATGAAGATGATTTTGCTATTAGTGCAGTTAAAGTCATTCATTTCTTTACTCTTATAGAAAATTTACTATCTAGAATATATATATATATATAAATGCAGAGAAGGGCAGGTATATGTATACCCAAGACACTATAGTTTCCATTTCATGTGTCTGATGAAGTGAGATTATACCCATGAAATCTTATGCGATAAATAAATTTGTTAGTTTTTAAAATTGCCACAGAACTCCTTGTTTTACTTTAAGTTCAGCTGCTTTTATTCCCCAGCAGTACCTCAGTCTGTGCAGAAAGAGGGAATATGTGAGAGTTGGTGATGTTGTGAGATAAAGTAGATCTTGCTTTGAGTTGGCGTACCCAGTCACTCGCATATAGTGGAGGAAAGAATAAATCCTTCAGATCAGACAAAGCAAGAGGCTACAGTATAAGAACTTTTTAGCACGCCGAGATTTTTGCCTACGCCACTTATTTTGCTTATATCATTATAGTTTCCCCCTTTGAAACATTTTTTTGTTATGCAAATAATGTAAACCATTGATTCTGGGTTGAGCAGTATTATCCACAAGTGCAGAGTAAAGGTTTTCACTGATTCAGTTCATCTCAGAATTTGGGCCACTCTACATAATGGCTTGAAATATGATCCATGGTTGGTGACCTGGAGGTATTTTCATGACTATTGTAATCATATGTATGCTATTAGACAATACACTGCAAAGATACTTGAAATAAGAAGACGGGGCAACTTTAGAGGATTTAGGTTGTGAATCTTAGCCTAAACCTGATCTGATTTAGTTTAAAAACTAATGAAAGAAAATTCTTTATTCAGTTGTGTGGTACTGTAGCTTGGGATTGTTAAATCTCAGAAATGCCTGCTTTCTATAGATATTTGCATAGTGCTGTGAGTCGTTAGAACTGATCTGCACATGCTTGCACCAAATCTGAAAAGATCCCATGAAGTGTAGCTGCATTTGACACCTGATTCATATGTATCCTCACTTATACACAACATAACACAGAGGAAAACTGGACAGAGAATCACATTTTTTCCTTTTGGTTGGTTGGCTTTTCGGGTGGGTTAGG
This sequence comes from Pelusios castaneus, assembly GCA_007922175.1. NCBI lineage: Eukaryota > Metazoa > Chordata > Testudines > Pelomedusidae > Pelusios > Pelusios castaneus. The sequence continues at coordinate 4,439,047 of ML685815.1, read as the reverse complement.
GAAGGCTTCACTGGGCATCTTTCTAAAAATATATGCTCTAGTTCAGTTACAAGATATGGCCTTGAAGCAGATACCAATGAGTGAAAATCTATAGCTTGTCCTATGCAGAATGACAGAACTATAATATTGTAATAAACTGGGGAGGTACAAACTAGATGGAGCTACTATAAGTTGGGTGAAAAACTCGTTGCATAACCACTCCCAGAGAGTAGTTATCAACGTTTCACATTCAGGCTGGAAGGACATAATGAGCAGGGTGCCACAGGGATCTGTCCTGGGTCCAGTTTTGTTCAACATTTTTATCAATGACTTAGATGATGGCATTGAGAGCAAATTTATAAAGTTTGCAGATGATGCCAAGCTGGGAGGGGTTGCGAGTGCTTTGAAGGATAGGATCACAATTCAAAACAATTTGAACAAATTGGTGAAATGTTCTGAGAGAAATAGAATGAAATTTAATAAAGATAAGTGCCAAGTACTCCACTTAGTGTTGAACAACCCATTGCACACATACAAAATGGGCAATGACTGCCTAGGAAGGAGTACTGCAGAAAGGGATGTGGGTGTAATAGTGGACCACAAGCTAAATATGAGTCAGCAGTGTAATACTGTTGCGAAAAAAGCAAACTCCATTCTGGGGTGTATTAACAGGAGTATTGTGAATAAGACACAAGAAGTGATTCTTCCACTCTACTCTGCACTGATTAGGCCTCAACTTGAATACTGTGTCCCATTTTGGGTGCCTCATTTCAAAAAGGATGTGGAGAAACTGGAGAAAGTCCAGAGAATGGCAACAAAAATGATTAGAAGACTGGAACATTTGATCTATGAGGGAAGATTGAAAGAGCTGGGTTTGTTTAGTTTCAAAAAAAGGAGACAGAGGGGATTTGATAACAGTGCTCAAATACCTAAAAGGTTGTTATGAGGAAGAAGGAGAAAAATTATTCTCCTTAATCACAGATGATAGGATAAGAAGCAACGGGCTTAAATTACAGCAAGGAAGGTTCAGCCTAGATATTACGAAAAAATTCCTAACTGTCAGAGTGATTAAACACTGGAAGAAGTTGCCTCGGCAGGTTGTGGAATCTCCTACACTGGAGGTTTTTAAGAGCAGGTTAGACCAACACCTGTCAGGGATGGTTTAATGGGGGTACTTGGACCTGCCATGAGTGCAGGGAACTGGACTCGATGACCTGCCATGGTTCCTTCTAGCTTCTATCATTTTATGATTCTAATTTTCACTTCTGGCCTTAAAAATCGAGGAATCTGTAATATGATGATTATTGTTTACAAAGTGCCATCTGGGTGCTAGGACTGTCCAAATTTAGAGGAGGACTCTGTCTGCATTCCAAAGTGTTTGTTTATAGTCTAAATGACTGAATTGAAGCCTGCTGTACACAGTTCCAGGGGATTATTTTTTGTATTTTTTATTATTATCGTGTGATAGCACTCCCAGAACATAAAACCCAACCATTTAGCTAGAGAGTCTGAAGATGAAATCTACATCCCAACACAGTTGAGCAGTTCTGACTGCTTCTCCAATGTGGCTGCTACTTCAGTTCATTGCATGGAGTAGTGGGACATCTGGACCTATGTAAAGTCAGATCCATGGCTTCTCATCTTGCTCACTGGCAGCTTCCAAGAAAACAGAAGGGGAATGTCTGAAGATGTTGGATGGGAGACAAAAGGCCACTCGGTCTCCCCCTGGAGTCTGGGCCTGCTGATGGAGAGGGAGAAAGACTTGTGAGGAAAATGATCAAATGTGTAGGGGAAGAGTCAGGCTGTTTGTGAAAAGGCAGGCTCCAAGGTCCAGCTACATATTAACACATTTGGATCCTGATTCCAAATGATGAGGTTTACCATAGAGTGACAGGTCTGAGCTTGCTTCAGGAATCCGGCCCAGGCAATGGACATAAGCTTCTGAGATGGTCGGAGGAAGGAAATTGGTTATTAAAAGAGACCTGTTTGTTCACCTCTCACTTTGAGATAAAGTGTCAGAGTGCGCTTTACCTTTCTATCCTCCAGGTGTAGCCCTGCCCCAGTTTACTTTCTGGGGTGATCTGTTGTTATTGCTCACAAAATGACTTACGTTTCAACTCAAAGACTACCCTCCTCAGCCTTGGTTTATCAACATACAAAATATATCTCAACAGCAGACCCCATCCACCCGTACCTTCTCAGGATACCAGAGACCTTCTCCAATGTCTTTAAATAGTCACTCATCCTTCCCAGACTACAGCTTCCTTCCTGGAAAGTCCCACAGTCCAATAATCACAATGTGCAGATAACCCCTTTCCTCTTATGTCAGGGGTTCATAAGTCCCATTCCTAGGCTGTATGGGTTCTAGACAACTGTAGCCCCTCCTCAGGCCTTTGCTTGGAGAGGCCGAACAATCACCGCAGTTCCCCTTCAGGTCTCCCTGTGAGTGGGCAGACTCCCCAAAACACCCTGTCCCCACCAGGTCTCTTTTAAAACTATGAAATGGTTTGGCCTTTTATATCCTGCTTTGTGTCCCATCAAGCCTTGTCCTTGGGCCTATAAATCTAATGATTCCTGAACTACAAGTCCCAGAATTCCCTTGATATTGGGCTGCAACGGTGAAGAGGCGTATGCTGGATGTTGCCTGTCTGTAAAGGGCCAGCACAATTTGTTACAAAGAGTATGGCAAACACACCTGGCCATCGGATAGATGGGTGTTTTGTAGTTAGATGAGCTTGCTAGTAAAAGACCACCATCCACCTAACTCCAACAGTTCTCAGTAGCAACAAGGTAATGACATCTTTTCCTTTCCTCTTCTCTACATGCAGGTGTTACACAGGAGCCAGCTTTTATCATGGCTAATGAAGGAGAGTCGGTCAACATAACCTGCAACATAACCGTGGGGAAGCTAGATGGGATGTATTTGAAAAGAGAAGTTATAAGTGCCATGGATGTACTATACGTTCCAAATAATGCTATCAGCCATACCAAAGACCGGTCCTACAAAGATCGCCTCGACAGCTCAGTACTCTTGACAGAAGTGAGAATAACGCTGCATCGGCTGCAGAAAAATGACACTGATGTGTATATCTGTAGTGGGAGCGTGCTAGTTGATTTCAATCCCAAGATTGTGGTGGGCCAAGGCACCATGTTGGTGGTGAAAGGTATTGTACATTCCTCAGTCTATTAGCTGAGGCAAGGATGGAGGGAAGGAATGTTCTTATAGTGATGTAGTTTTGTTCCCTCTAGAAACCATAAATGTTCAGTCTGAAAACAACAAGAAAGAACAAAAAGTATAGTCTCCATGGGAGAGCACAGTGTGTGTGTCACATCTGTGTCAGGCTGCAGCAAGTCTGAAAGCAAAATGTTGCTCTTTCTTAGTAAACAGGCAACACCCAGGAAGCAAAGGCCTTGCATTTCTGTATCTCCAGACACCACAGTTACTCTTCCCCGAATCTGCAGTTCAGGCATACAATTATAAATATAACACCCCCCCACCAACCTTTCATTCCTAGGTTACTTATGAGTGGGCAACTTTCCCCTGTTGCCTGGGCACCTTATGTCACCAAGGATAATGGAAATCCTGGGGTTGCCAGCTGAGATGGGGAATGAGGTAGGGCTTTTTTACTCTTCCATCTGCAGTAGTCCTCTTATTACTTTGAATCAATGTAACTGATGTTCCCTCCACCTGGACAGGTGCTACATACTCTGATGGGTGCATCTTGGTCACCCCCAGGAACAAAAATATAAATAATGGATCTGTTGTGGGCAATGAAGACCTGAAAAAACTCCAGCACGATTTTACCTAAATGTTATCCACACAGCGGAAGACGCAACAGATTAAATTGTTGTATCTCCACCAATTCAGTAGGTGATGCTGCAATAGCTCAGCCATTGGCTGAAGCTTTTAACAGCAAGTTGTAACATAAACCAACCCAAATTCTTGGCTTTATACCGGATCTACCCCATCCCTGAGGGTGCACTTTCCTCTCACCATATAGTCCGGTGGGCTCTCTCTTGTGTTGGCATGCTGGGTGAGCAGGAGAGGTGACAACTCCAGGGGTGCGGAGGGGCTGCTGTGAGCTATTCCGATGGCATAACCTATTGACAGTTAATCAGCTCAATCTAATCAGTGGTTCAGCCATGCCTCCTGGGCCAGCAGGGCTGAATCAGCCCTCCTGGGAGGCTGGGGCCTCTGTTCTGGCAGTCAGGGATCAGGGTGGCTTCAGGTGCTAAAAAAAGCCTTAGGGCTAGGGAGGAGCAGGGTGTGTGACTGCTGGTCGAGGAGCTCTGGCCCTGGCTGAGTGGGGCTTCTTTCAGCCCTGATTGCTGAGGTGCTCACGCACCTGCTGGCTCAGGTCAGCCCTCCTCCCTCCTACATGGGCTACTGCATCTATTCGCTAGGGGCAGTAGTCAGACACCTCCAATGCTTGCCTGCAGCAGTTCCCCCACCCAGCCAGGCTAAGTGTCCCACACTTGGATAAGTGGCAGGGTAGCGGTTACATGTCATTTCTGGCATAGAACACAGAACAGTACCAGAACAGTAAAACTTCATGTTTAGCTTCTTTTTATTACAAGTGTCTAGGCGCTGCACACACGGTAGCAACCATCTCAATGGGATTGGCACCTAAATCCTTTGTGTTCTAGGACAGGAAACCATCGTGGCATCTCCCCTGGCGGGACACTGGAAATGCATCAGTGGTAATGAGGGATGATGGTGACGTTGATAGGCTTCCTGTTTGCTGACCTTCAGAGAGACATAACAGAGCAATATAACTTGTTCCTCGCATGAAAATATAATTCTGCCTCTCCTCAGATCAATTATCCACAGAACTGGAGCAGGCAGAGTGCCAGGTGCCTTCCTGGGTGATATATGTCCTTTCCTCCATGGCTTTGATCTTGGTTTCTGCCGTGGGATACTTCCTTCTGTCTCACATAGATGTAAGTATGTCATTCAGCCACAGTCCTAATTTCCATATCTCTGACCCGGCAGATAGGAGTCATCTTATCCTAACAGCCACACCTGTTAAAGTGCTGTGCATGTAACCATTGTGGGGCCATAAGTCAGGTATATGAGAAACTTCTATACCCCCAAGAGTCTTCCTTTGTCCTTGTGCTGCATGCCCTGGGGTCGTAATGACATGCAAACTGTACGTTTCTTCTGGTGAGAGAGCCTGCATGAGTTTTAGGTATTAACTGAGCCCTTTCGACCTGTTGCTTTACATGTTCCAAAGGGGTAGTTGTGTTAGTCTAGTTCAACAAAACAAACAAGGAATCCTGTGGCACTTTTAAAGACTAACAAATGTATTTATCGCATGAGCTTTAATGGGAGAAAATCCCACTTTGACAAACAGTTTGAAGTGTTTCTTCTGGGTTAAACAAGGACTACAGATTTTTTTTCTCTCATTACAACAGATGATTTGACCTTACCTTCCTCTATATGCTGTTCCCAGTGTTTAAATCTTAACAACTCTTGATTTCCTGTTACAGCCTGACCTGATCCTATGACTTACACTTCCCTGCATTTATTTTCCTCCCTTTCTGTAAGCTCCCCATCTTCAAAGTGTCTGACGAAGTGGGATTTTCTCCCATGGAAGCTCATGCAATAAATAAATTTATTAGTCTTTAAAGTGCCCTAGGACTCCTTGTTTGTTTTGCTTTACATATTTCTTGTGGGAGATAGGAGAAAGACTGGGTTTTATTTCTGCTTGTAACTCCCTGCACGCTGAGATGAGAGTGGCAGAGGTTCTGCTCCAGCCTAGATCTGAAGAGCTACCTGTTTTTTTGCAGATCAAGAAACACTGTCAGAAAGGAAAGGAAAGGCCAGTAAATGAGGTGTATGAAGACATGTCCTACAGCCTTAGGTTCAACACCCCTACTAATACTACAATCAACCCTTACCGGAATTGTTTGCAAGCTCCTGCCAGCTAAGGCTCCGTGTACATCAACAGCTTCTTCATGCACTTAAGCTGCAAATCTGTCATTTGACTATTTTTCCGTTTAGTGAAAAGAAGAAAAAAAAAACAGCCTTGTGACCCGTGCAATATTTTTGCTTATTTTACTCAGTTGTAACAACCACTCTTTTTGGGAGGCAGAGGCAACAGTGGGGATGTTGCTTACAGAAAATGTAGGAAAATGTGTGCATCCTGTAATGTGTGAGTGTGGGCTGGGGAAGGCAATGTTAGATTCTGCAATGTATAGTCTACTTGATGCCATTTGTGCCCTTGCTCTACTTGACGCTCACTTCCCCAGTGGAGCAACTAAGAGAAATCATGTTTTTCCACAGACCTTGCCTATGGGTCCTGATCCAATGGTCACTCTCACACTTTGCTTACTGGATTGGGTCCCATTGAAAGTCTAGCTGGAGGAAAATGGGAATGGTACCTATCTTGTGACCTGCTCCCTCGGTCTCTCCTGTGGACCCTGTTCCACTTTGAATAAATACTTAGTCACCGAGGCTATGTCTACCTTGTTAAGACGACTTAACAGTACACATAGCTGCTGTTCACACTGGCTTTAAGTCGCGCTATTCCCCATCCACACTGGGTTTAAGTCGACTTAAGAAGGTCAACTTAAGGCTTAAGTCGACCTTCAGAGGTGGTGTTATTAAGTCGACTTAAGCTCTTATTAAATCGACTTAAGGAAGCGCTTAAATCAACTTAATAAAAGCCCAGGTGGACACGGCTTTGTGTAGGTTGACTTAAGCGTCCTTAAGTTGACCTAAATTGCCAGTGTAGACGCACCCTGAGAGACAAAATGACTCTGCAGACTGATGATGATAGAACACAGTTCCCCCTCTCCAATGAGCCTAACAAGTTATCCCTAGAGGAACAGCTCCACCAGGAGTGACCCCATTGAAATGCTTTCTGTCCCTCAGGCACAAACGGGCAAACAGAACCTGGGTCTCCCATACCACAGCTACATGCTCTAACTTACGAGGTAAACAATGCTCCTCCTGCAGCTGTTCTGCGTGGGCTGAGGTAGGTGCCTAACTCATTCTCACAAGAAACCATGCTGGTGCCTAAGCTGCCTGATGCCAATTAGCTGCTTCTCATTTGTGGATCACTAGCAGAGATAGATGCCTCCCTGTAGTCTGGACAAAGCACCTCTCGGCAAGAGGGGTGTGGTGGCTCCCTGCCTAACATACAGGCCTTTGTGGAGCTCATTCTAAGGTACTATTCTGTCTCTCCCCAGGCATTAGAGTGAGCTTAGACACCTCACTCAGGCTGTGTGGAATGCTGTGTTGTTCCTGCGATTCTTCTAGGGACCTAAAAGTGGGGTGTTGCATCGTAATGCCCAAATCCCTAATATAAACATAGCTGATAAACAGCGAGATGGATTCCAGCATTTGCAACAAAGCATATGCAGCTGAGTAAGTGGGTTTTGTGTAACCTAAATAACAGAGCCACAATTCCTCACAGCAACATTCAAAACCCACTTTTGAAATGGCAAAATGAAAATATAAAGAGTTGGTACAACCCCCCCTGTAGTCCCTGAATATCCCACCGTGATGAAGTTGGACCTACAGTATAAATGATGGTCTTGCTGTAGGGTAATAGCAGGATGGCTGGGATTCTTGCATTAAATTCTGGAAATGATGAGTTTTGAGGAGCATGGCATCATGTTTTGTGGAAGAAGCTACTGTGCCTCTTTATGGTTCTTTGTTTAACGTAGGTTATTACACAACACAGCTCAGTAAACCTCCATCAATGATGCTACATTGTACTATGACTTTCAAAACACCCTGTAGAGTAAGGTAGCCTGGGCCACAATCCTTATATAGACATGTGCCCAAGGAGTGGAGGAACCTGGGCCAAAATCACTGTGGGATAATTACCTTTCTCTCGGTAACATGATTTTGGAAACCCAGTGTTTCAAGTAAAAAGCTATAGTAAAACAGCTAGATCTGTAATTGTTTATGTAGACCCCTGTCCAGTGGCTAGCAGAGAAGGAGTTAATTTTCTTTCTTTCTGGCTAGTGGGCAGATCACAGCTTGAGCACAGGGCATTCTACAGTGGGTCCAGCTGGGAGGAATTAATTGATTCCCCTCCCCACCGCAGCCAGAGCACAGTATAAAACAGATTTGGAGGAGAGGAAGGAGCATAGGAAGCTTGGTATTTGCTATTGGATTCACTGTGTTTAGGAAGGAAGCTAGTGTGTGGGGGCGTGGGAATGTTTTTTTAGAGTTTTTCTTTGCCGTTGGTGGAAGGAAGCTATCATGTGAGGTCTGTTAAAGGAGCAAGATCTTCTTTATCTTGGTGGTATATTTCTGTCTTACAAAAAAACACGTGACACAGGTGTTCAGCATGCCCTAGGCATACAGGATTTTTTTCTCACTTGGCATAATCAGTGCTCAGCACTTCTGGAGAGTGAGGTGCTCAAAGTTAGTCAACCAAAAGCAGGGGCTGAACTCTTGTCCACGATTCAGTCACAAAAAGATGTATGATAGGGAGAGCTTGGTAGCGATCTCTTAGCTGTTGAAGACAAACATACAAGCAGAGGCATATTGACAGGAAATATTGTGGTGGGTTATCTATCCTAGAAGGTGAAAGGAGGAGGGAGTGTGAGAAGCTACGGAGGCTACTGAAAGATGCCTTTTTGCTGTGCAACAAGCTCTAACCACAGCAGAGAGGCTGACTGAATTAGCGTCTCATCACAGATTGTTCATCTGGAAGAGTGGATGTCTTCAATTATTAAGGGTTTCCCAATGTTTCCAACTGTTCTGTCATTTTTGCATGAGTCGCTTATTGAATATCTAGTATATTATTGCATGGCTTTAGCCAGCATGCTGTACTCACATATCTACAATATTCCTGCTTATGTGTGTTGTATGTCTGTCATTCCATATCCTGCAACTCTTACCCAGGCAGACCTCCTGATGCATTCACCAGAAGTTTTCCCTGAGTAAAGACAGCAGAACTGGGTCTGTAATATTTAATGTTTTACTGCATAATTCTTGGGGAAAATACCAAATCTTCTGGTCAAATTTTAAATTGTGTATGGAAATACTACATGTACATTTATGAAGAGGGCTTTGGATATTTGTTTTAGTATCCACATTTTTTTCATTTTCTCAGGCTTTTCATTTATTTTATGAATTGACAGTATAGATATTGAAGGGACATTCTCTTGGAACATTTGGTTTTACCTTTAGATTAGTTTGAAGGTTTCATGCAAAGAACAATGAAATCTGTACAAGGAGAGACTGAAGGAAGTAAGCTTATTTAGTCTGCAGAAGAGAAGACTGAGAGGGGATTTGATAGGAACCTTCAACTACTTGAAGGGGTATTCCAAAGAGGAGGGAGCTAGGCTGTTCTCGATGGTAACAGAGGACAGAACAAGGAGCAATGGTTTCAAGTTGCAGCTGGGGAGGTCGAGGCTGGATATTAGGAAAAACTTTCTCACTAGGAGGATAGTGAAGCATTGGAATGGGTTACCTAGGGAGGTGGTGGGATCTCCATCTTTGGAAACATTTAAGGCCCGGTAGACAAAACCCTGGCTGGGGTGATTTAGTGGGAGTGGTCCTGTTTTTAGCAGGGGATTGGACTAGATGACCTCATGAGGTCCCTTCCAACCCTATGATTCTATGATTCTAAGATGGTGTTTCTCTGGCAAAAGGCACCAGCTTCTCTCTCCCATTCAAAGTGTCTGCCTTTCCTTTCAATCCCGCTTGACCCCTCCCTCTTTCTGCTGCTGTGTGATTCTCTTTGTCCCACCTGAGCTAGGCAGCTAAATTTGCATTGCCTTTGTCAGGCCACAGAGAGGTAATGCTGAGGGTCTGAGCTACGTAACATGCTTCACATCTGTACACATACATGATGCTGCAGATGTAAGGGTACCGATGGATAACTTGTATCATCTCTGCTGTCCCCAAAACAGCATACCCCAAAAACATTAATGGATCCATTCATAAGCCTCCATTCAGAAACTGTGTTAATTGTAAACCATGTTAATTGACTCGTTCATAAGAGAAACTGTTTTGCCAATGTATTAGGAGATGCTTGGTAAAAGCTGCTGCTTTTGCTCCCATCCACTGAAAAAGCCACTTCTTTTGAAAAGGGATCATAGCAAAGCTGTCCCCAGGTCACTCGCTGCCTGCTTTCTCCCATCTGGCAGCTTGAATCACTTGTGGTTTTAGTATTATAACAGCTAGAAATGTTTGTCTTCTTAAAGCATTTTACTGTACCCACTAGAGATCACTTTTAGAATCTTGTATGTAGTCTCTGGAATACTTAACTAAAAGAACCTTTTACCTGTTTTTGGTATACATTGCAACAAACTCCGTATTGCAACTGAAACTCCATTTTGTGAATGTAGAACTCCATCTTGATTAATGTACTCCATTTTGTATGGAACCTTTTAGGTGAACTTTGTGTAATTTCATTTAGTTTAGATGTGTGAATGAAGGGTGTGCATGTGACGGGATCAGTCTCAAAGGACAGGTGCATGTGATGGGATCAGTCTCAAACGCCAGCCTGTCCTGCTGAAGTGCCATCTAAATGGCTGAAGAATGCAGACATCCCTGAAAAGCACAAAGAAGGATCCACCCCAGAAAGAAACAAATGAATCGCAATCAAGGCAAGATGAAAGTTAGGTCTGCACATTGTCTGGTGATCAATGGTCACACACAGCCCCTGAGGCAGCAGACACAGCAAGAACCATAGACTCACATCGAAGTTAAGGATCTGTAAAGGACTACGTGAACTCACAAGGGTTTAGGTAAAGTTCTGCCCAGCATCAAAGAGTGTTGGCGCGTGCCCAACAGAGCCCCCGCTCTCCCTTGTGCAAGCTTCCCTGGCCAGGTAGCCAGTGTGAGCTCTGAACCCCAGCAATGAACCCAAGCAACAATCAGGACTGGTAACTATACCTGATAAACTGCAGAACCTGTTTGTATGTGTGTGTGTGTGGGCATGTGTATGTCTGAATGTGTGCATAGGTACTAGATACTTAGTTATCAATTGTGTTTTCTAAGCCCCACTATTACATTGCAAAAGTGATGAGAAAAAGTTACTGACCATAGCTCATTGTGCACCATATGACACAGGAGGAGAAGCTCTCTGCATGTTGTTTACCCAGTGATTACACCTGAAAAAAGGGTATGATGTTACCTTATGCAGTAATCTATTCCATCCATTCCTGAAATGCAGTCACCTCTGGGGTGGAACATGGTAACTTAGCAGCAGAGTCGAGCAGCGGCACCAAATGGCAGTTTAGGATACAATGTAAATAGAAAGTGTGCAAGGATGAGGAATCCATCATCTATTAACAACGTTGGACAAATATTTGCTGGGATGTAGAGTGAGCCTTACAAACATTCACATGCATCGTCCTTACTCAATGCATTAGCTGCAGCTTTATGCAGGAAGCCTCTTACAAGAACTATAACCCCAATGACTAAGGTCTGACACTCAGGAGTCATACCAGCCCTTGAACGCTGCACAGGGGAATGTGACTCGTACCAGCCCTTCCGACCAACAGAAAGGAAAAGTAAAACCAAGAGCTCAGAGGATCCATGATCTCATTGAGCCTACTCTTTAAACACACCTGGGTGAGGATAAAGAGGGAGCTAATGACTCATGAACCAGGGCTGAAGAAACCCTGTCACTTCTCCAACAGAAGAGGAAAATGTGCCAGAACCAGTGGGAAGTAGCCGTTTTTGGTTCGTTTAGCTTTACACCAGTCTCAGAGCCTACCCTTGGCCTAGGCTGTCTGATGTGATTCCCAGAAATGACTCTCCTGTGAGTATGTATCATGCAGGGTCTCATCAGAAAGATAGGGATGTATGAGGAGATTAAGAAAGAGTCCTTGGGGATTTGTCTTTGTGATCTCTCAGAGTAAAACTGAACCTGTTGAACCACAGACCTCCACATACTTGTGGGAACAAGTTCATCTGTCCCTGAGGCAGGACAGGCCTTTGTCTTAGGCAAACCGTGATGTGCTGCCAGTTGCATGATGAGGGGAATGCCACAGAAATGTGCCCCTTCCTACCTCAGTGCAAGGCAGGGCAAATCCTGTCTCAGGAGTGCTTGGGTTGCGGAGAGGAGGCATGCAGGGCTGGGGAATCGATTGCTGGCTGTTCACATGGGATCAAGGCTGCTCTCCCAGCACCATAACCAAAGAGGGAGGCAGCAGCACAGAGCAAACAGGTTTCTAGAATGTGCTGGATGCTGGCGGTGTTCATGAGTGTCCTGAGGAACATGTGGTCTAGACTGATAGTGTGGCACCATGATTCCCAACCTGGGCTGGGACCCCCAGAGGGGTGCCAGAGACTGCAGGGGTCCATGAGGCTTCAGTGATATTGAGGTCATTTAGCCCACCCTGAGCTCCATGCCTGGCACACCATCCTTGAGCGCCATGCCAGCCAGAGCAAAGCAGCCCTCCCTGTCCATCCGCCCCCGCACCAGCAGCCAGGCACATGACTCAAAAGGAGCAGCCCCACACTGGTGGGGGTCTGGAGCAGCCCCGGCCAGCCCTGCAGAACCTTCCTCCATTATTGTCAATCCACGAGGGAATGCGGGGGAGTCAATGTCACACAGGGCAGAAGGTGGCGGCTTCACCAGGGACGCTTAGCGCCTTACTCAGGTAAGAGTAATTATTATTATGTAATTGAGTGGTCGTGTTATTATCATTAGATGTGTTTAGAGAGGTTCTGTGTATTTATGGCTGATAAGGGGTTGGGGGGGATACACGTGTTTTACCTAGTATTAACTTGTGGGGCTTTCATTCAAAAAGGTTGGGAACCACTGAAACACAATGAAACGTTGCAATGAGGATGCATGGGCCAGCAGGTAGGGCAATACCTTTGGGTCTGAGAGACCTTAATTCAAGTCCCTGCAGCCTTCCTTGCTGTCCCAAAAGTCTCGTAAGCTTCTAGCATGGTTTTGGACATTGGTATACCGAAACGAAGAAGGCATCTTTGTGTTGGATGACATCTGTGTGCAGAGAGGAGATGGCTCCCGCAGGCCCCCGAATCTCTCTTTGAAATGAAAAAGGATTCTAGTAAACCCCTGACACTACATCACTGGCCTCCCCTGTCTTCATATATCAATCTAGAACATCCCCCGCTGCCATGGGTCAGGTGGAAGCAGAAAACTCACATGCAGGCTGATTCAGTACAAGATTTCAAAGCGTTTCTATTTCAGGAATGGGCAAACTAACCCAAGTTGTTACCAGCTAAAATTTAAACCCTTCCCCCAAATGTAAGATGAAAACTCTGTCCCTGTAGTCCCTGAGCTGTGTAGAGCAGCAAATGTCAGTGGGCTCTCCCAATGGGCTCAGGCAGGGTTCAGCACTAGGCATCCGAGGGTGCTGAGGGAGTTGGCTGATGTGATTGCAGAGCTGCTGGCCATTATCTTTGAAAACTCGTGCTCTTGTTCTCTCATGTTTATGCTGCACAGCAAAGCTCCTTTAACCGCAGAGGGGGCAAGATTGTCATGCTAATCCTTTCTACGTTTCCTTTCTGGTATCTTAATCATCACCCCATCATTTTCAAATCTCACATTTCACCTACACAACTATTTCGTAGTTCCTTCCTTCCTTCCTTGCCCATGCAGTGCTGTTGTTATCTGGCACCAAACCCTGTAATGGTGCTGCTCCAAGGGATGCATTGGCCTGTGAGACTCCACACAAAAGTAAAGTGTAATACTGCTGATGAATGAACATTCCTGGTGTTGCTAACCCATCCCTGAAGCACATGGAAATACTTCAGAAGAGCAATTGCTCTGCCATTGGAAGGGACAAGCCCTGCAGCTGCTGGCCAGTGTTTTCCAAAAGTTCCCCAGCTGAGGAGATCCCCATGTCTCCTTACAAGATCTTCTTTGGAATTCAAATGACTCGGATGGAACCCTCTGCTGTGCTGACTGTACTTGGTGTGTTGAGGTCAGGAACAGGCCAAGGAAGTAAAGAGAGGGATAGCTGTTTTAGACTTGATTCTGACAACATACTAGAACTGGTTGCAGATCTGAAGGGGGAAGGCGGTGTGGGTGAAAGGGATCATGAAAAGATAGATTTCATGATTCTGAGGAAAGGGAGGAGTGGGAGCAGCAGAATAAGGAGAATGGACTTCAGTAAAGGACACTTGAACAAACTCAGAGAAATGATAGGCACTCTGGAAAGAAAATCTCAGGAATAAAAGAGCTCAGATCAGGCAGTTTCTCCAGGAGAGGGTACTCAGCAGAGCTGCAAACTACCCTGATGCAATGATAAGATAGGAAGAGTAGTAAGAGGCCCATATGACTTCATCAGGAACTGTTTTTAAATGACCTGAAAATCAGAAAAGAATCCGATAAAAAATGGAAACATGAACAAATTGCTGAAGAGGAATACAAATGAATAGTACAACATGTAGGAAAAAATCAGGAAGGCTAAGGCACAAAATGAGTTCTATCTAGAAAAAGACATAAAAAGCAATAAGAAGAGGTTCTTTAAATATATTAGGATCAAGAGGAAGACAGAGGGAAGTGTAGGTCCTATACTTAGTGAGGAAGGAGAGCTAATAACTGATGACATTAAGAGGGCTGAGGTATTTGCTACCTGTTCTTCTTCAGTCTTCACTAAAAAGGTTAAGGGTCACTAGGTACTCAACACAATTAATATTAACAGCAAAGGGGAAGGAATACAAGCCAAAACACGGAAATAACAGATTAAGGAACATTTAGATAAGTTTGATGTAAACTAATTGGCAAGGCTTTATGAAATTCATCCTAGGAACTGCCTGAAGCAATTTCAGAACTTTTAGCAATTACTGTGGATGGATGGAGGTCAACCTAATTTCCTTATTTGATAGGGTAACTGGCCTTGTAGATAATGGGGAGACATATCTTGATTTTAGTAAGGTTTTTGACCCAGTCCCACATGACATTCCTACAAACAAATGAGGGGAATATGGTTTAGTTGAAATTACTGTAAAATGGGTGTGTGGCTGATTGAAAAAGCATACTCAGAGACAGGGATTTCCCTAAAATCCCCGCTACACCTTCCCTGAATTTTCCAACAGCCTCCACTCCCCAATTATCAGCTAGTAACATAGTGTTATACTAATTTAGTCATTAGTTGGAAATGACTGAATTAAACTCACTAAGGAGTAAAGGCATTCAGATGTCATGTCAGATTGATTCTCAGTTGAGAGAGAGATGGGGGAGGGGTTGGAATGGATGTTTTACTTGCTATTATGGGCTCTGCCTGAGTAACAAGCACTATCTGATTAATAGTCAGCTCTACACTTGCTAAAATTAGTTCGAACTAACTAATTCGAACTAATTTTAGTTAGTTCAAATTAGCTTAATTCGAACTAGAAAAAGTTAGTTCGAACTAAGCAAGTGCCATTCATGGCACTTGCTTAGTTCGAATTAGCGATCCCCATTCATTTAATGGCCGGTTAGTTTGAACTAAGAAATTAGTTTGAATTAACATGGCCACATTGGCTAATTCGAACTAGTTAGTTCGAATTAAAGCCTTACTTCTGAAGCCCTATTCGAACTTATTAGTTCGAATTAAGGAAACCCTTATTTCAAACTAACTTGCCAGTGTAGACATAGCCATAGTGTGTAAGTGGCAGGAGAAGGTGCCTTCTTTTTCCTGAAAGGTGAACTCATGCGAAAGCTCGTCTGAACTGTGGATGAACTGAGTGGGGTGTGGTGGCAGGAGAAGGGAGAGGCACGTTAAAGGAACATTTGTTTGTTGGATTGTGTTTTAGTGACTTTGCTTCAGAATGCTATTTTTGTGACTGGGAAACTTATATAAAAGTTCCCTAGTAGGTCAAGTTTTTTAAAATGTTTTATTTGCCAAGGTCATTATCTCACATTATCACTATCTTAAGAGGCTGTTATCTTGGATAGTTTCTGTATTAAAAATTTTTGTTTTAATTAATTTTTACATAAGAGCACGAGAATGGCTATACTGGGTCAGACCAATGTCCATCTAGCCCAGTAACCTGTCTTCTGACAGTGGGCAATGCCAGATGCTTTAGAGAGAGAAAACAGAATAGGCAGCCATGGAACTATCCATCCCATTGTCCAGTCCCAGCTTCAGGCAAAAAGGCATTAGGAACATTTGAGCATATTATTGCATTCCTCCTGCCCAACCCAGTTAATACCATTGATGGACCTATTTTCCATGAATTTATCTAATTCTTTTTTGAACCCTGTTATAGCCTTGGCCTTCACAATATTCTCTGGCAAAGAGTTAAACAGATTGGCTGTGTGTTATGGGAAGAAATGCTTCCTTTTGGGGCAAGCAGATCTGCATGGAGTATTCCAGATGTGGAAGTACTATGGATTTATATAGCGGAATTACAATATTTTCTGTCTTATCTATCCCTTTCCTAATGATTCCTAACATATAGTTAGCTTTTGTGCTTGCCACTGTACACTGAACAGAATTTTTCAGAAAACTATTCACAGTGGACTCCAATATCTCCAATATCCAGGATCCCTTCATAAAACAAAAACCCCAGAAGGATGTAGATACAGTATTTCATAGAAGACTTGAGTAGCCAATTTAATTTGATAATCTAATGAAATGGTCATGAAACACTTTTCAGTTTTTACTGTGGTTCTATGCAGGCCCCCTCTTTGCCCCCACAGTCTCACACTTCATTGACCTTAACACCCCCACTGTAAATTCTAACACCCACCCTAATTTCAATTCCTGTGGAAAACACTGCTCAGAGTAGTTATCAATAGTGTGCAGTCAAAATATCTAGTGGGGTTTCACAAAGATCAGTCCTGGGTCTTGTGCAATTTAATATTTTAATTAATGACTTGGCTAATGGAATGGAGAATGTGCTTATAAAATGTATAGATGACACTAAGCTGGGAGGGGTTGCAAGCATTTAGGAGGATAAAATTAGATTTCAGAAGGACCTTGACAAATTAGAGAATTAATCTGAAATCATCAAGATGAAATTCAATAACCGAGAAGCGTAAAGTACTACACTTAGGAAGTCAAAATTAAATTCACAGTTACAAAATGGGGAATAATTGGCTAGGTCATAGTAATGCTGAAAAAGATTTGGGGGTTACAGTGGATCACAAATTGAATATGAGTCAATAAAGTGATGCAAAATATCATTCTGGGATATAATAAAGGAGTGTTGTAATTGTTCTGCCAGTACTGGGCACTGGGGAGGCCTCAGCTGGACTATTGTGTCCAATTGTGTGCAACACATATTAGGAAAGATGTGCATAGGTGAAGGGAGTCCAGGGGAGAACAGAACAAAAAAAATAAAGGCTTAGAAATCTGACCTACAATGAAAGATTTAAAAAATAGGCAGGTTTAGTCTTGAGAGAAAAAGATTGGGGAGTGGGACCTGCTAAATCTTCAAAAGTGTTACGGGCTGTTACAGGGAGGGTAGTGATCAGTTTTTCTGCATGTCCACTGAAGGCAGAATAAGAAGTAAAGGCTCAATCTGCAAGAAGGGAGGCTTTGGTTCAATACTGGGTGGGGGGAAACTTTCTAACTATAAGAGTAGCCAAGTTCTGGAATAGGCTTCTAGGGAGGCTGGGGAATTCCCATCACTGGAATTTTTTACCACCTGACAGGAATGATCTATGTTTACTTCATCCTGCCTCAGCATGACACTTCCAGTCCATCTTGCTCTGATTCTAGGCTTTCTATCAAAGGACGCCCACTAAAAGTTTGCTTTCCACGTGGTATTCTCTTCTTTGGATCTGGCTTGCAGAGGCACTTCTGTTCCAATGGAAAAGCCAATGAATCCATTTCCTAGACACTAGGGAGCATGTGGTGCATCTCAGATTAAATGTCTGTGGGGCCCCTTATTAAAATGCCAGCAGCACGTCACTAGCCAGGTCAGTATTTTCATTCCTCTAAGCATTTTCTCTGTTATTCTCCTGCTACTTCTTTTTACCGAATATTGGCCGAGAGTCAGATACAAAGAGCCAGAGTGTTGAATTCAAGAACCTGGCATGACACAGAAGGCAGGAGTCTGCAGCCCTTTCTCATGGCTTGGGACAGCTCCCCAATTTGAAGGACAACTGCACAAAGCTGAGATGATAGTGCCCACAGCTGAACATCTGTCAGCCTTGCTTCTGTGCATTGTTTTCCTCTATCCATTTCACCTTGCAGCTCTCCTGTGACAAACCACAGACCAATTTACCACCTAGGGTCCCAGGCTTCGGTATGTTGTTTTTGAAAGTTAGAAGTGAGACACTGACTCAGTCAGCTGCATTACCAGGCAGCCAGTGACATTTAAAGGTGTATTGCGCCTGGGTTTTGATGTGGTTTCTGATCACACCTAGTGTGAAGAGGATGTCATGGTCCCCAGCTTCTCAGAAAGGGACTGGACTGATTAATCATCGTTGTAACATCTCTGGACAGTTCACGGCTCTTTCTGGTTCCTCTTGGTTACTATAAGCACAGTGCAGGGACTCTCACGGCGTGTTTGGAATGGGGAGGGTCAAACGCTAAATTCACATACCTCCGGGACCATAGAATCATAGAATAATAGGGATGGAAGGGACCTCACGAGGTCATCTAGTCCAACCCCCTGCTAAAAAGCAGGACCACTCCCACTAAATCACCCCAGCCAGAGTTTTGTCTAACCGGGCCTTAAAAATCTCCAAAGATAGAGATTCTACCACCTCCCTAGGTAGCCCATTCCAATGCTTCACCACCCTCCTAGTGAGAAAGTTTTTCCTAATATCCAACCTTGACCTCCCCAGCTGTAATTTGAAACCATTGCTCCTTGTTCTGTCCTCTCTTACCCTCGAGAACAGCCTAGCTCCCTTCTCTTTGGAGCACCCCTTCAAGGAGTTGAAGGTTGCTGTCAAATCTCCCCTCAGTCTTCTCTTCTGTAGACTAAATAAGCCTAGTTCCTTCAGTCTCTCCTCATAAGTCATGTGCCCCAGCCCCCTAATCATTTTTGTTGCCCTCCGCTGGACTCTTTCTAATTTGTCCACATCCTTTCTGTAGTGGGGAGCCCAAAACTGGACACAGCATTCCAGATGTGGCCTGACCAGTGTCAAACAGAGGGGAATTATCACATCCCTCGATCTGCTGGCAATACTCCTACTGATGCAGCCTAATATGCCATTGGCCTTTTTGGCAACAAGGGCACACTGTTGGCTCATATTCATCTTTCCATCCACCATGACCCCCAGGTCCTTTTCTACAGTGCTGCTACTTAGCCGATCGGTCCCCAGCCTGTAGCAGTGCATGGGATTTTTCCGTCCTAAGTGCAGGACTTTGCACTTGTCTTTGTTGAACCTCATGAGGTTTCTTTTGGCCCAGTGTTCCAATTTGTCCAAGTCTCCCTGGATCCTGTCCCTGCCCTCCAGAGTATCTACCATTCCCCCCAGCTTGGTGTCATCCGCGAACTTACTAAGCACGCAGTCTATTCCATCATCAAGATCATTAATGAAGATGTTGAATAGAACCGGCCCCAGGACCGACCCCTGGGGCACTCCACTCGTTACCGGTTGCCAACCAGACATCGAGCCATTGATTCCTACTCGCTGAGCCCATTGATCTAGCCAGTTTTCTATCCACCTTACGGTCCACTTGTCCAACCCATACTTCCTTAACTTGCTGATGAGAATGCTGTGGGAAACCGTATCAAAAGCCTTGCTAAAGTCAAGGTATACCACGTCAGCAGCTCTTCCCGGATCCACAAATCCAGTCATCTCATCATAGAAGGAAATCAGGTTGGTCAGGCACGATTTGCCCTTGGTGAATCCATGTTGACTGTTCCTGATCACTCTATTTTCCTCCAAGTGTTTCAGACCAGAACGACTACATTCTAGAAAGTTCAGTCAGCAGGGGCTGTGCGGAGTGTCAGGGGAGGTAAGTGTACCTCCTCATTCCCATCTGTGTTTCTGGTGGAAGCAATGAAAAGTCTGAAGAAAGGCTGTCCTCAGGCAGCCATATTGTCCCCTCAATCTGCATGTATCTTGGAAACGACCAAAATGGCATACAGGAATACTCTGGCTATTCGTTTTCTGGCCAAGCCTAAACCAACCAGTCCAGGGAATCTCAATGGGGTTCTTTTCCCCTGTGAGATTTAAATCCTTAGTTTCAGTTCCCACAGGTCATATAAATTTTCCCACGGAACCCCTGACTCTTTAATGTTTGTCTAGCACTGGAAAAAGCATAAGTGCCTTGTTCTTGACAGTCCAGGGCCCAGCAGAGAAGGAAAGTGTTATCCAAACCCTTGTTCACTCTCTTGATGTTACGTTCCAAAGGGGGAGCTGTGTTAGTCTAGTTCAGCAAAACAAGCAAGGAGTCCTGTGGCACTTTTAAAGACTAACACATTTATTTATTGCATGAGCTTTCGTGGGAGAAAATCCCACTTCATCAGACACTTAGAGATGGAGGGTTGCTCTGAGAAGGTGGGATTTTCTCCCACGAAAGCTCACATGATAAATACATTTATTAGTCTTTAAAAGTGCCACAGGTCTCCTTGTTTGTTCTCTTGATGTTATTACTCTTTTGCCAACAAGCTGGGGGTAACACATAATGGGGAGTCTGTGGCAGCTTTGTAGTGGTGTCCCTCCAGGATTGTGGCAAGTGACCAGAACCCTCATGGTCACACTTAATTTGAGTTGCTGGAGGGGCAGAGGGAGGCGAGATGAACCATTCCCCACACTTCATTACTTTAGCCCTGTGCAGACTTGTTCCAGAGACAAAGCTCAATGCTGGGATCTGAGGGCACCAGCTTCCTTGGAAGGAGCAAAGAAGAGGGCAGCAATATTTATAACTCACTCACACATGGCTGCTGCTCACGATTAACATGCTTTGCTGGGCTGGTGCACCACACTCTGCCGTTGCACCGAAGGAGCAGTGTGGTGAGGGTGCGGCCATTGCCTTTAATGTGTTGTTTCTATTTGACACTCTTCACAGCTTAGCTGCAAGTGGTTTAGACTTCCGAAGTCTGGTTTGTTAACTGGCCTTTTGTGATATGGCTCTGGTTCTCATGCACACTCAGGCTGTTGTCACTTTGATCCACAGCAGGCTGCTGCCAAGATGCTCCAGCACAGCAAAACCACCGCTCAGAACCTCAGTAAACATCATCTTCATTAGCCACACATGTGCTGGACTGTGGCTTTCTCAACGCACTGCACGCCAGCACTTGTCTCTGTTTGATTGGTAATGCAATGGCAGATGGACTGTCCCTTCTAACCCCTCCAGGGTCTCGCAGGGCTAATGGCTGGGTGCAGACCTCTTCCGCTTGGGAGCCAAATAATTCTAGGGCAGGCAATGGCCACGACTCTCTTTTCCCAGGTTGGAAGCAGGAATAGCTGGAACGCAGCACTCAGGTGGCAAAGACAGAAATCTGACATTGTATTTATGGCCTTAAGGCTCATGCTGTGTGGGTGTCTGCAACCAAACACAATGGGACTGATCCTGAGAGGGGTGGCTGGGCGTGCTGGCCATACATGCAGTAAGAGCATCCTCTGCATTTCAGTAGCAGCGAGCCTGCTCAGAGCACTTTACTGCCAATAACTAATCAGTTCTCACCTCACCCCCGTGAAACAGGTCATAATTTTATCCCCATTTCACAGAGGCACAGACGGGGAATAACAGCAAGTCACGGGGAGTGCCACAATGAGACTCTTCGAGTCTCTACTTTGTTTTCATTGCTCCAGGCTCGGCTGCCTCCCCACTGGCATAAATGAATCTTTACGGACCCTCCTGTAGTGCTGTCATTAAGGATGGGGACAGAGGCGGCCTTTGGCTATGGCGGGCCCTAAGCGTAGGCCCATTCTGGGGCCCCCTACAGGCCTGTGGGGGCCCCCTCTCTCGCCTTGGCTCCCCACCACCACCCTGCCCCGTCTCCACAGCCCCGGCTCCCTGCCACCCTCACCCACCCCCTGGCCCCAGCTTCCCCCCCCATGGCCTCAGCCCCCTTCCTGCTGCCAGCCCCAGTCCCCCACCGCCACCCCCAGCTCTCCTCCGCTGGCCCCTACTCCAGAGGCCAACTCCTCTTCCTGCTGCTAACTGAGGCAAATGCGGCTTTTGGGGTAGGCGAAGCAGGTGATGGGGCCCCTTACAGCTCGGGGCCCTAGGCGTGTGCCTGCTTCGCTTACCCCAAAAGCCGCCTCTGGATGGGGACGTGGGATGCAGAAGAGGGGTGGGAAGAGAAATGACCTTGTTGGCCTTGAGGGCAAAGAAGCTTAATGGCTTCAGTTATTGGTATTTTTTTCAGCTGTAGAGGAAAGGGATAGTCCAGTAGTTAGGAAGTTTGTTGGGGATTTGTAAGGCCTTTGTTCAATTCCCTGCTGCACCAGAGACTTCCTGAGTGACCCTTCACTTGGCTCTGTAAAATAGGGACAACAGCATCCTATTGCACAGGGGGAAGAAATGTCTTAAAAGATTCTGAAGTGCTTTGAGATCTGCTTATGTAAAGTGCTGTCTAAGAGAGTCAGTATTATGACAAGCACTCAGCAAACCTCCCGTGGGCAACAGCATAGAATCCTCCCCCACACACTCCTCACACAAGCGGGGTGCTGCCGTGTTCTGCATGCTCCGACCAGCCTTTGATGTGATCACAGAGTAAGTGAGCTCTCTGCCGAAGGTTTCCAGTTAAACAAGTGTGTGCTGAAATGACACATTGCCATGCTGCTCCTCTTTGCAGAGAAGAAGTTCTGAGCTGGTTTATTATTTTATGAGGGCTGAATTTACCCTTCCAGCTCATAACCACCCTGTGGGGTGTTTGTGTGGTCTCCAAACAAGGCTGCAAAGACTTCTGACATTTACAGCAGAGCTTTGGGCTGCGATGCTTTTATCAGCAGCAAGCTCATTGCAGCCAGACGTGGTAGCTGTCTCCTCTGGGCAGCACTTGTGTGTCTTCTGAAATCTTCAGCTCCCAGCCCAGCACTGACAAAGCACCAGAGATTGCAATGTTAAAATGAAAGTTACTATTAAATGGGCTGAAAACAGACATGGGATTTTTGTGGGAGGTCCACTTGAGCGATCGTGAAGGAGAAGATTGATAAAAATGGCCAGTTATCAGCATTCAGACCGTGAATATTAGTGCTGCCTTCTGACCCCAGGGCCCACAAATCTGATATACAAAATTGTAATGTTTTTCTTCTGTTGGGAAGGAAGGGGGAGCCCTGCTCCCTGGCAGTAACACTATCGGTCAGGAGGAAGGAGGAATAGTTATGAATACAGCACAGTTGCCTAGGAGGATTATAGGCAAGCCAGTGATCCCATCAGTGACCAATTGCTTCTGGGTGAAGGTCCAAGACTAGGGGTATGTCTGCACTGGAGCCTTAGGTTGACTTAAGGATGGTTAAGTTGACCTACAGACCGCTGTGTCCACACTGGGCGCTTATTAGGTCGACTTAAATGCTTCCTTAAGTTGACTTAATAACACCACGTCTTAAGATTGACCTAAGGCTTAAGTTGACCTTATTAAATCGACTTGAGCCAGTGTAGATGGGGAATAGCCCTTAAGTCGACCTAATTGGCCTCCAGGCCCCTTCACAGAGTTCCTGGCCACTCCTCCGTCAACCTAGCACCTGCCAATGTGGACGCAGGGCTGTGGACTCTCTGGCTATGTCTACACTAGAAAAAGTTAGGTTGACTTTGTTAAGTCAACCTAACCACTCTTAAGTCGACTTAATACAGTCAACTTAAGGGTTACTCCATGTCCACACCGTCCTTAAGGACTTAAGGAGTCGACTTACGGCTTAAGTCAATTTAAGCTTTCATTAAGTTGACTTAAGGAATTTCTTAAGTTGACTTAATGAAAGTCTGGTGTAGACATGGAGTAATTTAGGCTGACTTAAGCCTCCTTAAGTCTACCTAAATTTCTAGTGTAGACACAGCTTCTAAGTCAACTTAACAGAGCCTCCAGTGTAAACATACCCTAGGTGGGCAGATGATATGTTCTAAGATGGCAAATGTTCCCGGGTACGTAGTGCAGTCAGGAGCTGAGCAAGCATTTCCTTCACAGCACTGCCCTCCCCGGCCACACCTGGACTTCTCTTGGACTGACATGGGGCCAGTTGTGCTAAATGGAGTGTCCCTGATGGCATCAAATGCCTGAATTAGACATATGGATGAACCAGCTCCTGGATAACATGTACCTCTGGGAGAGGAACGTTATCAGCTTTTAAAGAACCCTCTGGGAGTTCAGCTCCACCTTCCTCTGTAAGCTACTTGTGTGCACGTGTGCGCACGCTCACGCATGCGCACGCACACACACACTCATTTTGAATGTTTCATTTCCTATTACATCATGCCCAGTGCAGAAGTCCTAGCAGAGCACTGGCAGGCAAGGAATTAACTCAGCTTTGCTGCAGGTGTAAAGATCCAGGCAATGAGGTGTAAGGACAGAGGTGAATCAGGGAACACATAAAACCAGCTCGCTCAGGAGAGAGCCAAGGAGAAGGGTCAATTCATGAGCACAGCCTTTTAGTGTCCTATTGAGAATGATCTTTTCTCTGTTAGGCCCAGAGCCACACCCTAAACACTGTAGAGAAAAGCCCCCTTGAACACCAGTTGGGCCCAGTTCATCCCATGGGGAAATTCACAATTGTATTAGGGAATGAATCTAGGCCAGGTTTCTTCTGCTTCTGGGCCACATTGGAGGCCTGCCAGCATATGCATGTCTAATTCTAGGTGGTGAAGCAATGTCATGCTACTTTATGCCCCCTGGGAAGATGAAAGCCAGAATGCCATGAATTATTTGACAGGCTCCTGTGCACAGTTAGAATACAGGGCACTGATCCATACTCCAGCAGACAAGATGTGTCTGATCACAGACAGGATATAGCAGTTCCTATGGGAAGAAAAAGTCCACGCATGGGTCTTTTGCCATTTGCCTTCATTTGTGTAGCCCAGCCAGGGATGGTCTGTGTCTTTGTCTGATCCTTGGAGCTTCCTGGCTATGTCTACGTTTCCTTTTCCTCTCTGGCACAGACTGTTCCACCAGCACCCAGGATAGCCTCCAGCTGTAGACGCAAACAGAGCAGGCCTGCACCACCAATGTTTTAAAAATAAAAGCTGATGTGTGGAGCAGACACAGACTTCTCCCTAATTATGGAGACGTCTCATGCTCAGTTTGTTTTCTCTTGGTGTGGCAGGAGGACAACAGCTTGGATGCATGTGGTTACACAGGAAAACCTCTCTCTGCCTCTGGGGGAACATGATTCTGCCTAGTCCTTTGTCGAACAGAGCTGGAGCACTGGCTGCCACCAGTGGGCAGGGCTGAATGTATGAGCCAGGAAGCCGCAGCTGCGGGTCTACCATGCTGAGTTGCTGGGTTCTGGCTTGCCTGATGATTGGGGACTGGCATAGCACTGTCTGGTATTATTTCTGGAAAAGGACAACATGTAGGATGCCACTAATGCCCAGCAGTTCCAACTGAGTTTGGAGCCCCATAATGTTAGGCGCTGTACAGTCCCATGGAAAGAGACAGCTCCGTCTCAAAGAGCTTACAGGCCAAATAAGCAAGCCTAGCAAATGGTGGGATGGAAAAGAGAGGCGCAGAAGGAGTGACTTCCTAAGTCACAATGCACAACAAGGGCAGAGCCAGAAAAGAACGCAGGGTTGCAACCCACCTAGCCCAGGCTAGGGCGGAGAGTGTTTCACACACAGCCTCATGGCTGAAGAAAGTCAGCACCAAAGACAGTTTCTCCACTGTTCTTTCCTCTTCCCTTTCATGTGTGTTTGCCTTGATGAAACCAAGATGACACTTCTCCAACCACCGCCATAACAAAACAACTGCCAGGGCACATCACAGCTGGTTTTCTCTTTTTAACCCCCAAATGCTCAGTTAAAACCATGTCTAACTCCTCTTGAAAAACAAACCGAGTCCTGTGGCATTTTTAAAGACTAACATTTATTTATCACATGAGCTTTCGTGGGAGAAAATCCCACTTTGTCTTTTCTCCCACGAAAGCTCATGCGATAAATAAATCTGTTAGTCTTTAAAAGTGCCACAGCACTTTGTTTTTCTGCAATAGACTAACACGGCTACCCCTTTTCCCTTGAAAAGATAAGCATGCAGGGGTATTCCCCTGTCGAAGACACTCCAGATAGCTGAAGGCAATAAGGAAGAGTAGTAAAATCAAAGCCTTCCCTAAGGTTGGGAGTTTCAAATGCTGTAACTATTTTCTCCTCTTTTTTTCTGCATCTTTAGTAAGAGGTTTGTCCTGGGATCCCAAATCACTAGTGGCACCTCCTCCTGGTCACGGTGGTGATTAGCTCTGGCCAGGCATTGTACCCTCCTCCAACAGTGTCTCTCCAGTCACCTGCGCACCCAACAAACTTCTCTTGCTCCAGGAATGGCAGCCTTCCTGTTGTGACTCAATCCTCTGGCCGAGTAGGGTGACCACACAGTAAGTGTGAAAAATCAGGATAGGTGTGAGGAGCACTAGGGCATGTATAAGACAAAGCCCCAAATATCTGGACTGTCCCTATAAAATCAGGACATCTGGTCCCCCTACCAGCTGGGTCACCATACATGTTCCCCCATCCAGGGTGTCCAAATACCTTTGGCAAATGGACTCAGGCGGTCTTCCTTCTCACTGCCCTACCAGCGCCAGTTCATCAGTGGAGGGTAGGGGAACCTGGGCCTGCCCTCCACTGAGTCCAGGTTTAGAGTCCCAGTCATCGACAGCTAGAGTTTTACCTACCCGAATGCCTCATTGCTTTTCCCTTGAGCCTTGACCACCTTTCTAACTCTCCCCATTCTCTGGGCTTGCCAAGCAACTTGCCTTCCTCCCAGGTCATTCACCTGTAGCCTCAGCTACAACTCTGTGACCGAAGACTCCTTCCCTTCCGACCAAACCTGCTTCCAGCTCCTGGGCTTTATACATTCCCTGCCTGTTCCCATCCAGCTCCCTCCAGTTAATTCACTGCTCCCTGGCTCCTCCTCCATGTGCTGTTTGTGGAGCTGATTGGCCTGCCAGGCCATCTTAACCCCAGGTGTGAAGTGGCCACCCCGTCGCAAGGTGAAAAAGATTTTAATGGCTACAGTGAAAGTTGCCAGTGACAATTTAACAGGAAAATCCCAGACCACACCAAACTGTTTAATGCTGCAACTGGGGTGAAGGGTTTTTATTAATCTTATTCCTTGTCTGGCCTGCAACAACTTCTTACCACCATCCCAGGAAACTGCCAGTTACGTTGATGACTCGTTAGTGGGACATCCCCTTACAAGAACGCACTACTGATGAGTCAGTAAGCCTCGGGGAAATGCACGTGTAGGATTGTAAATAAATGAAAGTGGTCATGGGCCAGAACAGGCACAAGAAGATGGATTAGGCTTATGAAAGAGTGGCACTAGAAGGATAGTTTCAGTAAGGAATGGGAAGAAGAGTACTGAAGGAAGATGGGAGACAGTCAACTGTTTCTGAGGATACTGGGTTTTGTAAGACATAAATGGTGAGGTTTGGGGCAGAGGTGGGGTTCCTGAAAGTATCATGGGGAGATCTCCATTTGTACATGTGGTGAAGAAAGCTGTGTTGGTGACAATTCACTTGCAAATATTTCAGGAAGCTCCCTGCATCACTAGGGTGAGTCTGATTAGAATAGGTGGCCTTACCATCAATTTATCTCCTGACCAGCAATGCTCCTTCCAGTGTCCATGCAAGCCCAGGAGGATGTGTCTTGTTTAGTGGTCAGAAATCCGGGGGTAGCCACTGATTAAGTTGACATAACAAGTACTGGGGAGAGGAATGTGCTCCTTGGACCATGCTGGAAGTTATCAATGGCTGAGCCTTTGGCTCACACACACAGGCATCCCAGCTTCAGTCTCCATCCCCCTCCCATCAAATATTGATCAGAGGAAGGTTTTCATCTGAATGTTTTGCATTATTTAGGCACAGCAGCTTCTCGTTGAATCAAGGAGATGTGCATGTTGCCCACAGGATTTGGTTACTGGAGGGAAAAAACAGCTTTCTTTAGCTTCCTTCATTTAGAGATTTTACTTGATTAGAATACTTTTGAAGATTAATCTTAATGAGAGACCTTTGTCTCAGTCTTCTTCATCCCATTAAATAGACTGAAAATAGATGAGTCTGCTCCAGGGAAATCCCTACAATTTGATCATCATCCATTGATTGATAATGGAGCTGGCTATATGCCATTCATTCAACTTTTGCCTTACTGCAGAAGTCCTGTGTGGTCAACAGACCTCCTCTGTCCCCTCAAATCCCTACCATATAATGTCACAGGAGGACTCCCCCTAGATCAAGGCTCTCAGATACATTGCAGCAACAAAACTATTCAAAATTATGCTGAACCAATTTAGATTCAAGGTTCAAACCATCAAGGTCCTGGGCTATTTGGATCCAAGGTTTTGGATTCATCATAGATATAAGATCTGATTTACTTCCACTTTCTTCAGTAAGGATTGTGAGTGAAAATCTGACCCACTATTGACCAGCCACAAAATTAAAATCTGGATCTAGGTTCAGATTCTTCCAAAGCTGCCTTGAATTGCGCCAATGTTCTTTCTACCGGCACTGAATTAGGGGACATAGGTATGTGGGGCAGTATTGAAAATTAAGTCACCTACAGTGCTTGGCCACTAGAGTCACAGAGAAAATAGGGTACCGAAAGCTTGGCATTATGGGAAGCAGGATACTAGCATTTATACATAGCAGAGGTTCAGATAGGACCATGCAAAGAGAAGGGACTCCTCAATAAAAGAAATCTAATTTAAAAAGAAAAAAGGACAAGAGAAATATTTTCAATTATACTCATACCTGGTGAGTATGGGTGCAGCTCTCTTGAAGTCGGTGGAATAGCACTTGTTACATCACAGCTGAAGGAGGGATGTCTAAAATCCAGAATCTAAGTCCTGATCTGCACTTGTCACCATTTTCAGCAGCAGTCAAGGGGAGATATACAAGTTACTTAAAATAATTTGAGTATCTCCCTTTGACTTCCTAATGACTTACCTCTCTGGCTCCTCAGCACTGAGCTGAAGTGAAATGCCTTTCCATTGACTCAGCAGTACTCCAGTTGTAGGGCTAGAGTTACTTGATCGACTTCCCAATTAATTGAACATATCTTCACAGACCGTTTGAACCAGGAAGTTCAAACTGATGGCTGTGTATTTGCCACCATCAGTATAAACAAGGCCTATGTTTTATGCTCATTAACTGCCTTACAGGAATGAAAGGAGGCTTTGCTGAAAGAGACAGGGATTCTTGACACTTCCCTTTTTGGATATTTTTGCAAAAGTTTCACACTTTGACTGGAGTGGCTTGAAGTGCAGGAGTGGGGGGAGGATGGAAACACAGAATTCTTTGATAGGAAAGAGATATATAATTAAGTTGAACATAAAAGGAGTCTTGTGGCACTTTTAAAGACTAACAAATTTACTTATTGCATAAGCTTTCATGGGCACAATCCCACTTCATCAGATGCATGAAATGGAAAAGTTGGTGTCTTTTCAAGAACCAGTCATAATGGGGAAAGCTGGTAATGCCAAGCAGATTCACTGTGCATGTTGCTCTGAAGTAATCTCAGTTATTTCATTCACTGCTGGAAGATTTGTTTGGCTTTACCTGCTTATGTTGAGATCTTCTGTGATTCTTATCCAGTGTTCTGTTTGGTGTGTTAACAAATTTGAGTTGCTCTGACAAAGTGGGGACAAGGCATTAACCAGATCAAAGCAGGCCACACATTCATAGCTTGGGGTGGTTAGAGCAGAGTGAATGTTTTGGCTCAAAGATACAGAAATTGAAAATTGCAAGCCCAATGTTTGCATCAAACCACACGCAAAGAAGAAAGCAGTGCGTTATGCTAGGCTATGAGGCGTAAAGGCAGTTCTACGTGCTACAGATAGTCATAGGGCTGCAGCCGTCTGAAGCGGAGGCGTGGTGGTCGTGAATGAGATTTTGCAAAGATATGCTCCAAAACATGGGTACATGCATGCATAGGTGTGCTGTGCACTGCATGTGCCTATGAGAATGTGTGTGTGTGTGTGCGTGTGTGTGTACACATACATTGCCTAGCTCCTTTTCTCTCCATTTCTTGTATTTACGTATGTGCTTGTGTTTGTAGGTTGTAACCCTGAGCAATATTTTGTGCTCCAGAAAGTGAGAAGCTGACCCCCCCCCCAGGTCTAACGTGGAACAACCCATAATGTGATGCAGGCAGAGGCTGCCTAGACGTTTTACACCCACTTCAGTTCCTGATGTGTCACATCCCTGTTTCTGTGGTCCTGGGCCTCTCCGGAGGAGAAATGACCAATGCCTGTGGCCATGGAGAGCCAAATTTCATGCTGGGTGATCGCTCCACTGAGAGCAAAGGATTTGGCCTGGAATGATTTTCACTGTGTTTTCAAGAATGTGTGACAAGCCAGAGTGTTAAGAACCAAAACCATCCACTGGGGCTATTAAAAGAAATAGCACATGATGTGATGGTGCCATTTTAAAAGCTTTGGCCAGTCCCAGGAGTGTGTTGGCATCAGTGCTGGGGGCATCATGGCTTCACTGGTGTGCGGAGATGCCCCTGAAGTGTGATGAAGGGCTGGCAACAGCGATAAACCAGCTTTTAACAGCTTTACAAAAGGGCCTCCATGTGCTGAATTTGGAGGAGCCTGTTATTTATGGTAATTAAATAATTGATTATTAAGAACATTTATTAAGGCTTAACAGCAGGCCATAGATATACATCAATTACAGAATTGCAAACTCTGCAATAAATATGTTCTCCCCCCCATAATCAAATATGGCATAATGAGGTAGTACCGAAAGAGGACTTGCAATAAATAGACTGAGTAAAACTTGCCTTTATAATTGGGATTTAATCAGCCAGCCCTTGTATGTTCATTTAATAATTGATTATTCTACATATATTTACTGAGGATTAAAAACTCAGCGGTAGCTATGCAAATCCCCCATATTAAATACGCCTGAAATTCTCAAATTCTATTTAATGCACATTAATGATCTCATTAAATCTAAATGGCAGGCTCGCTGGAGAACCCTCTTTCTGCAGTAGGCTGCAAGCTAGTTGTTGCCCGACCGAACTAATCTGTGCATGGGCTTGGTGGCTTTGGGATGTGGGTGATGATGGAGAAAGAGACAAAGGAAAAGTGGAGTGAAAGTAGCTTGCTCAATGAGTGTGTGTCAACCAGGAGAATGAAAATTCTCTAAGGGTCTGATATGGCCCTTCTGACGTCAGTAAATATTGGGGGAGCAGTATTTTTGTGTTAATTTTTGGCACTTCTTGAATAATTTGGGTGGAAAGAAGAGTCTTCATGTGAGCTGGGTGAATTGGGTGGGTAAAGAAGCAGATTTGGGGACCTCTGTTAGGATGACTTTCCACAGAGGAAGGGCCAGAGCAATGCCCCTGTGGGCCTGGGGCTGTTAAACTTTGTAGGGCCCTCGGGACAGGGCAGTGGGTGGGGTCTCTGGTGCTCATGTCTATACTTATATTGGTGCCTGCCCTCCTGTCGGCAGCTGTTCCCCGCAGGAGGGGAGGGAGACCTGCAGGCCTCTATTCCAGTGGTTTTCAAACTGTTTTTCTCAGGACCCAGTTGAAAAATCATTTATGCCTGCGACACAACAATTACATCTTTGACCAATGCGTTCCAGTCTTTGGCAGTGGCGGCAGGGGATGCTGTGACCCAGTGCCTGAGGGTCTGCGACACAGTAGTGGGTCCTGACCCTAAGTTTGAAAACCACTGCTCTATTCCACTCTCCCCCAGGCTGTTGGGGGCAGCAGGGGCTTCTTGGCAGCCTTGGGGGGATCATAACAGTCTCCAGTCCCCGCAGCTCCCTCTTTGTGCCCAGGGCAGGGGTGAGGGGCTGGAAGACACCCAGGCTGCAACAGTAGGGAGCTCCTCCACAGCCCAGCACCCAGGGGTCTGGCTGTCCCCCACTCCCTGCCTTGATATGGCGGGCCAGCCACCAGCCAGCCTGGGGGCAGTGTGGCGCTTGGCACTTGGGCGCGTCTGGTGCTGGGGTGCAGCATCACAGCACATGGGCTGGCCAATGCAATGGTGCTCTGGGAGCACTTGGGCCAGCCTGGGGCAGATCAGTCCATCAGGGGGTGGGGTGGGTCCTGGGGCACAGTATGGGCCTGTGACGCTCTGGCCAGAGGGGCTGCCATTGCTGCAGGGCCAGGTCCTGCAGTCCCTAAAACCCCTTCTTTAATTTGGCCCTGCACAGAGGGGGTGAGCAAATAAGCTCCATTAAATCTCCTTTAGTTAATAATCACTATGGCTACATCTACACTGGCAATTTAAGTCGACTTAAGGAGGTTTAAGTCGACTTAAATTAAACCATGTCCACACTAGGCTTTCATTAAGTCGACATAAGAAATTCCTTAAGTCGACTTAATGAAAGCTTAAGTTAACTTTATAACTACCACTCCTTAGGTTGACTTAACCCTTAAGTAGACTTAAGGACGGTGTAGGCATGGAGTAACCCTTAAGTTGACTTTATTAAGTCGACTTAGGGGTGGTTAGGTCGAGTAAACAAAGTTAAGTCGACTTAGTCCACTGTGTTAAGTCGACTTAATAAGGTTGACTTTAAGTCAACTTAAAGTCCATCTTATTAAGCCGACTTAACAAAAGTTGACTTAAGTTTTCTAGTGTAGACTTATCCCATGGTTTCTCTTGAGAAATACTCCAGACACTGTGATGGAATGGCTCGTTTGGATTCCTCCGCTTGAGATTTTAGTGGCCTCTGTGGTGAAAAGTACCAATGTGCTCCGAGCTTAGATCATGGAGTATCACACAGAACTGGCATGGGCTGCCGGCTGAGTGATGCCGCACACCCCATATGGCAATACAGGCTTCAGTGTTCTCACAATGACCCAGGGACAGCATGCAGGACAATGTGGTAGTGGCATAACTGTGATATATTCAGCCTTCTTGCCATGCACGAGGTGCCTCTCTGTAGAGAAGACTTTAGTCAGAGATTTCCTGGGGGCAGGATGAAAGGGATGATTCTGCTGGTGAATGTACCTCAAGGTTACTAGAGGGGTTATGACCAGGTTCTCTAGGCTGCTATTGAACCCTTCATAGGTTATTATCTTCAAAGACTTCAGCATCCAGGTGGCTGTCCGTTCTGATGAGCCACCATTCAACTTTCTCACAGAGATGGACTATCTGGGTTTTGCTCAGAAGATTCAGGAGAAATCCTGCAGAACCCTTGTCTCTGGATCTGGTTTAAATATTCTATCTTTTCAAGGCTCCCCCATCTGATGGACCATATCCATCATTATCTGACATTTCAGCACAAAATCTACCCCCACCCTAGCTCAGCACCACTGTTGATTTCTTTCTCACAGCTCTAGAAAGTGAGGAAATCAAAGAACTCTGCGATCTTCCTAATGCTGCTGAATTAGATGCAACTTCCCTTTCCATCGCAAGAAGCAATAACCTTCAGAATCCATCAGAAATAACAATATTCAAAAACCAGTAAGGGAACATTTCAATCTTCCTGCTCACTCCATTGATGATTTAGTAATAACCCCACTTAGACAAATGGATTACAAATCAAAGCTTCAAGAGAAACTGCAGAATTGGAATTCATATGCAGATTTGACACCATTGCCTTAGATTAAATAGGGATTTCGTGTTCTTTTTTTATTACAACAGGTGATTTTACCTCACTTCCCTCTAATATGCAGTTCTCCTGTGTTTGAATCTATACAACTGCTTTGATTTGCTGTACCAGTCTGACCTGATCCTATGACTTACACTTCCCTGCATTTATTTTGCCCCCATTCTGTAAGTTCTCCATCTTCAAGCATCTGACAAAATGGGATTTTCTCCCATGAAAGCTCATGCGATAAATAAATGGATTAGTCTTTAAAAGTGCCACAAGACTTCTTGTTTGTTTTTCAGAATCCAGGAGCAATTTTAACAAGTTCTTGCTGATATTGTCAGCTAAATGTCTCATCCTCAACCCTGAGTGGCTCTTCGCATAGCTAGACTGGGCTATCTCAGAGACAGCTTCTTCAGTAACTCCCCAGAGCAGGTATGATCATAAGCATTCTGCAGCTACAGTAACAAAAAACAGTCTCAAGGAAGCAAAGGGCAGAGCTTGGGCCTGCTCTGGGTAACACCTTCCCAAAGGAGATCAGTGAAGCTCTATCTTGGCCATCTTCAAGTGGCTGAGAGATTTCCCTTTCTGGCATAGCACTGTCCAGGGAGCAAGGATGGCAGGAAACCCAATGATAGCAACTCATGAGTGAACTGGGAGCAGAATGGTGGATGAACCGCACGCTGCAACTCATGGGCCTGGATTATATCTAGAGCAAGACAGAGAACTGGACTGACTAACACCATCCCTTTCAGAGAGAATCAAGAGAGGTGCTTGCATTTGGGAGGATTTATAATGCTAAGTGAAATCTATGGGGGCTATGGGGACATAGAGGCTGGGTGATTTGGGGTGTATTACAAGCGAGCCTGATTCTCTGCTGTCCCTGCATCTCTCACTCTGACCAGCAGAAAGTGGATGTCAAATGGCAATAAACTCCCTTCCTCTCTACCCAAAAGCAGAAAAATCCAAGCACACCTGCTTCTGTCCATTCCCTGCTGCTACTCCTCTGTACTCAGGTTTATGGTGAAGGAGACACGCCACAATTTACAGGGTAAATTGTTTAATGTGCCTGAAATCACTTCAAACTGACATCTGGAGAATTGAATCTGCATTGGGATCCTGCAAACTGGGTGGCAGGCCCCCATCTTTACAAACCAGATCCAAACTCTGGGGGAAGGTGGGTCAGGCTCTAGAGAAAGCTGAACTGTATCTGGCACAGAGAAGTGTAAAAGCAAGGGATGCATTAAAGAGGCTGATGCTACGGGCTGGCAGGCAAACTCCAGTGCTGGGAATGTTCAAAAGCCTTTTTGTACCTGGGTACCTTCACTCCAGCCCTGCAGTAACTTCCACTGGGGCTCTGAAAGGAGGTGGGGTTTCATGCTACCAGATCCAGCGCAGAATCCAGGCTAGAAATCTCCTAGGAGATTTTGCAAAGATTCCCAGCCTTTCCTGCTTCCTACTGTTGTGGTACCCAGACATGGGCAAATGGAGACCAGAAAAAAAAATGTGCAGCAGGTAATTTTCATTGAAGTCCTGCTTTTTTTTTTTTCTTGCTTTTTTTTTTTCTTCTTTTTATCTAGTATTCCATTTTAGGCATGAGCCAAAGTCATTTGCCATTGTGTGGTCACATAATTAGAGGCTGGTTCAGCCTGGAATCAAGCCTTCTATTAGTGAAGACTTTAAAAAAAGAAAATACGTGCTGAAAAAGTGTATGATAACATGAACCAGCTGCTATTGGCCACTGTCAGAGGCAGGATAGATGGACCACAGGTCTGATCCAACATGGTCATCACTACATTCATTGTACAACATAGCAAATAACAATGTGTGTGCGTGTCCATCAGTGAAAATACATCCAGCAGCCAAACAGTCTCATTGTTACCTACTATTGTCTGTATTTTCTAAGTTCAGTAACATTGAAGTTTAGCTACTGGTGAAAATCTCTATTTGCCTGTCAGAGAGCAGCCATGTTAATAGTTTCAATAATCAGGAGAAAGAAATACCCTTTGACTTTCTCCTGGATCTCCTCCCTTCTTCCCAGGTGTTTCTATTCTCTTCTCTTGCCTGTAGAAGAGTAGTCCAAGTTTTCAGACACTATCCCCAGTGCATGAGATATAACGTGCTCAAGTGGCAATTGTGCACTTAGCATGTAAGTGGTTTCCAGAGGGGTAGCCGTGTTAGTCTGTGAACAGCAAAAACAACGAGAGTCCTGTGGCACCTTAAAGACTAACAAAGTTCTTTGGGCATGTAGACAAATTCCAAAGGGGGAGCTGTGTTAGTCTAGGTGAGCAAAACAAACAAGGAGTCCTGTGACACTTTTAAAGATTAACTTATTTATCACATGAGCTTTTGTGGGAGAAAGTGGGATTTTTCTCCCATGAAAGCTCATGCAATAAATAAATTTGTTAGTCTTTAGAAGTGCCACATGACTCTCGTTTGTTTTTCAGACGTTAAGAATTTGTTGCAAATCCTAACAAGGAACACAAGAGGGCGATGTCCCCTTAGAAATTTTTCTCCTTAGTGCTTCTGAGTGAGCAATTTGTTTTTCAGCAATGAATGAAGTTTTCCTTTCTCCTAGGGGCAGATCCTGCTTCTCCTTTAAACGTCCACTGATTTCAACAAGAGCAGGAACCAGTCCTTAATCACCTCCTGAACTGGGTGACCAGAAACCATTAGGAAACTGGTACCATCCTGCACTTGTCAGAGTGAGCAGTGTTCACGTCTGCACTGGAGTCTGTCTTGGGCCAAGAATCCTCAGGGGATGATGAGGCTGTTTGAAAGACCCCAATAGTGCTGCATGAAGAGGCCTGCATGCCCAGCCTGCTGTTCCACTGGTGATCTCTCCAGCCTTATCCAAACCTTCACTACCCAGAATGATCTCCCAGTAATGGCCAGTCACCCGCGTGGGGAGAGCTCCCCTGGTCACAGCCTGCCCACATCTTGGGGCTGGGTTGCCACGGCACTGGTCCCATGCTGTCTAGGGCTCCCTGACAAGGGGAGAGCAGCCTCCGTACCAACCACGGAGGAACAGTGATACGGCAGCGGTGGGATTCCCTGCCAGTGGGCGTCCCTGGCAGAGTAGAGAGCGCAGGGATCTATAAAGACCCCACCAGTGTGTCTTGCACACCAGTGTTTCAGATGGACAAGGCCTCATAGCTCAGCCAAGCTGCCCAGCATGTAGCCAGGCCTGGCCAGTGCCTTCTCTGACAGCATTTTCTAGGCTTTACCCGGTCCGCTACTGAACAGCCGAAGCTATAGTTCCCCTCTTCCCTTCCCTTCACTTGAGAGACTGCTGTAGTCCCGTGGATCAGCCCACGGTGGAGCACTCCTAGCTAGTCCTGCTTACGTTTCCCTGGGCCAACTCAGGCCCAGGCCCTGGAGTAATGTCCCCTTGCTCCAGCCACAAGATCTCTGTCCCTTCCTGGAATATACTGCTCCCTCATATCTGAAGCTTGCTAACGCTACCCTTACCCAAGCCATGTATTATGTGTTTCTGGTATGGTGGGTGCACCTGGGAGCCCCCGTCAGAGACCAGCTTTTCTTTAAGTTTCTTCAGCTTCTGTTCCAAAGAAACTAAGAAGTGGGGGTGGTGTGGGGGGGGGGTGGAGGGAGAGGTAGGGTGGACTTTCACTCCCCACATTGACAAGGGCTGGGTGAAATCAGCTCAAATGAAATCAGGGAGAGGCAGAACAGCACAATGGCTAGGCAGGAATTTGAGAGCCAGAACTCTCGGGCTTTATGCCCAGCCCTCTCACACCACTTCTTGCAAGTCCCTTTGCCTCTGTGTGCCTCGGTTTCCCCACTGGTAATGTAGAAATGATGGTCCTGCTCTTCCCTATAGGCTGAATGCCCAACATGCATGGCAGGCCTCTGACGGGAGGAAGCTATGGTGGAAATGTCCCATTGCTATGGCTGATGCCCATGAGACAAGGCAGTCGTGCATCGGTGAGATACAAACGACAGCGAGGGGAGGAACACAGATTGTCTGCCGACCCTTTCTGGTAAAGCCATGGCAACTCCTGCTAAGACCAGTGCAGAACCCGGTGCTGAGGAGGAGGATGATCTTATGGTGAAGGCCCTGGCCCGGAAGCCCCACTCCCAACCTTATTCCCCTGTAGCGTGCTGCAGTGAAGGTCTCAAGAATGCGAAGGGCAGGAGGCCATGGGGAGGGAGTGGAGACGCTCCCCCCCATTCATTCCTAATCCATTTACATCTGTGGCTTTAATTAACAGAGAGCCGGGCCTGTCTAAACAGCTTCCAAATCACCCTGCTCTCCGAGAGGTGATTTATGCTGAGCGAGGGAGGCTTTTATTGAATTCCAGCCGGCTGCTTGTTCCTGCAGGTGACGCACCGGGCAGAGTCTCTCCAGCACATCCATTATCCTGGCATGCCTGGCACAGACCTGCCTCCTCTTTTGGAGCTGCTCTGGGAGGGAGATTTGTTCCCTGTCTGGTGTGCCATCTTTCTTCTGTAGGATCCTAAGTAGCCTGTATTCCCCAGGACCACTGGTCAACGCCAAATGGCTTTGGATCAGGTGGGTGGACCCAGGCTGGGCCACAGGCCAGCATGTCTCCCAAAGCCTCCTGGGTACTGGCCGAGAACCACCTGGGGATGCAGCACCAAAGAAGGGACCATCCCGAGGTTCCTTGTCCTCCCTCCGAGTTTGTCCAAAAGAGTATCTCTCAGGGTATCTGACTTTTCTTCTCCTTGCTACCCAGCCACAAACCACCAGAGAATAAACCCTGTGTATGACCACTGCAGTCAGGTTCAGTTCTAGAAAGAGGCCAGTGCTGGGGAAAGGGGTCTCAGAGCTCCAGAGTCAATGTGCCCATTCGCATTTGCCTTGGCCGCTCTCCTTTCTTCTCTGGCACGAGGGCTGGCTGGGACGTTCTGCACCCTGCTGAGGAGATCCCATTTCTGAAGTTACTGGGGACCAGTAGAGCACATCGCCCAGCCTTTTAACCCTTCTGACCTCCATCCAGGGCTACTTGGCTCTTTCTGTTACAGGCACGGGCCAAAACGCCTTTAGATCTGTTTAACTGTGTCCACACTAGGAGCTGCACTGATTTCACGGGGTCTCCTTTTAAAACCACACACCTAACCAACACTGAAGAAATGCCGTGTGTAGACCTGGCCTTAGAGCAGCCTCGGAGCTGCTCTAGCTCATGCCTATGGTTTCTTGGGACTGTCTGTCTGCTCCACCCCCTTGGTCTGTGCCCTGTGCTCAGGCTGGAGGCAGTGGCTGGCACAGGAGCCAGCTAAGAGTGCCCCTTTGGGCCAGTTACAGGTACTAGCCTATATAGCCGAAAGGGTCTCGAATCTGACCCAGTTACTTTAGTGGGGCTGTGCATCTTCTGTCCCTTAACATCTGAGCCCTCCCTGTAAATTAGGGGCAGTAAAGCGACGTGGCCTCTCCTCCCTCTGCTCCCTGTACTCACAATCCGGATTCTCTCCATTTGTCAGTGCACGGGGCCTTTGTCTCCAGGGGTTACAGTAAGGGGGAAATGCACTGGAACGCAGGGGCCACAGTTCCGGTGATTAACAGTATACTTATTGTGTTTTGCAGTGTTTGCTAGTTTGTGACAATAATTGCTATAGACATAAACGCCATATAAAATTATAAATATTTTTATGGAGCGATAACCAATGCATGTGATACTGAGACGTGGTTGCAAATGCCTACCTGGGCTGGGCCCCGCACCTGCATGAAGGGGGCCCAGACAATACAGGAAGGGGGCCCGGAGATTAGGAGGGTTCTGGGGCCCATCGAATTATACTTTAACCACTGCTTGTCTCCAGATGCAGCGCACTCTGGTTTGCTGTGCAGGGCAGAGTGGTTGGTACGTTTCTTTGGGAGGGCTGCCAGGGGAGTTTTTCTTGCCTCTCAGAAGCTTTGGATTCCCTCCAGGAACAAGGCGAAGGCTGACTCTTGCCTATGTGCTGGTGCCTGCAGAGCCCTTCAATGGCACACGACAGCAGGCCCCATGACCTGGGATCCTCTCTTTGAGCAGGTCTCATGTTCCACCCCACTCCCATCCCTTTCACCTGAGGATCTTTTGACCTCTGGTGGTGGCAGCATTATGAGTCAAGCCTCTAAAATTACAAGTTTACCCAGAGACTGCCGGACGCCTCGCGGGATGAGTGATCCCTGTGTTTGGAACCCGCATGACACAGCGCAAGACAAATTGCTGCTGACAAAATATATGCTTGGGGCGTGTTGAAAACTGGCAGCATTGTCGGCCGTGGTAGCCAAAAAGGGGCGGAGAGGGGTGAACAGAAACGACCAGATTCCTTTCTCCTCACGTTGCACTAGAACAAAGCCTGGGATCTCTGAGGCGTGTTAACATGGCTTTGGACGGGAGGAACAGAAGGGATTTAGCCATGCGGCTCTATGCAGGGGATTAATATAACAATATTTCTAATGAAGGGTGTTTGTTTCAGGGACTCAGCATCAAACTCTGATTATTAGAGGCCAGGATGAGACCTATGCAGGGGGCAGATGACAGCCCCCCAATCTGCTATTGTTGCAGGGAGGATGGGGTGTCTTACAGCTTCTTCCAAAGCATTGGGTGGTAGCTGCTGTCAGAGACAACACACTGGGATAGATGGACCATGCTCTGATCCAGTCTTATAGTTCCTGAGTTCAGTCTCTTACATGCCTATGCTGCCGGTTAACACAGGGTAACTTGTTCTGGCAAAATTACACATCTCTGTTTAAAGGGACAGTGCTGTGTTACAAAAATCAGTCTCCTTTTCTGCATTACAATGTTGCTGTTCAGTCCTTAGAGTACTATGATGGAAAGAATTTTATAAAATTGAATTGGCCCTTTATTGTGCTTTGTTTACTCTTCTGCCCTTCAGCCAGGAAGCTCAGTGGAATTAGGCTGGTTAGTTTCCCTTTTTGCTTAGGGTCAGTTTCATTTTCTGGTTCTCCATCACTGGCATAAGGATCCCGGTCATTCCAACACTGAAAGCTGCTTTGGGGCTGCACCAAATTCTAATCTAAAATGACTCATTTTTAACAATTGAATCTCTGGATCCATAATTATGACATTAGCTTTAACTCTAATGCAGGCTTGCAGCCAAGACATGGCGGTGCTTTTAAATCCTCAGTGT
This sequence comes from Pelusios castaneus, assembly GCA_007922175.1. Taxonomy (NCBI): domain Eukaryota; kingdom Metazoa; phylum Chordata; order Testudines; family Pelomedusidae; genus Pelusios; species Pelusios castaneus. The sequence goes on along the minus strand of ML685815.1, from coordinate 4,398,470 downwards.
TTGCCGCTGGGTAAAGGCTGTGTGATGGGGTGTATAAACCACACACTGGTTAGCAAAGGGTTCATAGTAGCGTGAGCCAGATCAGGTCGCTGGGGGCACCTGGAAGAGTGGTTGGTCTAATTGGTGCACACGCTGAGTTGGGCACTCAGAAAGGCAGTGGCTCTGAGCTGTCTGAGAAGACTAGAGAGGAAACTCACGAGAAAGGTGGTTGGAATATGTATGAGCTAAAGACTGAGACAAGCCTGGAGTTAGAACTGGAGGGTCCTGAGCTAGGAGGAAGCTTAGGCCCAGAGGCAGATTGTCCTGAGACAGGTGGAAGTTGGAAGCAGTGAAGTCCAAGGGGCAGTGAGGAAAAAAACCCAAGGATTGTTGGTATGGGAGTATGAGGAGCTGGTGGAAAATCTCTTCAGGTGTTCTCTGGGGAGTAGGGTAGTGGAGATGCCTGGAAGAGATAGGAGTTGAACAAGCCTCTAGGGCTGTCCCTGACACAAGGGCAGAAACCTGACCATGCAGGAGAAGAACTGGGAGGTGTTGAGTGTTATAAAGAGGAAGGGGCTGGAGGAAAAGGCTAATGGTAGGAAGCAGTCCAGGGAAGCAGCAGTAGAAGTGACTGACAGAGCAGGTCTTGGTGGTTTGTTTCAGAGTCCCTGGGTGGGAACCCAGCCTAGAAGATGTGCCTGGTTCCTCTGCTTGCTACTCGCCAGGTGGTATGAAATCCCCTGATGGCAGGGATAAGGATACCTGAAAGCTGGGTGAGAAGGATGTGCTTGCAGTCAGGGTGGATCACCTTACACAAGGTCTTGCAATAATTTCCTGAACTTTTTGTTATCCTGAAAGTGATAGACTCAAATATGAATAATTTTTAATAACTTTTTAGGTATAAGCTAGTGCTACTATTTCTTGCATATTCATACATGCATAAACATGAGAATTTCTATTAGCTGAATTGATTATCATAAATCAATAGAGCCACATTTTCAGCCACAACTTCTGACACCTGCTAATGTTTTTGTTCCACCCTCTGACTGATGGGACAACACACATGTTGATACATGCAACATGGTGAATGTTTTGGGTGCAAATATTTGTATGTGCAAATTTGTAAGCACAGAATTGGACCTGTGGCAGAGGCCTATGGAAAGTGTCCATCAAATTCTAACAAATCTATAAAAGAACACACGTTTGTTTGCTTGTGTGTGAAATCTTCCTGTCTCTCTCCAGTCAGGAGAGCTGCTGTGAGCTGTCAATATTGTCTGCTTATTTCCTGTAAACTCTCTCTTGTATTTGCCAACAGCTGTTTGTTTGTGCACATTCTTATTGTGATGCAGTGTGTTGCTTAGAGGGAGCTGGAAGTTCTGTCAGCTGCGTTATGGCTAGAGCTGGTTGACCAAAAAATGGAGATGAAAATGTTTCCATGAGAGAGGATGTGGGGGTTTTGGGTTTTTTTTGGTTTTTGTTTTGTTTTTTTATACCACAATGAAAACATTAATTCTCGCCAGCATTTTCCAGGGTTTCTTGCTCAGAAAACTAGAAACCAAAAACTGAAAAGTTTTCCAAAAAGTGGCTTTCAAAACTTTTTTGAGAAAAAACAAAACTCTGTGTGCTGCCCCCCTATTTTCATAGGATGCTTTAAAAAGAAATTCCCCCCCCCCAATAATTGGCATTTTCCAATCCCTTCTAGTTAAAGGTACTTTTACTCTGGTAGAAGCTGAGCACCAGCACATCTGCCCTAGGCCAAATTCCACTCCCTGATGCCCAGCTATAAACTTCATTGGTTTCCAAGGATCCTGATTGCCACAGAGTCCCACCAGCGTGACACCCATGACAGCAGAATTTTTTGTTTCTCATTCTTTAATCTAAAGGGGCGGGGGGGGAACCTGTGAGTGTGACCAAGAAGGTGGAAGAAAGGAAAAAATTGCCACTGGGAGGTGGAAAGAGAGATAATCACTAACTATAAGCTGAGATGAGGCTCCTTTGGCAAGGTCTGTCATGGCCACCTTAACCGGACTCCAGGTGAGCAGGCCCAGCACTAGGGCACTAACCAACCATATCCTCCTTCCCAGCAAGTCATGCCACCCTTCCCATCAGAGCTCCAGCACAGAACCCCACTTGCCAACTTTCCTCTTCCTTGGCCTCAGCTACCTTTCCCACTAATGCTGCCATTCCTGGTCTGCTCTGTAGTCAGCCCATGTCTGCTCCTCCCCGGCCTCATCCTGCATCTGCTGCTTACTGGCCTGAGGGAGGGGCACTTGGGTGGGAGCGTGAGAACGGGTGCTTGTGACCGTGCACTGGGAATAAGGAGGAAGGCTGTAGCTAACCAAGTGGGAAGGGTGTTGCTCTGTGGGGGTTTGCAGAGCGCAGCACAAAAGGGATTTAATGGAGAATATTCACGGGTGCCAAAGAGGACCAGGAGCACCCAAAACTCACTGCTGGACTGACAGGAACTGTGCTAAGGATTCTTGAAATCTGAGTGAAAGGCATATTGCTGGGTGTCTGCCCTTTCAGACTGTGGTACCACTGGGCCATCCTCATATTGGGTGTACCCATTTTACCACGCCTCCTTTCTCCCCATGGTGTTTGGGTTTTTTTTCATTCATCCCTCTGTAAATAAACATTTGCCTTTCCTGTGTTCATTGTACCATTCATGTGTGTGTATGTACATATACTCAGTGCATGTGGAACAAGTGTCCCTGGGGTGGAAGGGAGTTTTCTTGCTGTGTTCCTACGTGTGCCTTTTCTTGGCTGGCATTGCCTACAGAGCAGGCTCCATCTTGTCCATGAGGGAACTAAGGTTATATTATATAAAGGGATACCACCAGCTCCTATACACTACACACATATTCTTAATGTGTGAGAGAGCTAAGACGCAGCTGTGGAGCCAACTCCTCTCAAATGGCCTGGCTGGTCCTGCTTCCCACATGCTAGAGGATTGGTTGGCCTCCTCCAGCAATCCCAGGGAAGACCCAGGAAGTTGGCCAATCCTTGAAGTAGCCTAAGGATAAGCCACTTCCCCCTGGATAAAGTTAGCTTTGGACATACATCTTTAAAAACTTTATGGCTATCCACAGATTTTAGTGTGCTGCCTATAATGGCCATCTTGTGAGCTAAATAAAAATAGAAATCTTGCCTCACTGTTATCAGTATAATGCATAGGACACACCATTGAGCAGTTCTCATGCCATCCAACAGAGGGCAGTGCATAATAGACAATTCACTACACTTTTACTCTCTTTCATTCCATGGGCAGTAAGGGAACTTGGCAACAGTCCAAGGATTAAAAATCTTAATTTTGTCCCCCAGGCTTTACTCCCAAGGGCAGACCCTAATGGGTTTTTTCCACTTAGTTTTAATCAGTAAGGAGAAACAAAAAAAAAACACACCAAAGGAGGGAAAAGGGTAAGGGATGAGGGAGCTGGTCTTTGAACAGCCATGTGGCAAGGTAATGAGCTATGAATTATTGAAATGATTTCAATTGGGACTGACAGCCCCACACACAATTACTGCACTGGGCTCTCTCCTATGTGTTTAGACAGATTTGCAGCTTGCAGCTGCTTCACACAAATATACTCTTCTTAGACATTGTGTGTGTGTGTGTGTGTGTGTGTGTGTGTGTGTGTGTGTGTGTGTGTGTGTATATATATATATATATATATATATATATATATATA